>JAJOZX010002477.1:640000-666378 GCA_023014485.1 Bathynomus jamesi
TGTATCTTTATATTACAGGCGTAATGGACAAGTTTTTGCAAAAGTCATCAGAGCCGCCCAACAAGAAGAGAAAACGCTCAGTCAATTCATCATTTCTGGACAAATATGGAATAGCTGACGTCGCTGGTAGAGGGATTTGTGTTGTGTGTTCGAAGGAAATCGCTGAATCCTTGAAACCAAATAAGCTGCAGAGACACTTGGATACTCATGCCAACATTGCTTTACTGCCAGAAGAGGCTCGAAGACGAATTTTTCAACAGCGTTACAACCATTTGACAAAATCTCAGTCTGTTCTTACCAAAGCTCTTACTCAAAAAGAGAAGATGGAAATCTTCTCATACAAGACGGCTTTCCTCATTGCTCGGGAAAAACGTCCATTCGTGGAGGGTGAAACGGTTATAAAACCGTCGTTAAGAATTTTTAGTGAAATATTTGAAGGAGAACCATTTGCCAAGAAAATTAGACAAGCTGCTGATGATGTTACTTTGAGCAATAACACAATGACACGACGCATCCAATGTATTGCAGTGGACCTGAAGGAGCAAATTTTAGAAGACTTCAGAAATTCCCCATGGACAGCATTGGCAGTGGATGAGTCAACGGATATCACATCACAGCCCCAGCTTCTGGCCTTCGGTAGGTTTCTCAAGGAATTCGTGGTAGCTGAAGAGCTGCTTGCGTGCATTTCACTTGAAACCACCACAAGAGGCGAAGATGTTTTTAATGCTATAAACAAGTTCTTCACAGAAAACAACTTGAACTGGAGTAAAGTATGCGAATGTAGCATGGATGGTGCCCCATCAATGATGGGAAAGAATATAGGATTGCATGGAATACTATCAAGAATGCATCCTCACATCAAAATAAATCACTGCATCATCCATCGACAGAGCTTGTCATCAAAAGACATGTCTCTGAACTTCTCTGACGTGATGCAAGTAGTCATTACAACTGTCAACCACGTCAAGGCGAGATATCTGAATTCCCGCATGTTCAAGCAGTTGTGCATTGCTGAAAATAGTGAACATCAGACACTGCTAATGCATACTGCTGTCAGATGGCTTTCTCGGGGGAAAACCCTGAAAAGAGTTTTCCTTCTTCGCAGTGAACTGGCATCGTTCCTACAAGATCAGGGTCATAAGAATGCTCATTATTTCCATGAACCCCACTTCCTTGCTCGTCTTGCACTTCTTACAGACATATTTGAGCATGTTAATAAACTTAATACTGAACTTCAGGGGAAAGGTAAATGGGTGTTTGATCTCCAGTCTGCTATAAAGGCTTTTGTCAGCAAGTTGCAGATACTTAGAGAACAAGCTGAAGCTGACAGTTTGTCTTTTCCCTCACTACTTGGAATTTACAGCTACGATGGATTTGGACTTTGATGAAACACTGGACCTCACTGAGGAGAAACAGGATTTACTGGAATATTTGCAGAAACTGGCAGCAAATTTCCATGATAGATTCCCTGAGTTGCTTACTGAGTCGTATGATTTTGTTCAGTTTCCGTTGAAGACAGATGCAAAACAGTGTGGCTCTTTTGCACTAGAAATAGCAGAATTACAGGCTGACAATGAGGCAAGGGTGAATTTTGATATCTATGATGACGTAGAAAAGTTCTGGATTACTTTACCAGAGAGACATTCGACTGTTAAAAATCGAGCTATCAAAGTTCTGGTACAATTTGGAACCACCTATATCTGTGAGGCAGCTTTCTCGTCAATGGTATTTATGAAAAATGAGTACCGTAACCGTATTTCAAACATCAACTTAGAAAATTGTATGCTATGTTCCTTAACCTCATATACCCCCAGGTACAAAAAATTAATCAAATCATAATGTACACATGTCAGATATGAAATATGCCACTGTTATAGCATATCAGACATATGATAGAGTAGGAACTTAGAATATTGATTGATATGTTGTTTTATATTACATATTAAACATGAGAGAGTTGTAAATAGTTTCTGACAATGTTTACTTTTACACTCTTGAGTTATGTAATACATTTCCTTATTTGTTTTTACAGTTAAATAAATACGTATAAAAATATGTCTATTTATTTTAAGATTCTTCCTCACTAGATAAAATTATATATATATATATATATTATATGCTTGTTCTTCGTAATGACTTGGGGTCGCACTGGATAGGCAACAGCACTAGAAGGGGTCGCACTGGAAAATGCTTGGGAACCCCTGCTCTAAAACACTATATCAAGTTAGAAGGTTACTGCAATAATAATACTATTATTATTATTATTATTATAATAAATAGAAAACAGAATATAAATTTAAATATACATATAGAAAATATAATAATATTAATACCAAAATAATTAATAGAGTATTAAAGCTGAAAGTACAAGGTGGCCCAAAAGTCTGTTGCTCCAAAAAAAAAAGGTTTAGACTGCGTCGGGGCAACAGAATTTTGGGCCACCCTGTATTAAGTGTAATTTTAGGAGAACTAACTTTTTGAGGGTGCATTGACCACGCACTAAATAACCTGTTAAAGTCCACTGACGTCTTTCATAAATTAAAACAGTACATTCGAAAATATATACTGTTAAACCTATAATACCCCCTTGCACAACGCCCTATATAACAGAGTGGTCTGGGGAAATGTAAGCTATTACGTTATTTGTCTATTAAACATATTGTATAAAAATATTTGCCAGTATCATATTAAGTGCTAAAATCAACCGAGAACACACAACCTCATAAATGCAAAAAACTTCACTTTTTTCTACGTGAAGGTCAAAATATGACAATAAAAACCCACTACTAGAGTGAGTTTTTATTATCACACAAACCCTATGTTCGAATCCCTAAAACGTCTTAAGTTTAATGACCTACACAAGTTCAATGTCTTCTCACATATTCATAAAAATATTTTATAACTGTATTAATTATGAAAATCATATTAAACAACCAAGTAAATCATTCAGTGAACCTAAGACATGATAACCTTTATTTCCATGACCCAAACATCACGCTTGAAACATCAAAGAAATTCCTTCTCATTTGAGGATGTTGATATGTGAAATAGTATGGAAGCAAATTTGAAAGTAAAAACATCTCATACCAATTTTGGTATTAAAATAAAAATAAATCTTGGTTGGGTATTTCACTTCTGCCCATCTTTACTTTTTTCCCAGCATCCTATTCTTTATCACCTCATCATCAGACCAAAATAACTTAAGTAATAAATTAAGTTACATCAAATATTACATTCATTGAACACAATTATTAATTAATTATGTTTACAGATTAATTGTAACTTAATTATAAGTTAATTGTAATTTAATTAATCAGTATTAGCATTATATTTTATTAACCCTTTTAACGTCGAACATTTTTGTAGGGTTAAGTCTAAGTGCGTGTATTTGAAACGGTACGTATTCGACCCAGTCGGCGTTAGAGGGTTAAATGAGAAATGTATGATTTGAGAGAGCTATGAGACGGTACTGATGATTTAGTAAACAATGTGTATGCAGCTGCACAGCTGTAAGGATTAATAAGGAAAAAGAGAAGAGGTGTAGAGTTACTGTAGATAAAAAGGTAGATAGCAAGATAGATAAGTTAGAGGTGGGGGGAATTAATAAAGTTCGTTTTGCCTAATCAAATTACTTAATTTTTTTTAATGGGAATACATATATATATATATATATATATATATTTCTGGTAGGATTACGCCAATTTTTAAAAATCTGTATATAATGGCTTTGTATGGTTTTTAAGATGGATTTATTCAGCCATTGTTTGCTTTGGCGTCTGGGAGTTACATGTGTTGACAGTGAGCAAGTTCCATTAAATGATTCTTTTAGTAGATTTGAAAAATTTATAAACAGGTCACTGATGCCATTTTCTCCTTCCAAAATTGTTGTGGAATTGTAATTAATTGCCTTTAAATTGATTTTATTTATATTATTCTTATTTTATTTTTCGATTTTTATTTTTATTATATTTATATTTATATTATATGTATTTATAGTTTATATTTTGTTTATTTATATTTATATTATATTTATATTATATATATTTACATTTATATTTATATTATATTATATTTATGAAATTATACTTCACTTTGTGTATTAACCCCTCATCAGGCTATGGCTGATTTATATTTACACGGGTGCAATCAAAGATATAAGAATGGAAACCAAAGGGTACAACTTTTCAAGTGAATGCGCCGTGTTAAGCCACGCCCACAAAATAGTACTTACGTGTAGGGGGTGAAGAATAGAAAAAAAGCCATATATATATATATATATGTAAAGAACGACGCTTGTGTAGAAGAGCGCTCCGCACAAGATGAGGAGGGCGAACGAACAAATGAAAAATGAGGTACCACCCAGGAATCGAACCCGGGATCATCCGATTGCCGGATGATCCCGGGTTCGATTCCCGGGTAGTACCTCATTTTTCATTTGTTCGTTCTCCCTCCTCATCTTGTGCGGAGCGCTCTTCTACACAAGCGTCGTTCTTTACATTAATTATACTGTGTGTTGTTTGCAGTTAAAAAAAAATATATATATATATATATATATATATATATAACGAATACACATCCTTAAACTTTATTACAGTACCAAGTTGCTTTTTCTGAGTGAGAAAATGTTTAGTATCCGTTAAATAGACACATGATATATATAGCAGAAGATGAATGGTGCATGAAAGTTAGGAGATAGGTTAGGTCAGGATATTTTTATTTTTTATTCACTTATTTTCGAGTTTAAGGTAGATTGGATTATTAGTCTATATTCAACTGGTACTAGGTTATGCAAGAACGAATTATTGTACTATAAAGACTGAGGTCCGGGGTTTGACCCACTGGTGTAATATCGCTGTTATGTCAAAGAGAAAGGATTGAATGGTGGCAGCTAAAATTCATAGTATGACGTCAGACACGCATTATTTATTTTCGAGTTTAGGTTAAGTTAACTTAGGTTAGGTTAGTTCACTATATCCTATATTTAATTTTCTACTTTTGGGGAGCGGCACCCGCACCTCTTTGAGATTAAAATTTAGCTTTTTCCTCTCTTTTCCCTCACCCCCTCCCCTTCCCCATTTTTCCTTCTTTTCCTTCACCCTTTTCCCTTCGTTTCCCCCTCGTCGTTTTTGACCCATACTACAATACTGGAGAGAAGATATTTACTGGTGGTAATTAGTAATATATTTACTCAAACAATGCTGTACGGGGCTCCAATAAACCTTAGCCCCCCCCCCCCGCTCATGGCCTAAACCATTAGAGGTACAGTAAACTAAACATACCTTACAAAAGAGAATTTAATCCTGCATTTAATGAGAAACAATTAAAACTTGGTGTTCCCGCCATTGGCTTCCAAGACAGCCTGAATTCGCTTTGGGTAGCTTGCCAAAAGTGACGTGAATAGATCTTGATCGTTACGCAAATTTGCTAAAACAGTTTCAATGTGTTGCGTCATTGTATCCTTCGAAAATCGATTTGCTGCAGGTTCTTGAAACAAGAAACATTCAACCTTGTCCTTTATAACTGATCGAATGTGTTCACAGACGTTCAGGTTAGGAGAATTTCCTGGCCATTCTTCATTTCCAAAGAAATCGATCTCATAGTTCCGCAACAACTGTTGAGTGACTAATGCCTTAAAGCAGGGGGCCTTATCGTGCAGAAGTGTGACCTGATCGACATCCATAACATTGTTTGGGTTTCTTAGAAAAGGAATGACGTGCTGGGATAGAATAATATCACGAAAATACTGTCCATCCCAACTCTGACCATTTGGCTTCAGCACCCACATGAGCTTCTTTGCAGTGAACAAAACAAACACACCAACACAGTCTGGACTTTTTAATAATTCGCGATAATGTTCATTGTCATCGATTTCATCTGGTGTTGTGGCCCACACTCGATCATTTTGGTAGTTAGGCCGACGTGTTACGTAAACAAAAAACTCATCAGAGACAGCTAAATGCATGAAATCATCCACATCCCAATCTTCAAGATAATGGGCAAACCACATTCTGTCATCGATGTTAAGTTGAGTTTTTCTTGGCTTTGGAAGTTCATGCCAAGGCTTTAACCCTTGCCTATGACGGTACAGTCGAATGATCTCACCACTAACGATCTTTCCTCTCAACACTTCGATCTCTCTAGAAAGTTTAGCACAGCTGTTTTTCCGCTTACGCTTACCGCTTTCAATGATGTCCTTTGTTTCCTGAGAGAATGGCAAATTTGGGCGCCCAGATTTGGTTGTATCCATTTCACATTCATCCAAAGTTTTATTCCAATTTCTTTTGACGAAGTCCTCACTTCTTCGCAACTTTTTGGCAACCCATGAACGTGTTATAAAGGTTGCTCCAGCATCACGAGCTTCCCGAAATGTTATTGCTCGTACGCGATCTATCACACGTTCCCTCTCCGAATCACCAATTAATTGAGAAGCCATTATATTATCACTTTATCAGCTAGAGTAATTTTAATACCTGCAATAACCTTACAACCTTACAAAGCTTCCACGTGATGATTTCTCATTTCGCGAAGGTCAAGCGTGTCGCCCCTCCTCTCAATAAACAAAGAATTTTATATATTTTTATAATCACTAAAAACTATTTCGATATAAGTAAACATGTAAGCTGCAAATGGGGGGCTAAAGTTTTTTGGAACCCCCTTCATACTCTCATTCCATATTTACTTTTACTTGTTTATATACAAGTTAATTAATGGGCTTGTTGAGAGCACGTATTTTTGCATCAAAATGTTCAGTGAACCATATACAATATGCACATATTTACATTTAATTTAAAAGGCACATATAAAATGCGTATGTTGAAAATATACAAGATAAATAGGAAGTCACATTAAGATTAATAGGATCAATGTGAGTTTAATTTGCTTGTTTGCTTAAAAATAATAAACAGAGTTTTATCCGGTTCGTTCTAAAAGTAAACACTGTTAAAATGGGTATATTTTGTGAACCTGTTTTAACAGCTGTTTTAACTGTAATGAAGTTTAAAATCTATAAAATAATTTTAAAGTTAAATGCTTCATTTCTTGTTTCAGTTTTACTACTACTACTACTACTACCACTACTACTACTAGGGATCAATATTTTCCTAATACATTGTTCCATCTTAGTGCCCTAAGTAGTATCAAGGACGTTAAGCGGATCAACTAATCAATCATTTCTTGTGTTGTCCAATACTGTGACAATAATTTACGTGATGTAAAGGCATTGTTTTTTTTCTTTTCCTAACAGTTAAGCTTTTAAATAGGAAATAGTTACCTGTTAAATACGGTTAAATTCTCGCTAGCCTTAGAAAGACAACGTGGCATATTTTTCTGGAAATAATGTCTTTTATTGTACGCGAGTTAATTTTTTACTAATTTTTTTTTTTTTAGCTTTTTAGCAAAAATAAATCATTTAATTCAACCTATAAATGTAATTTTCATAATTGGGGTTACGTAAACCCAACACTAATCGTTGTGTGTGCGATCCCCACACTGGCCTTCTAGCGTTCTCTTCCAGAAAATACACAAACGCGAACTATAGCTGAACTATTTAATTCACTAACAAATTATAATCCATTAAACTCCCCTGAAAAATGAATTGAAACAAGTTCGGTAGTCCATATTTAGCATTTGAGAGAGATGTTAAACTTTGTAGTATGAAGGGGTCCAGATTACTCGAAAACAAAAGTTAATTTCAACGTGATTAAACGAGTTTAATCAACTCAATTTTGTTAGTTTCTGTATAGAATATGAAAAGAAAAGAAGCAAAATGCATTCCAGAACGAGTTACAGAAACTGTCAAATATGTACAGTACTAGTGTACTGTACTAGTGTACAGTTATTTGTACATTATTAAACATTTTTTACCTACTAAAAACGTTACTGAAAAATTAGAACAAAAATAAAGTGTAATAGTGACTCCATGGTAGTATAGCAGCAACAATACTTACACTAATAATAATAATAATAATAATAATAATAATAATATTGAAGCTGAATGGTTGTAGCGTTCGATGTCGATGGCGGAATTCGATTCCACTGGCTTTGGAGTATCGGGGTTGCCCTCTATAGATTCTCTGGCATCAGGATGACATTGATCTTTGGGGTGGTAAGCCGCTTCATAGGGTGAATGATGAATGAGGCTGGCTTACATAATTTATTGTGATGACAGGTGGGAGTAAATGAACTGGCCTGACGGCACACGGTTTATGCAAACAGAATGAGGTTTTAGTGGTACGTCAAAGAATCGTCTCGGGTGTGGCTCAACTCAACTTTTTATTACAGCCTGAGTCTCGCGCATGTGCATTAAACCTACGCCTTTACGGTTTGACATTATTTCGTATGTGCGTACCGTAAGCAAGCAATACTTCCCATTCGAGAAAGGCTCGTAATTCTATATAATATATATATATATATATATATATATTATATATATATATATATATATATATATATATATATAAGTTAGATATGAAACAGTTAAAATGATTTTGCCTTTGTTAACATTTTCAATTTGCATATTCGTAAGCGGTGTATGTATATAATAATTCAAAAACATTTTTAATTAAAATATACTCCAATTAAACATCGTTATATATATATATATATATATATATATATATATATATATATATATATATATATATATATATACTATATATATACTGCACATGATTAAGAAGCGTTGATTGAAGGTAAAAGACATTTTAACAGGATATTGTCAATTTTATACATTCCCGTACTGTTATTGAAATTATTTTTAAAATGGATAAATGCACATTCTAGAATATTCCTTTCAATTATATCTCTGTTTTAACGAGCGCTTTAGAACTATCCCACTTGATAGTATGATTATATCTGTACATATAGTTCAACAATACATTACAATTATTTGCTGTTCTACACGCATATATATGTGTAGCGTATATGTGTGTGTGTGTGTGTGTGTATAAATACAGACACACACACACACACACACACACACACACACACACACATATATATATATATAAATTTAGGAGAAATCCAATGACAAGGAGGAATGTAAATGCCATGAAAAGTCTTCTTTAATGCGCAACGTTTCGAGCAATACGCTCATCATCAGGCTAGATAATAACAATATGAAATTAGAATCAATAAATAAATGTGAACAAGACAAAATAATTTCTAAAAAACCTATTCATTAAAAGCAAATTTTAAAAAGACTAAAAGAAGAGGGTTAAATTCAAGTTATAAAAAATTTACATATAAATTACAAGAAATTTAAAAGCTATTTTTAAATTACATATAGTAAATTTGAAATTAGTACACTGGAATAATTAACACTAATACAATGGAATAATTAACACTACGAACCTTTCAATGCTGGTTCCGAGGCACGAGTAATTTAAAACAAAACAAAACAGGAAACAAGCTATGGGTTGGGCGGTTGAGTTATAAGTTAGGGGAAGGGGGGATTATAAAAAATTGGGGAGGGGGAGGGGAGTTGGGGAGGGGGGATTATAAAAAATTAGAGGGACAGCTGAGGAATCCACGTTTAGAGAAGGGGTCAATGTTTTAATATAAGAGATTCCAAAATTCTAAGTGAGTTAGGACAAGAATTACAACCGAGAATTTTAAAATTATCTAAAGTGACATCAGTTTTACATTTTATACTGTGTTCCCGAATACTGGAGGCTTCTTTTTATTTAAAATTTTACCTGTTCGGCAACTTATTCCCATATGCGAATAAATCTAGTCCTGAGGGAGCGCACGGTGCTGCCAATGTAAGTACCAAGGAGACACCTTGGCAGGTAAATAAATATACAACACCGCTACGCAAACGAATCAGGAGTTCGATCCTTCGCTGAGAAAAAGCTACCTAAAGACATTTTGTTAATAAATATAATGCGAAAATCAGTATGATAAAAAAAATTTCTTAACAACTTTGTAAATTTAAGTTTAAATTCTTTATTCATGGGACTCATTTCAGGTACCAGGAAATATTTTATATCTTTAGGCACTGAAATACAGGAAAGTTGAGGGCTATAAACATTATTTAAGAAAGATCTTATTAGTTTATCTACATATTGAACAGGAAAACTATTATTGGTAAAATATGATCTTAAATTATTAAATTCATCGTTTAGTAAGGTAAAACTAGAGGTCAAATTATATCCTCTGAACAAGAGAGTTTTAATACACGACATCTTATAGTTAAAATCAGTAAAACTAAAGAAATTCATGCCAAAACCAGTAAAAGTGGGTTTCCTGTAAACTGATGTAGTAATAGAATCACCTTTTTTCGAAATTAAAAGATCTAAAAAGGGAAGGGAGCCATTTTTCTCAGTTTCCATTGTATAAGTTATATTGGGGTGCAGAGAATTTAAGAAGTTAAAAAATTGTTGCGCTTGTACAGCATTATCAAAAACAGCTATCGAGTCATCAACGAAGCGTCGATAGAAAATTGGTTTACAATGGGTGGGAGATTGTCTAAAAATTACACTTTCTAAATGAGTCATAAAAAAAAATCAGCTGATAGAGGTCCGACGGGTGATCCCATCCCAACACCATCAATTTGTTGGTAAACCTTATTATTGAAAGTAAAATAACATTGCTTAAAAACCAATTCTAAAAGTTCCTTAAAATAAGACCATGAAAAACCATGAAAACTATCATCAGAGCTAAAAACCCTATCTAAAATATCCTTTCGTTGTTGGATTATTTATTAATAATTTCTCTTGTACAACGTGAACTTGAAAAGTTTCATTCTACCATTTCTGAAACTCATGAACGTAAGTTAAAGGCCCTGGGCCTGAATTCACCTAATTTTTTCAATTCTGATAAAGTAATTTCGAATTTTTCTAGTTACACCCTATCCCCTCGGAAAGGTTTTTACTCTCACTTGGCTTGCAATTTAAGCTTCCGTTATTTCAAATATAAGCCTTCGTTTTTTCTTTACTTTGAAAAAATTTTAATGGCTTGAAAAATGTTCCCCATGTCGGTGATTTCAATAATTTTAAATGTCAGTTTGCTAATTTAACTCATGAATTTTTTCACAAACTTAGAAACCTTAAATTTAAAATCTTTCATATTTAAGAAGAGTGATTTGCAGGTTATTAAGAATTTGGCAAAGAACCAGGAGATTGTTGTGACTAGACCGGACAAGGGCAACGGAGTTGTTATTTTGAATAAATCTGATTACATAAATAAAACTAATGAAATCCTAAGTGATGTTAGCAAATTCAAACAAATTCTTGAACCCGTCAATAAAGTCATTTTAAGGTTGGAAGACCAAGTTAATAGATTTTTGTCACGATTAAAGTCTTTAAAGATAATAAAAAATGATACTTACTCTCAGTTGTTCGTATCTGGTTCTGATCTTGCTCAATTATACTGTTTGCCTAAAATCCATAAAGTTGGAACACCTCTCCGTCCTATTTTAGCTTCGTATAACTTACCTACCTTTCAATTGTCAAAATTTGTTGTTCGTCTCCTGTCACCTTTTGCGAAAAATGCTTATACTATAAATAACTCTTATGAATTTCAAAAAGATCTTCTTAGTAAGAATTTCGATTCAAAAAAGTTTTTTGTCAGTTTTGATGTAAAGTCGCTTTTCACGAATGTACCTGTATCAGAAACTATTGCCATTATTTTAGATAGGGTTTTTAGCTCTGATGATAGTTTTCATGGTTTTTCATGGTCTTATTTTAAGGAACTTTTAGAATTGGTTTTTAAGCAATGTTATTTTACTTTCAATAATAAGGTTTACCAACAAATTGATGGTGTTGGGATGGGATCACCCGTCGGACCTCTATCAGCTGATTTTTTTATGACTCATTTAGAAAGTGTAATTTTTAGACAATCTCCCACCCATTGTAAACCAATTTTCTATCGACGCTTCGTTGATGACTCGATAGCTGTTTTTGATAATGCTGTACAAGCGCAACAATTTTTTAACTTCTTAAATTCTCTGCACCCCAATATAACTTATACAATGGAAACTGAGAAAAATGGCTCCCTTCCCTTTTTAGATCTTTTAATTTCGAAAAAAGGTGATTCTATTACTACATCAGTTTACAGGAAACCCACTTTTACTGGTTTGGGCATGAATTTCTTTAGTTTTACATTTTAACTATAAGATGTCGTGTATTAAAACTCTCTTGTTCAGAGGATATAATTTGACCTCTAGTTTTACCTTACTAAACGATGAATTTAATAATTTAAGATCATATTTTATCAATAATAGTTTTCCTGTTCAATATGTAGATAAACTAATAAGATCTTTCTTAAATAATGTTTATAGCCCTCAACTTTCCTGTATTTCAGTGCCTAAAGATATAAAATATTTCCTGGTACCTGAAATGGGTCCCATGAATAAAGAATTTAAACTTAAATTTACAAAGTTGTTAAGAAAATTTTTATCATACTGATTTTCGCATTATATTTATTAACAAAATGTCTTTAGGTAGCTTTTTCTCAGCGAAGGATCGAACTCCTGATTCGTTGCGTAGCGGTGTTGTATATTTATTTACCTGCCCAAGGTGTCTCCTTGGTACTTACATTGGCAGCACCGTGCGCTCCCTCAGGACTAGATTTTATTCGCATATGGGAATAAGTTGCCGAACAGGTAAAATTTTAAATAAAAAAGAAGCCTCCAGTATTCGGGAACACAGTATAAAATGTAAAACTGATGTCACTTTAGATAATTTTAAAATTCTCGGTTGTAATTCTTGTCCTAACTCACTTAAATTTTGGAATCTCTTTATATTAAAACATTGACCCCTTCTCTAAACGTGGATTCCTCAGCTGTCCCTCTAAATTTTTTATAAACCCCCCTCCCCAACTCCCCTCCCCCCTCCCCAATTTTTTATAATCCCCCCTCCCCTAACTTATAACCTCAACCGCCCAACCCATAGCTTGTTTCCTGTTTTGTTTTGTTTTAAATTACTCGTGCTTCGGAACCAGCATTGAAAGGTTCGTAGTGTTAATTATTCCATTGTATTAGTGTTAATTATTCCAGTGTACTAATTCCAAATTTACTATATGTAATTTAAAAATAGCTTTTAAATTCTTGTAATTTTATATGTAAATTTTTATAACTTTGAATTTAACCTCTTCTTTTAGTCTTTTTATCTTTTAGAATAGAGAAATTATTTTGTCTTGTTCACATTTATTTATTGATTCTAATTTCATATTGTTATTATCTAGCCTGATGATGAGCGTATTGCTCGAAACGTTGCGCATTAAAGAAGACTTTTCATGGCATTTACATTCCTCCTTGTCATTGGATTTCTCCTAAATATTAAATTGAAGCTTTGTAGAAGCAAACCGCATACTATATATATATAATATATATATATATATATATATATATATATATATATATATATATATATATAATGAATTTCACAATTAAACACGTGAAATGAATTCTTTTTCGCTATAGGCTTGCATTATATATATATATATATATATATATATATATATATATATATATGTGTGTGTGTGTGTGTGTGTATGTGTGTGTGAAAATAATTTTTTTAAAGGGATCAAGGCAATGAGAAAATAGATAATAAATTCTATGGGAATTGGAACCAGTATTTCATTACATTATAAATACATTTTCATAAAGCCGGAAATAAGTTTAGAAATATCATTATATCTGTTTTTAACGAGCGCCTTAGAACTATCCCACTTGATACTATGATTACATCTGTACATATAATTATACAATGCATTAGAATTATTTGCAGTTCTACTTCTACACGCATATATTTGTGTAGCGTGTGTGTGTGTGTGTGTGTGTGTGTGTGTGTGTGTGTGTGTGTGTGTGTGTGTGTGTAAATTTTTTTTTTATTAAAAGGATCAATACAATGAAAAAAAAATAGAAAAGAAATTCTGCGGTGATTGAAACCAGTATTTAATTATAAGTACCTTTTGATAAAGCCGGAAATAAGTTCAGAAATAGCATCAATGGCGTACATCAATGGAACGTAAAGTCACGACCACGTTTCTTTACATAATAATTCAACATGCAAATGGAAATGCGCCAACGTCCCTACTAGAATGTTACATATTGTCCGTAGTTGTTTATGTAAGAACACTGACATAGGAAAATGCAATTTGGAAATTTACTGGCGATATATTTTACATATGGGGCTGAACTTTTGGGTCAATATATATATATATATATATATATTATATATATATATATATATATATATATATATATATATATATATATATATAATATATATATATATATATATACAGGGTGTTCATAAAAGATCTGAACGATTTCAATCTTTATTAATGTGATAACCCAATAACATACAAAGAAACAACTTGTCCATGTCACTCCGCACAGCTAAAAGTTTTACATACAATTTTAATAAACTTCAACATGTGCGCCATTGGTCGCTCGTACAACATCCAGTCGATATTCACTTTCTCGCCATGTGCGAATTCCTCCATCGACATCGAACGCTACAACCATTCAGCTTCAAAATATATATATATATATATATATATATATATATAGGGTGAACCAAATGTAGGTGGACAGTAAATGATAACGTTTATTTTGAGAATACATATTTAATTTTTTTGTATACTATAATACAAAATAAAATTTAAATAATTTAGTTATAATATTTAATATAATATAACACAAACACCATAGTTATAATGAACACCATAGTTATAATATAATATAACACAAACCGTATTCAACCTACTGTCCACCTACTTTTGGTTCACCGTGTGTATATATATATATATTATATATTATATATATATATATATATATATATATATATATGTGTGTGTGTGTGTGTGTGTGTGTGTGTGTGTGTGTGTGTGTATAAAGTTTCATTAGGATTAACATTATTGTCAGGTTGTACAGGCTGTATTTATTATTATTTTGTTGTTGCTGTTACTACCATGAAGTTACTATTACACTATTTTTTTTTTTCTAATTTTTCAGTAACGTTTTTAGTAGGTAAAAAATGTTTAATAATGTACAAATAACTGTACACTAGTACAGTACACTAGTACTGTACACTAGTACAGTACACTAGTACTGTACATATTTGACAGTTTCTGTAACTCGTTCTGGAATGCATTTTACTTCTTTTCATATTTTAATAAACTTCAACATGTGCGCCATTGGTCGTTCGTACAACATCAAGCATGCCAGCATCGACCATCACTATTGCAAATCTGATCCCGATTCGTAGTTCATGGATGTTGACAACTTTGGTCTTTTACAAAAAAAATCTTTATTAGTTGCTCTATCGCTTACACATGCTTCATAACTTATTTAGTATGATATATATATATATTATATATATATATATATATATAATATATATATATATATTTGCGCCTTGGTGGTGTAGTGGTTAGCGTCGCTGACTACGAATCCATCGGCCCCGGTTTCGAGACCCGGTGATGGCAGCCGGCGCGCAGCAAAACGCAGCTGTTCATCCTTCCACACGATAAAGAAAGTGGTTGGTAGATAAATAGGTACCCTGGGTGGCCTAGTGGTTAAAACGCTGAGCTACTGGTGGGCGTGGTTCGGATTCCACGTTAAACTGTAGGTCTAAGGTGGAGTGAAAAGCTTGACCTTCGTCAGAATGAACAATTCGGGCGGAAGCTAACCAAAGGTTATATCGGTTAGTAAGTAATATATCATATTAAGTATATATTTACTGACGACTATCACTTATAACGTTCGTCATTTCCATACAAAAGTAATGAATTTGCAACATTTCAATAACATTATAAATGCGTTTTAGTAAATAGACATTACTAGCTTAGTTTCAATAAAATAGTTAATCCATAAATATCGTTTGTATCCTATTATTGCTAAGAATAGTTATGGGTAAATGTAAGAAATTGGGGGAGAAGTGTAAATAAGTGTAAAATGTAAATTTACAATTACGGAATTAAGTTCGCCTAGAATTCTATTATTTCGAGAAGACAAAAATTTGGTAATCAGTAATGGCTGGTTTTTGCTTTTGAAATTTTGTATTGTCACCGAACTTAATAAAATAATCAAAGAACGATGGAATATTTATTACCAATTGGTAATTTTTGGTGCTATTTAGAAATGTTATGATTTTAGGCGATTTTATTTCCGAAACAGCTAAATTTTCCGGTGTCACAACAACATTATCAAAATACTCCTGATGTGGAGGTACTTAATCCCCCCCTCCCCGAAAACATAATTTATTTTAAAAGCATTGTACGATGATATCTACACGTTTTGAAAAAAGTTCGCCTAAATAAACTAATTTGAATAAAGCATAATAAATTACTAATTGTAAATATTTCGTTGCTTCCTTTTGATGTTTTATTCTCTTTTGGCAACTGTAAAATAACGTTTCAAAATAGACAAAAACAAAATATTACTGATCAGTTATCTTTTAACGACAATGTAACTTACAACAGAGAGAGATAGAGAGAGACAGAGAGAGAGAGAGAGAGAGAGAGAGAGAGAGAGAGAGAGAGAGAGAGAGAGATATTGTATGTTACATTAAATATAAATACTAAATATATATATGTTGTATATTTTACTGGTTTATAAATATTTTCTTTGTAAATATTTGATGGTGAGTAATGTTGAAAAAAAGAATTAAAAATATAAATTCTTTGATGTGGAATTGAACTAAAAATGTGTAAATATTGTTTGTGGTTTACCTTTATACAGAAAATTCTGTATATTTTGTAATACTCGATTAAAGTAATTTTAATTTTAAACAAAGTTAAAATAAAAGAATTAAACAAATTCAGAAAAATAATAATGTTACAGAATTTATACAATAATAATGAGTTGAACAGAAATGTCACATCCAAAGGTTTACGGACTTTTGGCATTTATGTCTTTTTTTTTGTATTTGGTAACAAGTAGTCTAATCCAAGAAGATTATAGACACTAATCGATTAGGGAAGTACCCCCCTCCCCCCGAATGACGTTAAGCGGGAGGCAGAGAGTGCTGAAACTCCCGTTTCTCCTGTCACTTGTCCTCTTTAACCCTTTAAAGCCTACTGGGTCGAATACGTAGTGTTTCAAATATACGCATTTAGACTTAACCCTACAAAAAAGTTCGGCGTTAAAGGGTTAACTGATCTTTTTCCGTGTCTCATCTACCGTGTGAGCAATCCAGCATGCTCTCAAACACACACACACACACACACACACACACACACACACCACACACACACACACTTCTTCTATTCCTCAATACACATACATACATCTTATCTTGCACACTACGCAATCTTAAATTAAAAAAGGTACCGTTTTTAAGAGCCTCGGAGACCTTGATTTCGGCTTTCTCCTTTTCTTTCTATGGTGGGTAGGGGGGGTAGGGTATTTTTGAGGGCGTTCGCCCTTGACCACTCCTTCCTGCCTGTTAATCTGAAAGCCCTGGGTTCGAGTTCCGGCTAGGGATTCAGATTTCGGCTATTAAGGTTTCCCATGTCTTTTTTGACGGATTAGTGGTGGTTTGGGTCCCACGTAAAGTTGTAGGTTCCCTCCGTTATAAGTTAAACAACTACAATTATTATTAAAATTATTTGCATAAATTGTAATTAACTCATCATGATGAAACTTTACTTGAATTAATCTCCAATCATGCACGATTCAGTGTTGAACCCTGAAAACAGTGTGCAATATTTTTTTTTCATTTTAAAAATTTTAACCTTGATAAACTCGCTGTCTCGACCAATTCGCGAGATACACTCAATGTGACTCGTGGCATTTCATTTCAATTGAGCTGTCGATATCCGAACTCGTCTGAGATATTTATGAGGCAAAAGGTTAAAAAGAGAAATGAAGTTAACATTTCTCGAAAAAACACACAAACGATTGCGTACTGCTCCACAACTTCATCCATTAAGTTTAATTTTATATATTTTGAGTAAGTTACGATAATGATCATTAAGTTAGGTAACATCACTAATGACATCTGACATCTGTTGAATACTTCTATATGCAACTATAAAATATAAACTCTCGCAAACACCGTTACCATAATAATATATCAGTTATCAATCGACTACGGTTAAAGTTAGTACTCTCTGACAACGCTGGGACAATCTTCCTCAATCCATCTTTCCCCCTGTCTATGACTTTGAATCTTTCAAACGCAGAGTGTCATCATCTCGAAAACCCTGGACCTTGATTTTGGCTCTCTTCTTCTTCTATAGGGGAAGGAGGGCATTTCTGTGGGCATTTGTCCTTGGCCCCTCCTTTCTGCATAAAAAAAATATGTACAGTCATTACAGAACTGTAGTACATAGTACAACCGCAAAGAGACTATAAGTTAAAACTTCAAATACTAAAAACATAATACATCACGACCTACATATGATTGTGGGTAAATAAAAAACAAAAATTGCAATTCATTCTGAATTATTATACCCAAGCATGTTGGAATTCCCATGCTATACCCAGGAACAAATGGACGTTTATCAAACGTCATAAATAATTATAAAACGCCAATAAAATGTTTGTGACATTTACGAAACGTCCCCTTACTTGCTGGATAAGTTTGAAAATGTGTGCTGTGCTATTAATTAAATTCAATAATAAAATTTTATTTCGATATTTTTAAAGTTATCCCTAAACTATATTTCCTGTGGTTACTGTCGTTTTCTACAATAGAATTTATTGGAAGGTTAAATTGCTCATTTTCTGTTGAAAAACACAAAGTAAAACTGATTTTGCTCGAAATTACTCTTTGAAAGAAATTTTTCGGTTTCCTGGATGGTGTAGTGGTAAGATGCCATACTCGGGACGTTGCTCTGCGAGGTGAAGATGAAATGTCTTGTTTGTTGCGCTTTTTAATTCAGTGTTTATATATATATATATTACATACAGACCGTGCATGGAACAAAGAACCCTTTTGCACGGTCTGCGTGTAACATAAAAGTTTCTCATGGGATCACTCCGAGTTCTAGCATATATATATATATATATATATATATATATATATATATATATTATCGGAATAAAACTGTTTACACTCGATTGCCGTTGCGTTTTGGGGGAAAAATGCATTTGAAACGTGTCGTGGAGCTTTTTCTTTCTCGTCGAACAAAATCTATTTCTCTATTTCCGCATTACTAAATAATAATCTCTCTGAAGAAGCATTCAATGGAAGAAAAGTATTTATTTATATATGATGATAAAGAATTGTTGTTTAACGTTTTGATAAGGATCTGATGGTTTGGAATCAGATCGACATCCTCTAAATATTTTTCCATTTCTACCCCGATACTTCCTTGGTACGCTTTCCTGATTAAATAAGTTAAAATAATTGAAAAATGGGTAAATGTGGGTACGACTTAAGTGTTAAATGAGTGATGAATTAGACCAGATTCGGATATAAGTTACATTGTAAAGAGGAATAAGGAATTCTTGCCCGTGTGTGTGTATATATATATGTATATATACAGGGTGATGCATAAATGTTTTTTTTTTTAGACAAAAGTTTTTTAGACAAAAGTAAAGAAAGAAGACCATATAAACATAGATCGAGAAACCCGTAGGTTTTGAGCTATAATAGCAAGCGACAGAAAACAAACTCCTAAAGATTTTTTACATTTTAGGCAAATACACAGTGTGATACATTTGCTTCATCAAAGTAAATGTTCGAAATTCGTTCCTACTTCTTGAATGCTTGTTTCAGCACGCAGCAAAATAGGATAGAGAAGAGATAGTTAAAGGGGGGAAAATGAGGGGGAAAATGAGGGGGGGAAATTCGAGACAATTACGAAACGATCCACAATACTCCAGGAATTTTTGAGTGTGTCAGTCACTGGCGCGAGTAGGAATGAATTTCGAACATTTATTTTAATGAAGCAAATGTATCACACTGCGTATTTGCCTAAAATGTAAAAAATCTTTCAGTTTAATTCTTCTGTCGCGTGCTATAGCTCGAAACTTACGGGTTTCTCGACCTATGTTTATTATGGTCTTCTTTACTTTTTCTCAAGAATACACCCTACGATTTATGAAACATTTGTGCATCACCCTGTATATATACACAAAGGTATACACGGGGAGAAATATTTTGGTAATGAAATCAAGATAAAATGAGTTACATCAATCTTTTACTTCATTCCAAATCATCTTATGATGTAATAGTGCAAATTACGCAATCTTTGTAGCAAAGTCCTGGAATGAATTTGACAAACTAATTTTTCATAACGAATAGATACATAAAATTAAATGGAAATGAATTGAAAATGAATGAAAATGAATGAAAATGAATGAAAATGAAAAGATTTCTCGAAAAATTTTTTAGAATATTTAAATTTGTAGTCCCCTATAAGAGATCATTGCCTCATTACAGATCGCCCCATTGACCCCTCCTCTTTCTAGATTATAAACACTACCAAACAATAAACCAACTTACCGACCTCTTCACATTTTGGAATCCTCGTACAATACATCCAGAAAGCTAGATCCACACCAAACCATTACGGTTCTGGGTTTGACCTGACCCAAAATGAAATACATTTTCAACTCTTTAATTTCTGTAAACACTTTCTTCATATTTCTTTCACTTAGCCAAGAGAAAACTGTAATTGTTTTTCATTAAGAACAAGTCAGTGATGTTAATTTTCTTGAATTTATTTGCAAACGAAACGAGGACAAAGAGAAAAAATATTCTTGGAAAATATTTGCTCAACTTCAGAAATGTGTCAAACTTTTTTGAAAACATTTTAAAAGAAGTTTAGAAACACTTTTAATGGAAACTTGATCTTTCACGAACTATAAGAACTTCAGAGGTGGATAATAATAATAATAATAATAATAATAATAATAATAATAATAATAATAAGTGGTGTAGTGCTAAATAAAGAAGTGAGGGAACGCATTTTGAAAGTGTTACTCAGATGCGGGGGGGACAATGGCGAGCGCGGCGAGCCCATATAGCTGGGGGTCCGGGGGCACTGTAAGCCCCCCCGGGAAATCTTTTGAAATCTGACCAATTTCAGGGATATTTTGAGGTCATATGCACTGGATATTAGGATATATTCTAAGGTTGAAGATGCAGTATTTCCAGTATCATTAGATATATGACATCCAGTACGATCAATAAAAATAGCTAACAACTGGAATGATTAACTAAAAAAAAGTTAACAACTGGTACGCCGTGGTGACTGTTTCACCAGATCTTTATAGGCTAGCATTGCCTCAGTCGAAGCTAAAAGAAATGAAGCAGTTAATGATTCTTTCTCATATTTCTTCTAGGGGTGGGAATTAAAATTTCACGACGTTAGAGATTTGTAAGTTCGGATTTATTTGAAATAGTGAGGGAACGCCGTTCCGTCTACCAAAAAAAGTAAGGGAACGCCGTTCCCACGCGTTCCCACAGCACTACACCACTACTCATTACCCCCACCACGTCAAACCAAAACATCAACGCGCTGGTGGCCAAACTTCCTCAAATCTCCGTGCAGCGGGCTGTCTACGGTTGGCCAGACTGGCAGTCGACGGCCTGTTGCGTGGCACGGTCAGAGTGCCGATCGGCTCCCGGGGCCGGACCTATTCTCAGCGTGCTATTTTTTCATTTACGGGGAGCAATTGCGTGCTCCCCGGTCTACTCTTACTCTCCGGCGACATTAAGACTAATCCAGGCCCCACTACAACTTACACATGTCAATATACACAAAGACATAGACACAATAGCACCATGAGACACAATCAGAAGTATAATATTAACATATTACAGTACAACGTAGATGGCCTCACAAACAAAATAATGCAGCTTAGGGAATTCGTACACAAACAAAACATTCACATAGCACTTATACAAGAAACAAAACTAAAACGCACACACAAAACACCCACCATCTCTGACTTCACGGCGATCCGTCAAGATCGTACTGGGGGTAACGGGGTGGACTTATCACTTACATACGTAAAAGCATTAGCTACACTGATGCTACCCAAAACATTACAAACACAATCCAAGCAGATAACACGATAGAAATACAGGCAGTTAACATTAAAACACGCGCAAAACACACCACCACACTAATCAACATTTACATCCCACCAGATAGTTCACCTCAGGTGCCAGCCAATTACAATCCACAGTTACACAATCTTGCCTCTCTCACTAATGTCATCTTAGGAGGAGACTTCAACGCCAAAGACACTAGTTGGTACCTGCACAACCAAAACAAACCAGAGGCGCCAACATAGCCACACAACTAAACAGCCTCTTCATTCTTAACAATACAGAAGAACATACACACATACCACATCAAGCAGGATACTCAAACTCCTCCCCAGACATAACGTTCTGTTCCCCCTCACTAGCAACACATACACAATGGAGAACAGAAAAACAACTGTCATCAGACCAACTGCCCATCATCATTACAACACATTCTACTCTGCCCCAACAGCCTTAGGCACACTTACAGAAATTACAAGAAAGCTGATTGGGAACAGTTCAAAATACAGACTGAGGAACAATTCACTACATTAAATAGCACACCCATCATAAACATCAATACAACACTCAAGACATTTAATCAGATTATCAATAATGCAAACAAATACATACCCAAGGGCAACATTAGGAAATACAACCCAAATTACACTAGAGAAATAGCCCACCTCATAAGGCAACGTAACAACCTCAAATATAATACACAAACACCACACACAGAAGCCATAAAACAGCAGATACAACAGCTCAACACAGAAATAAACAACAAACTCAAAGAAAAACAAACGGAAAAATTCAGGGAATTCATAACAACACTAAACCACTCCACAGATACATCCAGGCTATACCATGACTCCAGATTCCTGGGATCTTGGGAGCATTACTCCAGTAAATTTGACCATGAGAAAAAGTAAATTTGGGTTTGGGTTTTGTTCATCCGCTAGACGTTATGCAATTTTTTTGCGTATACTGTACGTTCTTGTACAAACCAATTTTTTTAAATTACAAATTTAGTTATTTTAAGTTTAGTTGGTAATTCCATATTTAACAATTATTTTTATTTTTTGTTAAGCTTCAATGTCTTGATAATTAAAATTTTATTAAAACGTATATTTTTTAATATAAAATTATCAGGATTGGACTATGTTCCATTGATCTCGGCCAGGTTTGATAAATTGGCCAGATAATTACTTGTGCGGTTTTAAGTAATCCACCATGACTCTAGAATTGAAAAGTTTAGTTAAGTTTAAACTTACTTTTACTTACTTTAACTTACCTACTTTTACTTACTCTTCCTTACTTTTACTAAGTTTAAAGCACTTACTTTTACTTACTTTCATTGTACTATATTTACTTACTTTTACTCACTTTTACCATACTATATTTACTAAC
Source organism: Bathynomus jamesi (assembly GCA_023014485.1). Taxonomy (NCBI): domain Eukaryota; kingdom Metazoa; phylum Arthropoda; class Malacostraca; order Isopoda; family Cirolanidae; genus Bathynomus; species Bathynomus jamesi. The sequence goes on from JAJOZX010002477.1 coordinate 663,349, forward strand.
TTTTACTTATTTTGTATTTTTTCAGGTAGTCAATAATCAATAATGGATCCTAATATTGATGAAGTTGGAGAGAAAAGTGAGGGTGTTAAAAGGGGTTACTTTTGTGGTCAATGCAAGAACAAATATTCAAAGAAGCAAAACTGGGAGGAACATTTTAATTCCAAAAAAAATATTTGTTACAATACAAGAGGTCCCAGAGTTTGGGCCCACAGCTTAGATATTGCAGTAAAGAAATACCAGGATGAAGTGCAGCAAAGAGATACGGCAAAGCAGTCATTTAGTTTGTTCACAAAATGTGCTAGTGCTAGACCTCAGAAAAATGAACCAACTTCATCAACTGCTAATCTAGAAAATGAAACTTTTTCACTAGATGTTTCACAGACTGAAGAAAGTGCTTCTCCTCCACCTAAGAAACAAAAGGTAAGTGAGGAATCTGCGCATCAGACTAACAAAACTGCTTTAGAGGAATTTGAAAATTCCCAAATCCAGAAGACATTGAATGCAATTTTGCGCCTAACAAAAGAAACTCACCAAGCTGTTGTGGTTAATAAAGAGAAGAGTCAAAATATGCCTTCAAGTTCAAGTGTTGCATCCAAATCTAATAAAGCAAAAAGCAACAAATTTGACATTTCCATAGCCCATTTAAGCAAGTGTAAATCAATACAAGAAATCCTGAACAATGATTTGATCAAATCTACATTCAAATTGGTGGAAAAGAAGGATCTAGGGCATGCTGATGATTCATTTTCAGTACCAAGTGATATAATGGAAAACATTGCAAATAGTGACACTAATATGCCTGATGTAGATATAGCTGTTGAGGATGAAGATGATGATAATCAAGAAGATATTGATGATGCTTCTGATGATAAAATGTTTACATTATATTGCATAGCTTGCACAGACCCCAAAGCATGTGCTTCAGACAAACATTCTAACATAAAAGGTTACTTCAATGTTAAAGATTTAACCTATGTATGCAAACAAGGAGAAATCAAGAGAGATGGTTTAGAAATCTGAAAACCCACCTGAAGAGACATTTAATTAAACTTCAGCATCATCAAAGAGCTGCTGTTTATGAAGTGATGAAAACATCTTCTCGGAACACTACTAAACGCATAGAAGACTTATGTGGCAACATCTTATACTACATAATGAAAAAAACACTGCATGGGCTCTATATCCAGTACTTCTAGCTGTATTACATAGGTCAGGTTGTGAGGTTGGAAATTTGAATCATAGCACACATGCGTGCGAGACAATTTGTGAGCTATTAGATAATCAACTTAAAGAACAAACTGTAAAGTGGTTCTTAGAACAAACTTCAGTAACAATAACAGCTGACATTGGAACAGTTTTGGGATTAAGCATGCTAGTTGTATTAGTTATGAGTGAAGAAGATAAGACTGTAAAACTTGCTGGGATAAATTTAGTAGGCAGCAAATCAGGGGTTTATTTGGCCAATGAAATGTTTGATGTGTTGAAGTCTCCTAATCACTTGAAACTATCTGAAGAAGCAATTAAATCCAAGGTATCTGGAATGGTTGGAGATGGGGCTTTTTGTAAGGACAACGAGCCATTTAAAAACGAAATGAAAAAGTTGTTTGGAGAAAATTTCAAATTTCGATGGGACTTAATGCATCTTGTGAACAGAGCCCACGTTGATGCATTGAAGAAATTTGTAAACTAAGTGAGCTTTTAGACTTTATTCAGAATCACTCTTCAAATCTGAGATCAGGCCTGACTATACCAATATGGTTTTGACAATATCATTGGTTTTAAGAGACCAAACTCAAATCTGATACTCGCATGGTTAATTACGAATTTGATCAATTTGACAGATTTGTGGAAAATTGTGTGTTTTTTGATCATCCACAAGAGAAAGAAATTAGTGCCAAGTTCTATGTATTGATTTCCTATGTAACCAAGATTATGTTGCAAGTAGCTCAAAAAACCACAGTTAGTGCAGAATTTGTAGAAATATATTTTATAAAGAAGGAGGGAAAACTGTTATGTTAAGAGTGATGGAAACAATTTCCAAATTAGCTAATGGAGGAAATGCAAATGATGTAGTTTCTGAATTTAAGCACGATACCACAGGGCAGCAAAAGGAACTAACAGCTGAGGATTACATCCTAATGAAGTTTACAAATACATCAAGAAACGTTCTGATACTACCAGGTTGCTGAAGTGCTAGACCATCCAGAACCAGATCTGAAAGTAGTTTTACAAAAGACTCAGTGATAAATTGGCTGACAGAATATATAGAACAGCTGTGGAAAGGAATCACAGAGAGATTAAAGCATTTTGATAAAGATGGATCAACTGCCTGGAGTGAAGCACCAGCTGAAGGGACATTCTCCATTCTGGTTACATTGTTGAACACAAAGGATCCATTAAGCCATTTCATTTGACTAAGCTGTGCAGAATTGTGAAGGAGGGTCCAGCTCCAGGCACTAGATCTGCTGTAATGATCACACAGAAAGCCATTGATCAGTGGCCAAGCATACATGGCGGTAAATTCACAACAAATGCCTACATGCAAGGTCTAACATCGTCCACTGTTGCTGCTGCAATGAATAAATAAACTTAAGGTGAGTTATAAACTGTACATTATTGTATTATTATGTTTAGCTAAAACAATTGTAATTGGTATGTCGTCAATTCAAGAGTTTACTATCATTAACCTCTATTAGTGGTGTAAGGGGAAAAAAAGTAAATTCAGAGCTGTGCTCCAGTAAATTTTTTCAAAATCTGGAGTCATGGGCTATACAAGACTATAAACAGCATTACCCACTCTAACGCGGCATTCACACCTCACACGAGGCTATCTGTCGCAGCCAAAATAATATCCCAACATACACACAACAAGCTAACATTCTAGTAATCACTACGCAAAGATAAGTCACTTAAACAGAGAAAACAACCAGAAAACACGCAGACAGACAAACAGCCAGACACAAAAAACCTACAGACTCGACACGACCATTACACCTTCAATACAGACCAGACCACCAAGATCATCAAAAA
>JAJOZX010002478.1:0-127500 GCA_023014485.1 Bathynomus jamesi
CGCCCTTGACGATTGGTTAGGTTAAGTTAGGTTGGTTAAGTTAGGTTAAGTTAGGTTAGGTTAAGCTTTAACGAAAATATCACGACTCAACCTAACCAACCTAACCTAACCAACCTAACCTAACTAACCTAACCAACCTAACCTAACCAACCTAACCTAACCAACCTACCTAACCTAACCAACCAAACCAACCTAACCTAACTAACCTAACCAACCTAACCAACCTAACCTAAATTGAATGGTTTAGGTTAGGTTGGTTAGGTTGGTTAGGTTAGTTAGGTTAGGTTGGTTAGGTTAGGTTGGTTAGGTTAGGTTAGGTTAGGTTGGTTAGGTTAGGTTGAGTCGTGATATTTTCGTTAAAGCTTAACCTAACCTAACTTACCTAACCAATCGTCAAGGGCGTACAGTTGACCTAACCGGGCATTCAACACCCGGTGCACAACCTCTGGACCTAATCAATATGTGCGTGAAGTTTTATGTTGTAACTGCTTTCATTTTGAGCTATGGCTGGATCAGACACACACACACACACACACACACACACGCACGCACGCACGCACACACGCACGCACGCACGCACACACGCGTACTTTACCTTATTTTGACGCACTCTTACATCCCGGGCAACGCTGGGTAACTCTGCTAGTAGAATATAAAATCATATAAAATAATCTCTTGTTTTTCTCATATAGCAATTGTTTAAGAATTATATAAAGATTTTATATTCATATTATATTAATTCTCAATATAACTTAAGAGTGATGACCACAGTCAAAGCCTCCGTTATAAAAGTGTAACTAAAATAAACATTTTGTCGTTAAAAAAATTTAGTAAGTTGTACGTAGCTCGCATGAGACGAATTTCGATCATTTTATGATATATATATATATATATATATATATATATATATATATATATATATATATATATATACACAGGGTGTCCGAGAATTATCTGTACAATTTTTGGCTGTTATTAAAAGTCAACCATGAAGTGTAAAATTCCAGTGTTGTACCATTTTACAGAGAATCTCATTAAGTTTTTTCTGATACCAAGTTTTGACAAGTTTTTTAGAAATTCCAGTGTGTCCGAACATTATCTGTACAATTTCATCTTTTAATAAAATTCTTGATAACACGTAAATTCTTAAACAAGATTATTTAGAATCTGTATTTTCAAAAGTTTCTTTAATTAAGTACGTTGCTACAAACATTCGATATGTGCACCATTAGTGATTCGCAAAACATCCAATCGATACTCCAAATGTTGCCATGTACGCTGCAGCATATCCACATCAATTCGCTCAATAGCAGCTGTGATTCTTGCTTTTAAATCATCAATGTCTGTCACCCGCGTACATTTCTAAAAAACTTGTCACAATGGTATCAGAGAAAACTTAATGAGATTCTCTGTAAAATGGGACAACACTGGAATTTCTACAATTCATGGTTGACTTTTAATAACAGCCACAAATTGTACAGATAATTCTCGGACACCCTGTATATATATATTAGGGTGTCACTTTTCTGTATGGTAAGAATTGAACCATCAAGAAGTTTCGGTCTGATCCTCTAGAAATGTGACATTGCATGTAAAAACGCTGATTATAAAGTTTCATGAGAAAATATTAATATTTAGAGGTCGCTCAAGGCCATTAAAATTTTGGTAACGCGTCGTTACTTGGCCTAAATTAAAATGCGCTTCCTTTCTATGCCTCACCCTAGTATCATTTCAGTCGTCTTAATGGTAGGATGTGTTTGCATTAGTGTGTGTTATTTTATACTTTTTTCGTCCTCTCTGATAAAAAAAATCGGATGGTCATATCTATGACTATTGTTGATGGACAAGAGAACCCTCCAAAACGTTTGGTTGTTGACCTGGATACTGTGAAAGAAGAAAGCTTGGAAAACTTTGTAACAAAAAACACCAAATCATTGTTCACGAAGCTCAACCTCCCAGATGAATTCTTGGAGAAAACTGCTGAGCAATCGGAAGAGGATACCCATTACCAGACTGCGAAAGAGACAGTAAAAACTCTAACTGTAACATATGAGGGGTCCCGCGTCTTAAGGTACCTAAGCGCCAAAATTAAAATTCGCCAAAAATCGCCTCCAAAGTTCAGCAATATTCTGGCAATAGTATCTCTGTTATTAATTGAGCTAGAACGTTCATGTTTGGCTAAATTAGATTTCTAAGTATGCTAATGAAGATGTTGATGAGTTTTTGGAATAGATTTTCGAAGTTTGGGTGCGATTTCTGGCACAGAAGAGAGGTGAAAAAAGTAGTTCGCTTCATAAGGTTTTCAACCATACTTCTAGTGTCGTAAGGTCATTATAACCCAAACCATGCGATAGAGGAAGGGTGAAAACAGTGATATCCATCAAAAACACATTTTCACCTGTGGTGGCGCTTAGGTACCTTAAGACGCGCGACCCCTCAATTATGACTTCGCTAAACGTGGAGTTGCTCTCATCCAGGATTTTTCTGGATACCTAACCAAAGATGAAAAACAACTCCAGTTTCTTCTCCAGGTTGTTGAAGACCATCGCAAGCATTGGACATGTGGACAAAAGCATACCTTAAGTGGAAATAATGATTAATCATAATAATTACGCTACTGTCTGATGTTAATGTACTTCATCTTAATATTATGATAATGTCTTGTGCACTTCCTGCTAATGTAGGAACATAATAAATTGTGTAAATACATTTTGAAATTGTTTATATTAACACTTTCTGAGAATCTTGTATCCAACACTTCGAAGCCATTGAGCGACCTCTAAATATTAAAATATCTCAATAAAACTTTGTACATAGTGTTTTTATATTATATGGCACACTTTGATGGGGGTCAGAGCATGGAAACTTAAAAGTGTATATATACAGTATATATACACATCCGTATATATTATATCGATAACCGTTTATCTGGAAGAAGAACTACTGTAGAGAGAGAGAGAGTAGCTTTGGATCAGCAGAATCCCACCGGAGTATTAACCACTTCCTTGATAAAACTGCCAAAGGTTTCCCACAAACAACGTCAGAAGAATAAGCACAAAGTCCAGAAAAATAAGAATCTCTCTTCTCTGAGCTCCTGCACTGGGAACACCTCAAAATACTTTCTATGTTTCATGCTCGTGAACCATTCCTTCGTCAGTATAGCTCTGACCGCGTCCTTACCTTTCACTTTACCAGCAATTTCGTGACGTGTGTATCTTATACAGGGTGAACCAAAAGTCCCTATCTATTTTGCTGAAATAATGATATTTCTATTTTATTTTCTACAGGCCATAGATGATGATCTAAAGATCTACAGAAGCTAAGGCTAACAAAGACCATAAGATCCACTCTAAGGTTAGCCGGAGAGAAAGGAAAGAGGAGGGGGTTAAAAGAGGAGAATAAGGGGTTAAGTAAGTAGCAAAACCTTTCATTCGTGGGTTAACATTCATTCAGAAAAAGGGAAAGAAAGACTCCCCATCATCATCCCCCGGCCACTGCCGACAAGTCGGAAAAATAGTCGAAGAGAATAGGAGAGGGGTGAAAGATGAAAAGAAGTAAAATAAGAACGCTTACAAACCATGCAAACACAGTCTTAACTCACTGTCATACCATGCAAACCAGAGACATGCAAGTAAAGAGAGTTACAGACATGCAAGTAAGGAGAGGATAAAAAAAAAGTAGGTAGAGTATAACAAAAAGTGGGTTAGTTTACGCTACGAGCTACATCTACATTCGTGTTAGTGTAATTTTGTATTTTTAAATAATTTTATTGCTGGCATGTCACAAGCTGGAATTAATCGTCAACAGACTCATCTTCGACCACCACCCCCAGAGCTCCTGTTGCTAATTTTTTTTTTTATTTTACAACGTTAATATTTTTGAAATGCCTATCTAAACGGTTCTTAAACATATTAAAGCTGGTGGAGTTAACGACTGACGCGGGAAGATTATTCAATTTATCAATTACTTTAAACGTAAAGAAGTTTTTAACGATATTAGTAATGAAACGTCTGCCACGCAACTTAAATACGTTATTACGAGTATTGCTGTTATCGAAAGTGAACAGTTTGTCAAAATTTACGTTATCGATTTTATTAACGATTTTGAAAACTTCAATAAGCTCCCCCCTTAATTTCCTAGTTTCGAGTGAATGCAAGTCTAACTCTTTAATCCTATCTTCATAAGGCTTGTTGCGCAATGACGGAATTAGTTTCGTGGCGCGACGTTGAACCCTTTCTAACCTATCAATATCCTCACGCAAACACGGGCACCAAAACTGAACGGCATATTCTAAATGAGGCCTGGCTAGGGACTTGTAAAGGGGCAATATAATATTCTTCGATTTAAATTCGAAATTACACGCTATGAAGCCTAACATCCTATTGGCTTTTGCGCAAGACTCCAGGCACTGGTTTCTAACTTTTAAATCCTTAGATACGCGTACGCCTAAATCTACTTCCTCGTCAACGCTCGCTAACTCTCTATTACCCATCGTGTACGTGTAATTATTGTTCGAGAACATCTATGCAAAACTTTACATTTGTCTACGTTAAATTGCATCTGCCACTTATTCGTCCACTCCATAATCCTATTTACATCGTTTTGGAGCCTATTTATGTCGTCCATGTTAACAACCTTACCGCATATTTTAGTATCGTCCGCGAATTTTGACACGTTACTAGTCAATCCTACATCTGTGTCGTTAATATAGATTACGAATAGCAATGGGCCTAACACTGAACCCTGTGGGACACCACTACCTACATCCAACCACCCCGATTCACTACCATTAACAACGACCCTCTGTCTCCTAGCACGAAGCCATTCCTCTAACCAGTTACCTACCTGACTGCGTATACCGTGCGCTTTAACCTTCGCAATTAGTCTTCTATGAGTAGCTGTATCGAACGCCTTTTTAAAATCTAAATAAATAACGTCAGCCGCTCTATGCCTATCGTATTCGCGCACTATTTCGTTATAAAATTCTAACAAATTAGTTAAACAAGATCTATGGCGTCGAAACCCATGCTGACTACAATTAGTCAAATCTCTACTTTCTAAGTGATCGATGATACGATCCCTAACTACGAATTCCAAAAGTTTACCGACAGTTGACGTTAAGCTAATGGGCCTATAATTGCTAGGTACTGTGCGGTCGCCTTTTTTAAAAATGGGCGTGATGTTAGCTAATTTGAAGTCTTCAGGAATAATCCCCGTTTCAAGTGACTGATTAAAAATCTTCGTTAAGGGACCTACGATAACGTCTTTCAAATCTTTCAGATATCTACTGTAGGATAAAACGCGTCAGATGGATGTAGAAGAACGTGTGATGATAGTAACACTAAGTATCCAAGGGAAAGAGTGCAAGGAAATGCGAGAAAAATTCGAAAGAAGATTTCACAAACCTACAGACAAAGCAATTCGCGAGCTGGTCAATAAATTTAAAAGAACAGGATCTGTTCATGATGAGGCATGATCTGGACGTCCAGGTATCTCTCAAGAAAATGTCAAATTGGTAATAGATACCTTTGAAACAAATCTAGAATATCAACTCGCACAGCATCACGTAAACTGAACATACCAGAAACGACTGTTCTAAGGATTTTAAAATCAACATTAAAAACGAAAATTACCATATTCAAGCGCTACACGAGTTGCACGAAGAGAATTATCGAAGACGAGCCGCCATGTGCACAGAATTGATTGAAAAAATTTATACCATAAACTTAATTATTAAACCACATTGTCTTCAGCGATGAGGCGACATTCCACACATGCGATAAAGTTAATCGACATAATTGCCTTATTTGAGCTAGTGAAAAACCAACCGAGTTCTACGAATGGGAGAGATTCTCTCAAAGTTAATGTCTTGTTGTGTATAACAAGATCGAAAGGAGAGGGGTGGGGGTAATGGTGTTTTTTAAAATTTTGTAGCTGGATCACAGTGCTACCCGCCCGGATGGCCGCCAAGTTGTACAACGGTCGCGAGCGATAGCGAGCTACCACTTGTATACATCTAATTATGTTATTACATTTTTATCCTAAAATACTAATATTTCAGCAAAATAGATAGGGACTTTTGGATCACCCTGTATATTTCGTATATTTTTCTCAGCATAATTTTTGTAAATGTTATTTTGCAATTTATTATTCCTAACAGTAGTTTGCATCATTAACTGCTATTGCAAGAACTGTTATAATCTGTACCAAGTAAATTTAATAAAATAAAGAGTAAGAATATCTCACGTTATTTTCCAACTGAACAATAAATATTCACATTATCAATTATGGCAACGCCGCTCTGTACAGTATATATGTATACATCCAGGAAGCATGGTTTATAAGTCGACTGTTGATGTATGGTTGATAGCGTTGAAATGTGGCTGATTTTGTCATTTAAATTGCTATTTCGAAATTGCTTTGTCACTATAATTTCAATAATAAAAGGATGGTTCAACGATACTTTATTTTATGGTTGTAAGTGTGCTACCTGGATATAGTGTATATACAGTATATACCGGGTGTGGAAAAGTAACAAAAGTGAATAGACAAATCTGATGTGAATTATATTAACGCGAGTGAACATGGATAAGTAATATTTATTACATGTATTTTATAACAATTGTGTATTCGATAGTAAGGTTTATAAAAGGTGTTTTAAAAGTTAAAAAACGAGTTGAAACTAGTTTAAGCCAGTCCAATTCGAATTTGTCTCTTCACTTGCGTTAACTTATACACACCCTATATATATATATATATATATATATATATATATATATATATACTAGGGGCACTCAATATATTTTGCCCCATCCTTTTTTCTTAGCTAAATAATAGGCCATGGGGCTGAAATGTCTTTTGGGCCGTAAGTTTGAACTTTCTGCGCTTCACATAACCGAATTTTTCCAGTTTCAACCTCCCCTCCTTGTATAGAACCACTTTCAAACGCCCTTGTAGAAAACTGATGGTTAACGCAGTTTCGAAAATGGCCTCTGACAGTGATGTGTGTCATAAACAGAGAGCTGTTATCGGGTTCTTAACCGCAGAGAAGGAAACAGTTGGAAATATTCACCAACGTCTACAAAACGTTTACGGAGATGCTGTTGTTGATCGAAGCATAGTTGGACGCTGGTCTAAACGTGTGAGATCATCGGAGAGAGGGAGAGCCAGCCTCGATGATGAGCCACGCAGCGGTCACCAGGCATCGGCTGAGACATCTCACATTGTGCAAGGTGCTAACAGCATCATTCGATGAAATCGGCGCATCAAATGGAGCTAGGAATTAGTGAAGGAAGTGTGAATACAATAATTCAGCAACTGGGATACTCAAAAGTGTGTTCACGGTTTGTTCCTCGCCAACTGACTGAAGATCACAAAGCCCAAAGAAAAGAAATTGCTTCTGAGTCGTTGGTTCGATACGAGACAGAAGGAGATGACTTCCTTTCACGAATTGTGACTGGGGATGAGACTTGGGTACACCACTTTGAACCTGAAACAAAACGCCACTCCATGGAGTGGCATCACGCAGACTCCTCACGCAAGAAAAAGTTCAAAATGGCTCACTCTGCACGAAAGGTTATGGCCACCATCTTCTGGGACATGAAAGGGGTGATTCTGGTGGATATTATGAAGAAAGGACAAACAATCAACTCAACTCAGAGGCATATATTGATACCCTACACAGACTTCAGAGACGTATAAAGCGAGTTCGACCAGAGAGAAAACTGGAAGACGTCCTTCTTTTGCACGATAACGCAAGACCACACAACAGTTTGCAAACAAGAGAGGCCATCACAAAAATGCGTTTGACTGTGTTACCCCACCCTCCATACAGCCCGGATCTGGCACTTCAGACTTCCATTTGTTTGGGCCAATGAAGGATACTATTCGTGGAGAAAGTTTTAGAGTGACGATGAGGTTTTTGAGAGTTTAAGAGGTGGCTCGAGCGGAACCCAGCGGACTTTTACCAGCAAGAATAAAGGCCCTTGTTTCGAGGTGGAGAAAGCCGTAGAAAAGGATGAAGATGAAACTTGTAAAAAGGTATGTAACTACTCGTGTACAAAATTTCTGAAACTTACAAGGAAACTTGGACAGAAAAAAAAAGGTAGGGCAAAATATATTGAGTGGCCCTCATATATATATATATATATATATATATATGTATATGTATATATATATATGTGTGTGTGTGTGTGTGTGTGTGTGTGTTACGCAGATTCACTGTAACATATATATGAGGCCCTCCGGACCACAAGCTGTCACGTGCCAAAATTTAAAAAACGGAGAAAAATGCAGTTAAAATTTCTTAAATGCCATAACTTTTGAATCAATAACTATATTTGATTGATTTCGACCATACGTATAAGTCCAAAATCTGCTCCCTGACTCACCCACGGGATAAAAGGAAGAGTGGGGAAATATAGTAGTATAAATACCTTAATTCTGGCCCAACTGGTGCTTGGCAGGTTGTGGTCCGGAGTGCCTCATATGTCGAGGAGGGTCCCCTTGTTTATAGATGGAATTCTATCCGTAAGAAGTCTCGACAACGTCACACTCGGGGTTATGGAAACCAGAAAAAACACTTCCTTGGATTATATTCTATCCTTGATGACACTCTCAGCTGTTTCAATAACTTTTGCTTTTTTACCACTCTTACCTTTAAATTATTGTTGCTCTTTCGCGAGGTAATGCGTATAATTTATAGAGAGAATATGTTAGCCAGGTAATTACGGTAAATAAACACTGAAGTTCATTTCTTTGATTTAATTATTTCAGTCAGATTTCACAAATAATAATGAACAAATTTATAACAAAATGTAGTTTAAGTTTGAGTGATTGACTGATTCAGTAATTTGTTTGAGAAATTTAGAAGCGAAATATAAATATTTCTTAGGCTGAGACTTAAAGTAAAATCTTAAAACTGTGGATAACTATAACGGTAACTGAATTTAACGACTAAGTTTAGTGTTTCTTAATTTTACTACTGTAACAGAGGTTGGCTAAACAATCAGTCACAGAGCTTACGTTGATAAAGCACAGGAGAAGAGCAGAGAACCCCTAAATAGAGGTTCCTCGATCTTTTATAACTTCGGAGGTAGAGAACGAAGAAGTTCAAAGTCTACCTACTCTAGGAGGAGCCTCAGTGTATACACTAATAAGAATGCATTTCTTCGGGACTTGGGCGGAGTGATTCATAATATTTACCGTGATTTGAGGAAATTGGAATGGAGAGCTTACGGTGGTCCACTAATGAAAGTTGTAGTATAATTTATAGTCAAAGAAATTTTCTTTTTGATGGGTTAGCAGAATTTTAAGCTTAAGGGCGCCAGGCTCGCGGGTTATGGGTGGTATAAAAGTTACTAGAGAATAGGTTCACTTTGAAGGGAGATAACATTATAAAAAAGATTCTATAGGTAATAGGAACAATTTTGTTGAATTTAACAGAAAGTTGGAAAGTGGTCGGATAAAGCTGGAATTTGGAACAGAGATAGGGCATTATAAGAGGAGTCTATTTGCATACGGCTATAATTAACTAACCTCTATCTATGGGCAGTATACAAGAGTTTAGTAAAAATTAATTATACAAATGAATAACCATTTTACGAGATGCCTTCCTGTAAGTTCTCACTCAGTGACGACGGAGCAAAGTTAAATGACAATGTAAATTGAGGGCAGAAGAATTCATGCGACATATATACAGTATATATATATATATATATTGAAAATTATTTCACGAAAGTAACACGTGAAAAATATTTATGATGAATAAAACCACGAAGGAAAGGAAACACAAAAAGGTGCTCAAGCGCTTTCGTCTAATGACATCCTCAGGAACACTGAAGTACATAAAAGGTTACGGCCTATATATAGGTTACAGAAAGAAAAAAAATAAGTAAATAACATACATACACACAAACATATATATATATATATATACATACATATCTACACACATACATATATATATATATATATATATATATATGCAATAAACGGAGAAGTAAAATAAAAATAAAAAATAAAAATTAGAGGATTAACAAAGAGGCATACAGATTTGTAAGGAAAAATATCGATTTTTAGCACAAGATTAAATGAATTATAAAAATACAAATTTATACTGGAAATCTGCCCGGGTTTTAACACTTTGCCTTTTAGAGTCAAGTTTCGATATATATAAAATAAAATGAAGATTACAAGTTAATAAAGTAGCATACAAGTTTACCAAAGATTTAGCGTCCTACCCTTTTTATCTAAATTTGTTTTGAAGGAATTCAAAACAACAGGATCGAGTTGAAAAAGACCTTTGCTTATGTTGAAGTTATTTGAAAGTTGGATAATGGCAGACTCAAGAATATTTCTATTAACAATGTTGCTAGATGAAATAAAACTGAAGCATTATTCCAATCATACAGTGGGATAACTCTGACAAATGGACAAAAAGAGCACTGGACAACTGTCCTGTTCTAACGGAATATTGATGCTGTTTTATACGTGTGTGCAAATCCTTTCCCGTCTGACCTATGTAAAAGGAATCACATTGTTTACATCCAATTTTATAGATAATGCGTGAATTATTGGTAGGGCTATTTTTTACTATGATATTTTTTCACAATATTGTTATATGAAAATACTACATTAATATCCAAAAGTTTAAGTACATTAGCAATGCCTAAAAAGCCCGGGAAAAATGGAAGTACTAAAATATTTTTTGACAAAGTACGAGTGTTACGGTATTATTGACACGATAGAAAGTTCGTTTTGCCTTGTTGAGACAAGATTCCATAAACGCAGATGGTTAACACAGATCACTTCCAATACCGTTGATTTTTTCCAATTCGGCATCGATGTATTCCGGACTGGCGATCCTAAGGCGCGGAGAAACATTGATGAAAAAATGGCCTTCTTAGTCGGAGTGTCATGTCCCGAGTAAAAGTGTACGTAGGACAAATTGTTTGTTGTTTTCCGATAGATACTAAACTTAAAACCTGGGCTTTCCCTATGTACACGCACATCCAAAAATGGATTGAATTGTCTTGTTCCACTTCTAAAGTAAACTTAATGGAGGGGACTTGATCATTTAACTGAAGGAGGAAGTTATCCAGGTCACGATTCATGGGCCAGATACACAAAATATCGTCGACGTACCGCAACCAAGGATGCCAACCCCCCAGGATTCTCGGAATGTAAGTAATTTCGAAAAACTCCATATAAATATTGGAGAGGAGGGGCGATAAGGGGTAGCTCCATTGCTCTTTTTGTCCATTTGTCAGAGTTATCCCACTGTATTGATTGGAATAATGCTTCAGTTTTATTTCATTCTAGCAACATTGTTAATAGAAATATTCTTGAGTCTGCCATTATCCAACTTTCAAATAACTTCAACATAAGCAAAGGTCTTTTTCAACTCGATCCTGTTGTTTTGAATTCCTTCAAAACAAATTTAGATAAAAAGGGTAGGACGCTAAATCTTTGGTAAACTTGTATGCTACTTTATTAACTTGTAATCTTCATTTTATTTTTATATATATCGAAACTTGACTCTAAAAGGCAAAGTGTTAAAACCCGGGCAGATTTCCAGTATAAATTTGTATTTTTATAATTCATTTGATCTTCTGCTAAAAATCGATATTTTTCCTTACAAATCTGTATGCCTCTTTGTTAATCCTCTAATTTTTAATTTTTAATTTTTATTTTTACTTCTCCGTTTATTGCATATGTATAATTGTATATATATATATGTATGTGTGTAGATATGTATGTGTATATATATATATATATATGTTTGTGTGTATGTATGTTATTTATTTTTATTTTTTCTTTCTGTAACCTATATATAGGCCGTAACCTTTTATGTACTTCAGTGTTCCTGAGGAGTCATTAGACGAAAGCGCTTGAGCACCTTTTTGTGTTTCCTTTCCTTCGTGGTTTTATTCATCATATATATATATATATATATATATATAAATGACATTGCAACCTAAAACAGTAAATATATAATATAAATTAATGTTATTAGGTAAAGACTCGTCATGCATTCAAAATAAAACCTTCTAAATTTAGAAGTTAACACTTCTTTTTGAGGGTGCATTCTAAGGGAAATTTTTTCTTCTTTTGGGTATCAAACCGTCTTGTCACTGTAAGGGTGTGCGATTCAGATATTTTTATTTCGATTCGATTTTCGATTCGATTTGGCCACTTGTTTTCGATTCTCGATTCGATTCGATTCGACTGCGACTGTGCACTGCACTCACCTATACTTTACAATTTACAAGCACCAGCACCAACAGAACAACATACATGCACCAGCAGCAACATACTGAAAAGCGTAATAACCAACTGAACCTAAAGAACTGGTCCAAACTTGTCACACTGCAAGGCGCGCGCACGTGATTCTGTGACATCACAAAATCAAAAGCTGACCATGCACATTGAGTGCCCTCAGATCTTTATAAAAGCGTAATCTCTCAAATATCCAACTATCATATAACGTTATTATATTATTATATTATATATAATAATTTAATATATATATATATATTTTTTTTATTTTTTCAATTGTTATTCCACGGTTTCGACATTCCATGGTTTTGGGGTAGTGCCACTTTATCGTCTCGACTGGTTACAGTTAGCGAATCGAAGAATCGAAATTTTTTAGCTCTAAGTCGGGTCGGGTTTCGATTCTTTTACTGAATCGACCCGAATCGACATTTTCGATTAATCGCACAGGCCTACAAGGTGTCAGATGATATGATAAATTCTTTTAATAATACATAACTTCTTTAGATAGAAGAAATATTGGTGCTGGTTAAGTGTGCGGTCTACCTACGATTGGTTAGGTTTAATCACGATATTTTCGTTAAAACTAACGAAAATATCATGACTAAACCTAACCAATCGTCAAGGGCGATTGACAATGGGATGTAAACAAACAATTAGTAAACAAGATAGGAAGCTATGATTAAAAGGTAGACCGCCGAATCGTAGGTAGACCGCATACTTAACCAGCACCGAAATATTTCTATGTATAGAAGGTTGAAGGAAACCTTTGTTTTTTGTGATAGGTACGTATATGTTAACATTTGCTATAATTCACGTTTTGACCAATTTCTATTGCTTTTACCAGATCATTTATATTAGGCCTCTACGTTACATTGTTCTCTGATCTAATTTTATAGGAACTATTCTCACTTTGTCAGCAAAAAGGTTTTCATTATTATTATTATTATTATTATTATTATTACTGCATTGCTTTTAATTTTACTTAAACTAACCTAACTTTATGTAACTTGGTGTAACATTTCTTTGAATTTATTTTGATTTAGCCTGACCTAACAAATTGGGTTGAAGATTTAAAATGGCAATCACTGTTAGAGCCGATAATTTATTTTATTCGTCGAAATTAGTAAGTTTCTTTTTGGCGTCAAAGCGAATAAGCCTTTTTTTTAGCTTCAAAGCGAGTAAGCTTATTCTAGCTTCAACGTCAGTAAGTTTTGTTTTAGCGTCCAAGCGTGTTATCTCTTTCAGCTTCAGAGTGAGTAAGCTTTGTTTTAGCATTAAAGTGAGTAATCATCGATTTATGATTCACCAACTTTTGAGCTTGTAAAATAATATGTACATACAAACAGGTATTTTCTATTCATTTAATTCATAAATAAAAGTAGAGTAATTCTAACTTCTTCAGTCTTTCAAACTTTGATTGTTTAAGTTGTTGGGGTGTGAATAAAAATTCATTTCTTCTTCTTCTTTTCTTGATCCACGGTCAACTTTTAGATTTTTCGAGAAGATTAGTAGAAATTAGTCGTTAAAAGTTAAAAAAGTTTGTTCGACTTTCGATTTAAAGGTACTTTTTAAATAAAGTTTTCTATATGAATTTGACAAAATCGTCACAAAGTAACGAACTTTCACAAAAGTTGAATGCGATGAAATTAAATATTCAAATTATTCATCACAGATATATAAATTACACAGAAAAGAGTATTTTGCATTTCGCCTATTTGTACTTCTTAGAAAGGAGTAAAGAAACGGTTTAATACACATAATTTACTCGCAAATTCTTCATTGTTATGTGCTAAAGTTTAATATCACTGATCTTAAACATTTAATAACCTGTATTGTACGTAAACACTTCAAATCTTCATTACAAGAAGTTGAAACTCTTGTTAATCGTCCCTTTAGGCTAGTCATACACTAAAAGCACACAACACATCAGTGGTAAAATTAAATAATGTCACTGCGTATCAGTGCGAAAATACAGCCCTTGCAGATTTGTCAGAAAAATTCCAGTGATTCTATCTCATGCAATTAGTACTTTATGCAAAATTTTCGTCGTTTGTCACTTCCATTCAAAAGAAACACACACATATTTGATTATCCTACAAAACAGTGACATTTTCACACACTTTCACATATTCAGTTCTTTATCGCAACATTTTCACATATTCAGTTCTGTATCATGAGTTTTATCATATTTAAAAAACCTAATAACTTTAACCAAACCTAAACAAACTTTAACAAACCTAGCTAACCTAACTTAAACTTGACCTAACTTTAATTATATCCCCTGTTTTCATGATAGAAGATAGCATTTATAAAGCTAAAACACCGCGAAACTCAAATTGTTACGATTCCGTAGGTAAGACACACACACACACACACACACACACAGGGTGGTGCAAAAGTCGTGCTTCACAGGAATTTTCAGTGTTGACTATAATAGATTAATTTTTTCTTTTAGGTAGGGATGGCTGCGAAATTAACAATAGACAAGAGGGTGAGCTTGGTTTAAATGTATGGAATACCAGCACAACAAATCGATGAATCGGTACAGAATTTAAATTCTGTACCGATGCATCGATTTGTAGTACCTGGTATTTCATGATGCGCGACTTTTGCGCCACCTTATATATATATATATTATATATATATATATATATATATATATATATATATATATGGGACTATATGTTTCATGGACTGCTCTCGATTTTCCTACGAAATTGCAAACAAGGGCAGTCGATGACCCTGATTTTGTTTCTGCAATCGGTTTTTCTTGAGAAATGATAAAGAAAAATGTTATTGAATATTGAATAAATTTATTTACTGAAACGACGCAATACACTCCAACATCTTTTTGAATAAGTTCGAGCTGGTGTGGCGCTTACGCCATACAAATTCACAAAAAAATGACAAGAATTAGTGCGATATCTTGCCAAAAAACAATAGTATAAGAAACTCGATTAGGTCAGGTTAGGTTAGGTTAGGTCAGGTTAGGTCAGGTTAAGTTAGGTTAGGTTAGGTCAGGTTAGGTTAGGTTTCTCAAGAAAACCGATTGCAGAAACAAAATCAGGGTCATCGACTGCCCTTGTTTGTAATTTCGTAGAAAAATCGAGAGCAGTCCATGAAACATACTAGGTCCATATATATATATATATATATATATATATATATATATATATATCCCCGCATTAAAATCCATATACTGTATTTAGAAAAATAATTAATCTAACTTAAACTAACCCAACCTTTGGTAAAAGGTTGGTCAACTTGGAGGATATTTCAACACCTGAGGGAAGCATAGAGCTTTTGAATGAAATACATTAGTGTGGGGTTGCATGAATGCAAATAGTGTGAGGTCACTTGCATTTGTAAACAGAACTGTCACGTTTATTAAGAAATCTTAGAATACTTCGTGCAAAACGCTGTATGGAGACGAACCATTTAGTTTTCAACATGCCCTGGCTCCAGCTCATGCTGCTCGTGCCACATCTGCGTGGTTTGATGCTTTGAATTGAAGTACTACCATGGCCAATTAATTCTCCCGATCTTAATCTGATAGAAACTTTAGAAATATTGCTAAGCCGAAGGTTACTTCCCTCCAATTTCAAAATCATTAATTCTGCCAACCAACTATTAGACTCTCCGCATACTGAGTCCCTTTATATACTCAGTATTCAGCCAACCCTGAACGACTACAGTTCCGCTTTCAACCTAAACATCGCCAAATAAACTCCCACATAGAAAAGAAATCCTCCATCACTCTGCCTGGTTCCATCTTTCTAATATGGAATTTTTCAACAAGCCAACCATCCCCAATCTTCTGTACAATTAGTCTTTCACTACGTTAACAACCTGGTAAGACCCCTCTTAATTCTGATTCACCTTTTAACCGTTTTATATTTTTTACTTAGTGTCCTCACTCTTATACTTTATATTATTTAATTTTTAATCTTTTAATTTTAATTTAATATATATTGTAACCATTGTCACACGCTCATTTTAATATATTGTTTGTTTTTTGTTATTACACTTATTTATTTCTATTTGATTTTAAACTTTTAGCACTGATGATGGAAATTGAACTTTTCTGAAACGTCCGTAAATAAACATGTACCATCTTTTCGTCCTCCTATTCCTCGCTAAACTACGTTTCCCAAAGAACAAACCATTCAACCAAGTTATATATATATATATGTGTATATATACACACAAATATACACATAGAGTATATATATATATATATATATATCTATATATATATATATATATATATACACACACACACAGCATATATATATATATATATATATATATACACACACAGTATATATATATATATATATATATATATATATATATATATATATTTTAAGTTCGGGAAGAACCGATTCGCCTCTATTTAAAAGGGCATATCTCGGCGGAAAAAACAAAGAAAAAGTGAGAGGAAAGAGAGGAAAAAGAAAGGGTGGAGGGGACAGTCGAAGTGGAAAAAGACCAAGGATGACAAGGACTGCAAGGTCGAGCCCCATCATCCTTGGGTGCTAGGGCCGGGAGGGCGCACGTGAAACCTCCTGGAACAAGCACGTACAAACGAGCACAAAGAGCACTCAAGCGCACGAGCTTAGAACACCCTTGCGGGAATATATATATATATATATATATATA
The DNA here is from genome assembly GCA_023014485.1 of Bathynomus jamesi. Classification (NCBI taxonomy): domain Eukaryota; kingdom Metazoa; phylum Arthropoda; class Malacostraca; order Isopoda; family Cirolanidae; genus Bathynomus; species Bathynomus jamesi. The sequence goes on from JAJOZX010002478.1 coordinate 16,942, forward strand.
TATATATATATATATATAGCATATATGTGGGAATCGTTTGAAATATTATTTAGGACTATAAATGAAGAATGTGTACCATACAAGATTAAGCGTGCGAAAGTAACAACAAGCCCTTGTGGTTTACTTCTAGAGTAGGAGATATTATAAAGCGTAAAGATAGGGCTTATAGGCTACATAAGTGCGATAAAGACAATTTGTGGTTACGAAACAACTACATATCTCTAAGGCGTGAAGCGAAAAGTGTAATAAAAAAGTCCAAGCGCGAATTTGAAATCTCCATAGCTCGTGACGACAAAGAAAACCCCAAGCGATTCTTTCAATATGTCAACAATAGGAATCTAGTAAAAAGTGTCTTGGGGCCGTTGAAAAATTTTAACGGAGAGCTAGTTACTGAAAACAAGCAAATGGCTACCTTGATAAACGAATTTTTTACGTCAGTTTTTACTATAGAAGATGTAACGAATATCCCTACGGTCATAGACATAATACCTTTTGATAATGGTAATACTTTGGATAATATTGTGGCTAGTGAAACGAAGGTAATGCGCTATATTGATAAAATGAAAATGCGCAAATCACCGGGACCGGATTCCATATATCCCATACAACTTAAAGAATTAAAAGAAAACATTGTTGTGCTACTAACAAGGATGTTTAATGCGTCTATTTCTGAGGGGTGCGTACGAGATAATTTCAAGTTAGCAAATGTAACACCTATCTTTAAGAAAGGAGATAAAGGTGCGGCGGGAAATTATAGGCCAATCAGTTTAACGTCTGTTGTAGGTAAGCTACTGGAATCAATAATTAGGGATTGTATAGTCGAACACTTAGAATTGCATAACTTGGTTAGATATACGCAGCACGGTTTTAGGCGAAACAAATCTTGCTTAACTAATCTTTTAGAATTTTTTCAAAGCGTTGTTGAAGTTTACGATAGTCATCGGGCGGTTGATGTAGTGTATTTAGATTTTCAAAAAGCGTTTGACACCGTACCGCACAAAAGACTCATTAAAAAAACTAAGGCTCATAGAATCAGGGGTGTAGTAATAAATTGGATAGAAGAGTGGTTGCGAGGTAGGAAACAGAAGGTGGTCGTTCATGGAGCGGAGTCGTCTTGGGCTAATGTAGCGAGCGGCGTTCGTCAGGGTTCTGTATTGGGCCCCTTGCTTTTTCTTATATATATTAACGATTTAGATGTCGGCCTAGTCAGTACAGTTTCAAATTTTGCGGATGACACGAAGTTGAGTGGTAGGGCGATTAATGACGAAGATAGAGGTAAAATCCAGGAAGATCTGAATAAAATCGTTGATTGATCAGTCACATGGCAAATTAGATTTAACGTGGATAAGTGCAAAATTTTACATATAGGTTCGCGTAACGGTAATTTTGCGTATAGTATGCAGAGCTGGGCAGTATTTAAATACATTTGTATTTAAATACGTATTTAAATACATTTGTGTATTTAGAACTGTATTTATAAATACATTGTTTTTCATGTATTTAAATATAGTATTTAAATACTTTAATGAGTATTTAAATACAATGTATTTAAATACTCAAAATATAAAAATGTAAATACTTTTACTGGTTTAATACACGTTCTGTACTAGCACAGTACGACGCGTCGACAGTGTAGTACAGCATGGTTCATGTTTCAACGTGTCAGTTCAATCAGTTGTGTGCCACTCTTAGTCGAAAGCGGTTGATTTCTTTATCGTGTGCGTGTCATGGCTTCAACAAGCAAATCCGGTGAATCATCAAACAGTGATATATCTGCAGATAAACAATTTAGTGCACCCTCTGTTTGATGGAAAATACTTTAAAATTAAATCTAAAGACGGTAATAAGGTAAAGTGCACCTGCTTGCTGTGTAAACACGAAGTCTCTGCTGCAAGCAATGCTACAACGAATCTGTACACTCATCTGAAGGTAAGTGTTTTTAGACATCAAAAAATATCTTGAAATTGACCGACGAATAATCGTACAAAACGGCTCTGCCTTAAGTGGGCCTTTGTAACTAACTCGTTGCAATCAATCCAATTTGCGATGGAAAATTCATTGATGAAAAAGCTTTTAAAATCGTCTGATCTATCGAGTGGTGTATTTATTTCGAAATTCACCGTGTCCCCTAAAGTAGAAATTTATCAAAACATGAATTAGTGAATGCATATGTTAAAATTTGTATGTATTTAAAATGTATTTACAAATGTATTTAAATACAGTTGATGTATTTTGTATTTAGTATCTAAATACATTCGTAAAATGTATTTAGTATTTAGTATTTAAATACATTTCTCCCATGTATTTAGTATTTAGTATTTAAATACATTCAATGTATTTATTGCCCAGCTCTGATAGTATGTCAGGGAAGGAGTAAGCAAGCGTAGAGCAGGAAAACGATTTAGGAGTTATAGTCACTGGTGATTTAAAAGTGGCTAAACAAAGTACAGCAGCGGTCAATAAGGCGAACAAAGTGCTAGGTTTATAGCTCAGAGCTTTAAGTACAAATCGCGCGATATTATTGTTCCTCTTTAAAAATCATTAGTTAGACCCTATTTGGAGTACGCGATCCAATTTGGAATCCGCATATGCGAAAAGATATAGACAAAATCGAAAGAGTTCAAAGACGAGCAATTAAGATGATTTCGTCGCTTAGGTCGAAGTCGTACGAGGATAGGCTTAAGGAGTTAAAATTGACTACACTCGAGACTAGGAGGCTTAGGGGTGATCTAATCCAGGTTTTCAAAATTATGAATGGGTTCGATAACGTAGATAGAGATAGCTTTTTCGAAATATCTCAATATAATCGGACTAGAAATAACGGGTGTAGGTTGACAAGTAGAAGGTTCGAGACAGCAGTTGCCAAAAACTTTTTTACGCATAGAATAGTAAATAGTTGAATAGTTTGTCGGTAGAAGTAATCAACAGCAGGTCTATAAACATGTTTAAAAATCGATTAGACGCATATATTGATAGATTGGGTATAATTTAACGTAGTAAAATTAAAGCCTTGTGATACAGAACCCACATAAAATTGTAGGTCCTCTCCGCCACCACGGAGGAAATGCACAATACACAATTACGAACACAGTTAGGTAGACCATCCATGAGTGGATCCTAAGGTCTTTGTTGTTCTGAAACATTATAACATTATAACATATATATATATTTAGGGCCGGGAGGGCGCACGTGAAACCTCCAGGAACAAGCACGTACAAACGAGCACAAAGAGCACTCAAGAGCACGACTTAGAACCCCGTCTTGCGCGGAATATCTCCTATACAAGCGTCGTTCTTTACGTTATTTATACTGCGTGTTCTTTGCAGTTGAATGTATATATATATATATATATATATATATATATATATATATATATATATATATATATATATATATACACTCAATAGGGTGGTCCAAAAAATAAAATTTTGTAATTTTTTACCTCTACATGGCTGTTCCTGTTCCTATATCTATCAAACATCTCCCTGCCAAATTTCAACCTAATTAAATGATATTTACTGGTCGCTTGGAATTTCATTTTACTTCTCATTTTCTAGTAGATTGATCTTCTGGGTTGAAAAAATGAAAAAAACAAGGGCAAATACATGTTTTTATGTTTGAAAACAGATTAAATCTCAAAGAAAACAGCTTATTTTTTTTAGAAAACAGAATAACTCTTAAAGAAAACAGGTTAATTTTTAAAGAACAAAAATGATGTTTGATAGAAAATTACATTTATCATTCGTTTATAATATACATCATTACTTAGATTAACGCTTCATCAGTGACTCCTTCGAAGACGATGAGTAGTTTTGGCGATGTTTTGCTACTAATCGGAGGATGAATTGTTTTTGTTCTTCATCCTTCGTCAAAGATGTATTATATGCCTTGATAAGGGCGATATCCCTCTTCGCCAAATCATTGGCAACTTTTAGGTTGATCGCCATGCGTCGAAACTCTTGAAAGCAATCATCCTCCATCCAGGAATTGGGATCGGTCCTCAGGAAGGTATCCTCCGCTGCCTTCCTTCCTTCTTTCTTAACAGATTGAAGATTCCCAGGGTCCTTTTGGTGACCATTTCATACAAATTCAAATCTTCAATGTTTCCTTGAAGCTTCAATCGACGAGTAACAGTGGTATTCTCGTTACGTTGGAGGTTTACGACCATCTTCCGTTTGGTCTCGGCATCGACTCTAGGATCGATGAATGCAAGGCCGATAAGATGCTTTCCAAGATACCACAGGTGCCGTTGAAGAGCTGTGGATGCTGCTTTGGAAATGGTCTGATTTGGGTACTTTTGCAAGATTTTAAGAAGCAGAATATCGTTGAAAGAAGCAGTGATTCCGACGGGAGCCTCGTTCCAAACTCGTGCGTAGACCAAGGCGATAAACAGAGAGAGCTCGGTGATATTCTCCGTCTCACGTGCTGTCAGCTGTAGCTGATGCTTGAACAGATAAATTTTGAGGACGTAGATGGCCATGGCAATCTAGCGTGCATGGTGAGTTGGTCCTGGAGCGCAGGCCTTGACTTCTTCCTCATCACGGCACCCGAGGAAGGTGAGGCAGAGTCGTAGCAATTCCTCGTAGTCATCACGCGATTATTTAGACTCCAGTGCCTTTGTGAAGTACTGGATCATTTCTTCTCGAAGCTGGAACATCTTTGGATCTCTGAGTAGGTTGTTGGAAGCTTCATGGAGGAATCCTTCTGAAGTGATGGCCATTTTTTCTGAAAACGTTTAAAGAGAGTCATTTCCCGGACACCTGCGGGTCCAAAAAGTGCGTTGCAGGTGTTTGACAAGACGACTTCAAGGATATGATATCGACAAGCGATCCAGACAAGTTCCCTCCCTACTGCTTTTTCAATCATGGTAGAAGCTCCCCTATGAAGGCCAGTATTAGACGCAGTTGTGTCAAATACAAGACCTTGGATCTCACCGCGAAGATCCCAGACATCAATCGTCGAAATGCAAGCCTTGGCCTGTTCTTCTCCTGTAGCTCCTTGTATTTTTGGCACGGCTATGAGTTTTTCCATCCCATTTTCCATAACGATTACTGCGGTTCGTTCGGCTGTTTCCTTTGCGCCGCCGATGTCGGGTAGTAGTTTCCCATCCCAGTGAAGAAGAAGGGGTTCTTCAACAGAAAACGAAGCTTGATCCTCTTTGGCTGCTGCCTGCCTTGCTTGCCTTCTTGAACGACGGATGGAGCTGCGTGAAAGAGTCATTGTAGAAATCAGTGCTGGGCACTTGCGCAAACACTTGCGCAAAACGCAAATTGCGCAATTGCGCAAGTGTGATTTCGGTTGCGCATTTGCGTTTGCGCCAATTCTTGCGCAAACTTGCGCATTTGCGTTTGCGCAAGTATTTGCGCAAACGCAAACTTGTGCGCAAACGTGAAAAAAAACAAATATTAAAAATAGTGGATTTAGCCCATAAACACGTGACTGCAAGACAGGTGGCGCCGCCAGACAGCAGTGAGCACTCAGTATACCAACAACGCTAGTGAAACACGTTTGTTTGATTAGTTGATTTTAATTTTATTTCAGAGTTCAAACTACTAACTACTCTAGTAACTTCTAGAAACTTCATAAGTCATAACTACTGTCTATAACTAGTGAACCATGGACAGCCTCAGACACCAGTCTCTGTCCAGCCCCACCTCTGCCCCCAGCCCGGCCGGCAGCGTGACCAGCCATGGCTCAGAGCCTCACCAGGAGGAAGAGGACCTCAACAACTCCTGGCCCCACCTGGACACCTTCTTTGGACCTTTGACCAGCAAGAAGAGGGTGGTTGAGAGGGGCAGGGTGGTCTACAGGGGCAGCATCATCTGTAAGAGGTGCAAGGCCAAGGTCAGCTTCAACACTATCGGCGCTAGGACAGTTTGCCTACGGACAATTTGCCTACGGACAATTTGCCTACGGACAGTTTGCCTACGAACAGTTTGCCTACTGGACAGTTTGCCTACTGGACATTATGCCTATGGACACCATGCCTATGTGGTATATTTATCCTTACCTTATTTAACTTATTTAACTTATTTAACTTCAGATTCATGCAAAAGAATTAATTCAAAATTAAAATGTGTTGTTGCCCTTAATAGCATAAATGTCTGAAAATATATCAAGTAAGAAAGGGAAACAGAAGTTTTCACATAATGGATATTTGTATGTGTTTGATAAATGTAGCAAGCGCGACCCTTCGTTACTTTTTTGGCGGTGCGAGCAAAAGAGTCAGTGTATTATAAGGTGTGTATATATAATATGGGTACTTTTCCGTTATCTGCCCCCTTGACGATTGGTTAGGTTAAGTCGTGATATTTTCGTTAAAACTAACGAAAATATCACGACTTAACCTAACCAATCGTCAAGGGCGTACAGTTGACCTAACCGGGCAGTGACGATTCGTTAGGTTAAGTTGTGATATTTTTGATAGTTTTAATGAAAATATCATGACTGAACCTAACCAATCGTCAATGGGGCAGATAACGGAAAAGTACCTATATTATATATACACCTTATAATACACTGACTCTTTTGCTCGCACCGCCAAAAAAGTAACGAAGGGTCGCGCTTGCTACATTTATCAAACACATACAAATATCCATTATGTGAAAACTTCTGTTTCCCTTTCTTACTTGATATATTTTCAGACATTTATGCTATTAAGGGCAACAACACATTTTAATTTTGAATTAATTCTTTTGCATGAATCTGAAGTTAAATAAGTTAAATAAGTTAAATAAGGTAAGGATAAATATACCACATAGGCATGGTGTCCATAGGCAAACTGTCCAGTAGGCAAACTGTCCAGTAGGCAAACTGTCCGTAGGCAAACTGTCCGTAGGCAAACTGTCCGGCCACGACACTATCAGCATGTACACCCTCAAGAGCCACTACCAGCATCTGAGTTTAAGTTTATTTATAAATTTAAAATTTTAAAAAAACTTGATAAGTAGTTAACTTTAGAAATTATTATTTATTAAAATATAATTAAATATTAAATAATAAATTATACTTTGTCTCAATTCAAACACTTCTGTTGTATATCATTGTCATTACAATATAATTTATAATTTTTTTTTTCAAGGTTCACCCCAACCAGAGCAAAGACCTCCTCGCTGCCATCACTGGTGGGTCCAAGCGCGGCCGGTCCCTCTCTGGCGACAACAAGGACTCTGGCTCCAAGAGAATGCGCCAGGCCAGCATAGAGTCCTCCTTTGCTGGATCTGCCGCCTTCAACAATAGCAAGGCCCAGGACCTTTTGCACAGGTAAATAAATAATAATTATAAATCTTAATTTTATACACTAATAATAGAATAATTTAAATAATTTATTAAATATATCAAATATTTATGATATAAAAATAAAAATTCATTGTCTGACATCATGAAGCCCAAGAGGTCCAGCCTGACCTCTGAGAACTTTGAGAGGTTTGTGTTCCTGAAGGGCAACATGGACCTGCTCACGATGGAGTTGGAGGAGGACTCTGAGGAGCTTTGAAGGGTTTTTTTTGTAATATTGTAATTTTTTTTTTTATTATTATTTATTTAACATTGTAATTTTGTATCTATTCTTTATTGATATACCTATGGATCGTGTGTCTGTTAATAAAATCTTTTGATTTGATTTGATTTACTATAAATTTAATTTTATACAGGGTGTCCCAAAAAAAACCGCACCTATTTTTTTTTGAAAACCCTGTATATATAAATAGTTTGCGTTTGCGCAAGCGCAAGTTTCGAGAAGTTTGCGCATTTGCGCTTGCGCAAGGTATGGGTTTGGGTTTGCGCATTTGCGCTTACGCAAGTGAATTTTCGTTTGCGCTGCACAGCACTGGTAGAAATATCATAGCCCAGGGCTTCGAGGCAACGTCGAAAAGCTCTGAAAGAGTATCTTGGAACATGTTCTCTTTCACTGTGCAGCTTTGTAGCTGCGTCTAGCGGTTTTTCTTCAACGCAAGGGACTCTTCGTACAGCTTTGACAGCTTTCTAACGTAGGAATCGACTCGTTGTGTTGGAATCCTTGCTCTTTGCCATACTTGCAGGGCCACTTTGTAGGCCAAGTTTTAGCTCTCTTTCAAGGTCTTGGACTGTTCATGGTGGTGAAACTGAACCAAACGAAGCACATCACCACATGTGGGTAGCCTTGCAGTTGATAACTCATTGCTGGGCTTTCCTCGAACCCACCTTTCTGCAGATGAGCAAGTACTTCTAGCCATAACCTGAAAAATGAGAGAAAATATGCATTAACCGTTTGGCACCAAAGCACAATTATATAAGTGTTAAAGTAAAAAATTGCAAAGTCAAAATAAATAAATTAAAAAAAATTGGTTACAGTGGTTAGTGGTTGATGGGTAGGAAGATAGTCAAATTTTTTAAAACATATTTAAGAATAAGTAAATAATGAACTTCAAGAGACATGAGATATATACCTTACAATTTTAATCATTTAATTTAATAGCAAGATCCTTACCAGTTATAAATTTGCATATAATGAACATAATTATATATAATATATATATATTATATATATATATATATATATATATATATATATATATATTATATATAATATATATATATACTGAATAAATATAATACATATGAATTAATACTTAATATATATGAATTAATAATTAGCATATAACTTATATGAATTAATACTTACATGAGATACTTTTCCTAAGCTCTTGAAGTTTGAACGAATTTAAAACCGTCCTCCAACAAGTTTAAATTTGAAATGATGCATGAGTAAATGATTTGTCTCATTCACAAACAGCATTATACAAGAAATCGAACAATTGCATCATCCTCTGAAAGGTGGGCGGAGTCAATGTGGCGTGACTGCCGCGTCCTCTAAAAATGAAGCGGGTAGAAAATTATTAGCTAATTAATTAATTGAAAATGTGAAAATCATAGCGACTTCTTATTATGTACTGAGTCGACAGATATTTTGCACAAAATCACTTCACATCTAAATGAATAAGAGCAGCCATGTGGAGAGCATTTCCAACTATTTTGAAATTTTAGCCCAAAGTTTGGACCACCCTAATATGTATATAATTTTGTTATTTTCAAACATATGTTCAGGATCGGTCTGCGACCGAGCCATTTGCAGCATTCCTCTCCTTTTGTGGATTTTGCTGAAAAGGAAACTTGCTTTCTTACTCTCATCCTGCCCAGTAACCTTTTACGCATAGTTTGCTTGGGACTTATCTTAGGAATTTGTGAAGTTGGATTTTGAATTCACAACTACGTAAGAATTATTTAAAAACATACAGTATATCACCTCTTACATATGATAAATGACTGTCAAAATTACGTATTATGCATATATATATATATATATATATATATATATATATATATATATATATATATATATATATATATGTATGTATAATTTTATATGCGTATATGCACGTACAGTAACGTTCAAAAGTCTGCGTCAACCTTATAACACTCAATTTATTGTCAGTTGTACAAATATATATGATAATTACAACAAAATTTGATTTTTATTGTTACATTATTTGCTTCTAAATGTAATTATCATAAATTAGTAAAGAAATTAACAATTTAATGGCATAATCTTATTACTAATCGATATGACCTCCTTTTCCTTTAATGACAGCTTCTACTCTGTGATGCATAGATTCGACAAGTTTCTGGATAACATTTGTGCAATGCTGTTCCAGCATTCTTCTACATTCTCCCAGAGAGAATCGAGAGAAGTTATATTCTTTTTAGCTTTCAGACTCTTCAAATTGTCCCAAAGATGCTCTATTAGATTGAGATTAGGATATTGTGGAGGAAACTTCATAATTTGTGAAACACCTTCAACTTTTTTCTTGTTGAGATAGTTCATGCAAAGGTTACAAGTGTGCTTTGGGTCGTTATCCAGCTGGAAAATGAATCCTTGACCACAAAGCCTCAATCCTGATCTCCAACTCCAAAATAACTGAAACAACCCCAAACTTGACTGTTGCCTCTACCATGTTTTACTGAATGTTTTATGCAGGGATCTATCAGTTTCTCGTTGGTTCTACGTCTAACATAAACTCTTCCATGAGACCCAAAAAGTTCCACTTTTGATTCATCAGTAAAAAGAACTTTTTTCCAGTCGTGTATAGTAAAATTTCGATATTCTCTTGCCCACTCCAATCTTTTAGCCTTATTTTGTTTTCTCAGTAGTGGTTTGGACACAGCAACTCTGCCATGGAGACCAGCTTTTATGAGTCTTCTTTTAATAGTACTTGTACTTATTGGAAAGTCCCGTTGTTCATTCGACAGTGCCTGAATCTCTGTAGCTGTGGCTTTTCTGTCACGCGGTGATGTAACCTTGATGTAATGATCCTCAGAATCAATAGTCACTTTAGGTCTGCCAGATCTTGTCTTTGTCTTTGAAGAGCACGATCCAGATTCTTTATATCTGCCAGATCTTGTCTTTGTGTCTTTGAAGAGCACGATCCAGATTCTTTATATCTGCTTATAGTTCTTTGGACGGCCCCTTTTTAAACGTTAATTTTCGCCGAGATCTGGCGTTGAGACATTCCCTCTCTTGAAAGGGCAATTATTTGTCCTCTCTGGGATAAACTTAGTTCCTTAGACATTTCAATTACTGCCTGTAAAGAGAGAATAGAGAAAATGATTAATTATTTTTAATCAAATTGCTACAATGTCAGTTATAATAGACTATTTGTTAAAATTACTGTATGAATACACTATTTGAGGATTAATAACATTTGACTATGGTCTGTCACCAATACCTGAGTTAAAATCGGTTATTATACTGCAAAAACAAAAGTAACAGAACCAAAAAGGACCATTTTCATTAATGTGTTCTTTCTTATGAAATAAAAGCTACATTACTTACACATGTAGTAGAATATACGAAATACCATTTCTTGTAAAAGAAAATACCTTAATATAGTGGACATACTTTCTCAGAGTTGTAGTATTTTCCAGAAATTGTCTAAAACTGAGGTGGACGCAGACTTTTGAACGCCACTGTATATGTGTATATACTGTATGTATATGTATGTATACATGTGTATATGGTGCTGAACATGTGTGTGTGTGTGTGTGTGTGTGTGGTGTGTGTGTGTGTGTGTGTACTGCCACCTGTAATTGTTATTAAACAAAAAATTGCAATTCTTTTTCAGTAAAAAATGACCTTCGTCTTTAGTGTATACTCGTTCATAAAATTCATTATCTTCAATTAGTCAATTAGGCGCAACCGCAAGTTATATAAATTATAATTTTGAATGTTTCCATTTTATTACAACGAATAATTTTTTTTTATGCCAAAAAAAAACTCGCCCCCTCCATAAAAGAAGAAGAGAGCGAACATCAAGGTCCAGGGTTTTCGAGATGCCTGGACACTCGGCGTTTGAAACAGTGGAGGTCATATACCACATTTACTGTTTACCATTTCTCTATTTCTGTTATTTCCGGGATTATCTCATTTTTCATTTACCATTGTAGAAATTGATCGAATGCAAATTTGAGAAGCTTAATATTAATCCGCTAAATTTGATAGCTCCCATTTTGTTTTATTCCTCTTATTTACATTATTTTCTCATTCTCTCTTGTTATAAATTGAAATAAATCTCTAAGATTTTGCCTGAAAAGCTGTCATGCTTCCCAACGGCATTCTAAGATAAGAATAATTTGATACGATCACTTGTCACCAAATCCAAACTGGAAAATAACTGCCAATATTCTTTAAATCTTAATATTGTATATACCTTATGTAATACATTCTTTTTCGTGAGTAAAGATTCTTTGTTCGAATAAAGATTAAATGAATATGTTGTAGATTTTGCAGTTCCTTCGGTAGGGGATGGGCCTCCTTTGTTGTTATTTTCATCTTCATTCTCAAGCCTGTTTGTTCATTGGCCTTAGAACAAAAGTTGGTGCTCCTTTAGTATGCGGTCTACAAATTCTGCGCGCTCTACTTTTTTCAAAGTGCTGTCTACAGGTGTTTTCGTTAAATTTGTGCCTGCTCACGCATTCTGCCGCTCTTTTTTTTTCGCTAAATGACTCACTCACATGACTTAGACCCTATTTGACCTTGAAATTCAAAATGATTGTTTAACATCAGTAGCTTGAGAAATTTGAAGCAGTAAAGTTGTAAACAATTCAATTGCTGGTGCTACTATAGTATGCGGTCTACCTACGATTGGTTAGGTTTAGTCAAGATATTTTCGTTAAAACTAACGAAAATATCATGACTAAACCTAACCAATCGTCAAGGGCGACTGACATTGGGATGTAAACAAGCAATTAGTAAACAAGCTAAGAAAGTATACTTACATTTAAACTTTTTGTGTTTTTAACTTTTCAATAAATTTTTTCCTTACATTTAAACTTTTTATGTTTTTAACTTTTCAATAAAATTTTTTCAAGTAAGATTGTCATTTCAACCTTCTTTAACTACATTTAAAAAACAAATTGGTGTAGACCGCATACTAAAGTGTGAATTTGTCTGTAGACCACATACTAAAGGAGCACCCAAAAGTTTACCGTACGGTCATTCCAATTTTATTTCGGTTTTACAATTCCAAACTAATTTTTCAATTATTTCCATTGCATATATATATATATATATATATATATATATAAGCAAACAACCACAGGGAAAAGGAAAAAGAAACACGAAATCCGAGCGCTTTCGTGATACATTCACATCTTCAGGGACAAGAAAGAAATAGACAGAATTTACTAAGTAAATGAGTTAAATACACAAGCGAAAAATTCCCCACTAGGCAACTCAATTTAAAAAAACAATAAAACAACCTAAAGATTTTTTCCCAATAGATAACTTAATCTAAAGGCTACTAAATTATTGAATACATAAAAACTATATAAATGAATTTAGACAATTACTATGTACACAAAACAAAAATTACTATAACAGTTATTATAAATAGTATTTAATTAAAACAGGCAATTAAGTGGCAAGAATCTAAGGAAACAAAAGACATGGTGCAATCGTCGTCACGTGCTCCTTCCAGAATATTCCAAATATCTAAAAACAACCTAAAACATTTTTCAATAGATAACCTGTTCAAAAGTCTAATAAACTATCAAGTACATAAAGATATATAAAAGAAATAATACAATTAAATTGTACACATAAAAATGTTAACAATTATTAAAATAATATTTATTTAATTAAAGCAAACAATTAAGTGTTAAGAATGCGGTCAAAATAATACACCACCTTTTTAACAATGTACGAGTCTAATTTATAAAGCCCAGGGCTAATATTAAGAACAAAATCAGCATTATTCTTGATCACACTCGATTCAAGTATATTTCTACTAACAATAGATTTACTAAAACTTAATTTGGAGGCATTTTTCTAGTCAATGGGATGATTAGTATCTCTACGTGAATGAAAATGGCGTTAGATTCCTGGTCGGTTCTTATATTGTATTTATGCTGCTTAATACTAACTCAAGCGTCTTGCCAGTTTGAGAAATGTAAAATTTATTACATATTGTGCATGGAATTTTATATACACAACCCTGTTCACTTAAAGGGGAGTTTTTAATCCATGAATTCTTAATTACATCTAAATTTCTGAACGCGATATTTACGTTAAAAGTCCTCAGCAGTTTCGGCAGATCAAGGAAATTTTCTCTAAATGGTAACGCTAAGACATTTTTTGTGGTACAAGGAATCTTGTCTTTTACCTCATAGAAGGTTTTCTTTGCCATTTTTTAAGATTTATTTATGCAGTTCTTTGGATATTTTAAATCAAACGCAATTTTATATATTTTACTAATTTCATCATCAATGAACTCTGGGCTACAAATTCGTAAGCATCTTTGGAACAAAGTAGAAAAAACGGTTCGTTTTACGTTAATGTGGTGAGTCGAATAATAATGTATATAATATAGGAACAATTACACAGGTCAACAAAAAAACTTTTTTTTTTCGTTGCCAAGAAAATTCGTACGAATTTAGGGTATTTTGGGGTTGCTGAATTCCAAAATGAAAGTAGTTTTTCCGATTTGGCTCTAGTTCTTGAGATAATGAATACCCTCAATTAATAGGAAACGTAACCATAACGCGTGTATATGGGAAACTACCGGAACATTCTAGATGGTGAGACCGAATAAAATGCCATTATGTATTTCATGTGTTTACTTTTGTATGATTTGAGACAATTTCAATGCGATTTGTAAGTAGGCTCCGCCTGAACATTAAATTTTTTGCATTTTTACGTGTTTCAATGGGGTACCAATTATCTCATAAATTAGAGCCAATCTAGCAAAACCGATGTCATATTCGGAATCAGCACCACAAAGTTACCCCAAAATCACTAATATGATTGGCAATAAAATGAGTGTTGACCAGTGTTATTAACGGGTTTTATGTAAATATTGTACTTAAACTTTTTTCCAAACCTATATATTAAAACACCTAAAAATGGGATCGATGAGTCTTTTTCTATTTCAACTGTAAAATTGATAGAGGGAGTTAAATTATTCAGCTTAGGTAAGAATTCATTGAGATTTAAAGTTTCTGGCGAAAGACAAAGAACATCATCTACATATCTAAACCACGAAACGTAATTTGGCAGAATCTTCCTTAATAATTTACTTTCAAAAAACTCCATACATAAGTTACTTAAAATGGGAGAGAGGGGGTTTCCCATAGCCATAGCAAATTTCTGCCTAAAATATTCATTATTAAACACAAATTTCGAGTCTACTATGGCCAGCTTAATTAATTCTATAATAGTAGTCACAGGTAATGGCAAATTATGCTTAACCAATTCTTCCGAAAGAAAAACTAATAGATCCTCCACCGGGATTCTTGTAAATAAAGAGGTAACATCAAAGCTTACCAATCTAAAATTGCAATTGACACTGATACTATTTAATTTTTCTACAAGGTCTACATTATTATTTATGTGTGATTGTGAAATTGTGCCAAGTTCGGGATTAAGGATGGATACAAGCCATTTGGACAGCTTATATGAGATAGATCCTATAGAGCTAGCAATAGGCCTTGCAGGATTATTTGGCTTATGAGTTTTAATCAGACCATACATATATGGTAATGACGGCGAAGTACTCAAAAACTATTTAAGTAATATCTCTTTACCCTTCAAAAGTTGCTTAATTTTCTTGTTAAATGTACTGTTCACTGTTTCAGGGGGATTGTTCCTTAATTTCACATAAGTGTCCGAGTCATTTAAAAGATCATACATTTTTCCTAGGTAAACTTCTTTATTAGGGCGGATCGAAAATGAGGTTTTTAAACTTTTTTTCGAAATTCAAATATGGCTAGTGCGGAAAATATGTGGGTGCTATAGATAATGACTGTGCATAAATATTAGTCCTGCGAAATTATATCTTCAGGTGCCACAAAGCCGTCGAAAAAAGTGAAATATAATGATTTTCTTATATTCTGCATTAGTACAATAACTGAAACTTACTTGTTATTATTATATATTAAGTGTTCCAATTACCAAAATAGTTACTGAATTACGCAGCTCTTAGTTTATTTAGATCAATGTTCTTTTGATTAATGATCTAAATAATCCAGAACTCACCACGAGGAGGTGGCTGCGTGTCGAGCTCCACCCATGCCCTCCCAACCACCCATCCTTGCGCATGTTTTTTTCTATTAACGTTTTATTTAAACTTTATATTCAGCTTTACTTTCGAATGATGGCATTTTTTACGTGACTGAAGTGTTGATCTTATGAAGCCATCTCGCGCGTTCAATCCAAATACTTTTGATGATGCTTCAGTCACTAATTTTACCATTCTTTCTACTACTTGTGTATGACAAGGGAATTTCGAATGGAGGGGTACTCTTGTTTTCTATGAATTCTTCAATCTCATTTTCTGTCAGGTGTCTTGTCACAGGTGGTTCAGTGACAATGCATTTTTGCCAATTAATTAAATCAGTATAATCAGTAGCTTCAAATGAATAACAGGTACTGTGAAACGCCTCACAACTTTTTCCTTGTTTGTTTGCCTTGCTTTCTTTATTCGCCTCCACGCTAATTCTCTTGTGGCGCTGCGGTCATCATGAATCATTGATGCTAGAATATTTTCTGGATTTGCAAAAAATGCATTTCTTTGTATGACAGGGTTTACAATATCCTTTACTTCGTCATTCAGTGTTCTTGTTAGTTCAATAGTTTTGAAAACATGTTTTGAGCCATTGACAAAAGACGTACTTTGCTTAATAGAAAACCACATTGGGATGTAGACCTTCATTATAAAAGAAGCAATGTTCATGAGGTTCTCAGATGGACTTACAGTTGAAACGTATAGACGAAGCAAACGATTTGCTGTAGTCAGCCATCGTGAATGTGCCATTTTGCCTGGACTACGATGAGCAAGATCTGGAGAGCAATATCCCTTTGTTGTGGCCTGATGAATATCAATTAGATATTTTTGGTCGGTGCTAAGATCTTCACAGTCTACAGTTGGTTCCTCAGCATCAATCCTTTCAAACTCGACAATAGGAAGACTCTCACAGTTCTCTAATTCCCTGCCAATAGGACCGGTGAATCCGCGGGGGCCAGATGTTTTTCCATCCAGCTTTGCAACTAAATGGCGTAATGGCAATTCATTGGCATGGAGCTGGCACACTAAATGTTGAACTGGCTTCTTCAGCTTCAATTCTATAAGCCTTATAACGCCTCCCTTTTCTCCAGTGTTGACTGCTGCACCATCGCATCCAATGGCAACAAGGTTTTCCAGGTTCATGTCATTATTTCCAATATACTCAAACATTCCTTTACATATTTCTTCAGCTGATCCAGAATTCACAGAATAATGGCCCAAATAATCTGAACCAGGTTCTCTCACTAAAGTGATATGTTCTTCTGTTACCTTCTTCTGATATACTTTGGACTCTTTTTTTTCTTGGAAGAGTGTGGAATCTTTTCGACCATCAAAATAGATTCCTCTGATTGGGACCGGATTTTGATCTTTCATAATTTCTGATCTCTTCTTTTGTCTTTCTCTTCTGATTTTACTCCTATCCACTACTTCAGATGTATTGTCAATAGAAACTTCTCCATATCTTGCAATACTGCACTAACAATGAATGCTGCAGCTCGATCTGAAACTGCAGTCCTGTCACAAGCAGTAGCCACTGAAGGTAGATTTGTAGTTTTCCTTTTCTTGAATAATTGTTCTTCAGGTTGTTCGAGCTTTCTCTTCGAGCTAACTGGCTCTGGAAATGTATCGTCTGATATTTTGCCAGATTCACTTTCACTATTTGATGTCGATGATGATAATTCAACATTTGTATCCTGCAATTTCTCCTGTGAAGATTCTTTGGTGAGCCTCACAGCTTCTTTTTGCTTTCTTAGCAACGTAGATGCTTTTTTCTTTGAGAGTGTAATATCTACTCTATCAATAAACAGTTTTCTTTCACTCCTTTGATCTAAGAGGAACGTCACTTCTTCCTTTGGAACCGTTTTTTCTTTGGGACAAGAACATTGTGTTAGTACTTTGCACTTGCACGCTGCAATGTCAAAAAGTTTCGTGTGTGCTTCTTTTTTCAACATATCAATCTTTGCTTTGTAAGCTTCAGAATTTTTTCTGCTTTGGTATGGCTTCATAATGACACGATACTTTTCGTGGTAGCTTCTGAACATTGTTTCAATTCGCCTGTCTGAAAGAATTGGGACGGAAGCACTTTCCCAAATTGTTTTCAATTTATCAACAACTTGTTCTAATATTTGAGATATTGAAGGATCTTTATTAGTATTCTGTTTCAAATCGTTTCTTACAAACAAGTAATATTTAAAAACTCCTTCGTATGTAGGAAGATTCCTGTGCCACAAATCTTCCCCCATACCAAACATGGGGCACTCAGTTGAGGCCCTGGTTGATTTTGCACAAACTCGAGACATTTTGAAAGTATACAAATCTGAAAAAGAAAGAACTAATATCAATTATACGTTAATTTCAGTTAATAGTACATGGCAAACTTAGGGCAACACAATACAGAAATGCAAAATATATAAGAAATATAGTTTAGACTATCTGAGTAACGCCAACAACAGAACACCCACCTGCTACGAGAGCGACAGCTACACTGAACCGAGGTACTCACGTGACAGCTGAGTGAGCTGACTATAGAAAACTGTTTTTAGAGAATAGAAACTTTTTTTAAAGGTTGACTGAGCTATTTTTATACAAGTGTGAATAAATTCTTGTCTATTGTGCATCGTGGACTCTTCTGTAATTATTGGTTAAAATCTGCTTTTTCAATTTTTTTCAATATTGAAGGTCATTGTGGCACCTGAAGATATTAATGTTATGATTTTAAATTTATACCAGCTTATTTCCTCACTACTCCACACATTTTCCACACTAGCCAATGTGCAAATTCGAAAAATGAGTCTTTCACTCCGCCCTATTCTTTGATGAGGATCACTAAAGCATTTGATTTATCGGCTTTGGTTATATGTAGAGTCTGACCTTTTCTTAAGGACTCATAAGAATCGAAAAACCTCTGTGGACAATTTGGAATAGGAGGTTTAGACATGGCACCATATACTAGACCTTTACAAATATTCACATCCTGGAGTGTTCACCAGGGAGGACACCCGCGTCATCCCCGAATCAGGCGTCAGGCACGAAGGTGCTGGCCTGGATAGTGTTCGATGTACCGCGACAGTCATTGCCGATAGAATAGACAAACTGAGCGCGTTTAAGGCTCCTGGGCCAGACCAGTTCCTCCCCAGAGTGTTGCGGGAGGTGCGCGACCAGGTGGCTCTCCACCTGGCTACAGTCTTCAACAAATCGTTGGAGACGGGCCAGGTGCCTGGTGACTGGAGGGATGCCAACGTGACCCCTATCTTTAAGAAAGGGGATCACGAAAGTCCAGGGAACTATCGTCCCATTAGTCTCACTTCAGTTGTAGGTAAATTATTAGAGGGGATAATAGCGGATAGGATCGTTGACCATTTGGATTCCTACAAGCTGCTTGGGGACTCCCAACATGGGCTTAGACGGCATAGGTCGTGTCTTACGAACTTGCTAGAGTTTTTCCACGTCATGTTGAGTGAGTATGATAAGAGTAGGGCGATCGATATACTTTATTCGACTTTCATAAAGCCTTTGGTAAGGTACTTCACCGCGGGCTAATGGCGAAAGTGCGCGCGCTGGGTATTGGTGGGGAAGTAGGTAGGTGGATTGAAAACTGGATGAAGACTAGGCGGCACAGGGTTGTAATTGGAGGGGCCAGTTCGGGTTGGGTCTCGGTCACTAGCGGGGTTCCTCAGGGTTCCGTTTTGGGGCCACTGTTGTTTATCATTTACATAAATGATATCGACGGTGACAGCGTCAGCAGGATCGCCAAATTCGCTGATGACACGAAGCTTGGGGCCAATGTTGGGACGCAAGAGGCGATCGAGCAACTGCGTACGGACCTACGTAGGATAGGAGAGTGGTCCGAAAAATGGCAAATGCCGTTTAACTTGGGTAAATACAAGGTGATGCACATTGGCTACGCCAATCCCAAGTTGGACTACTCGATGTTGGGGAGTAATATCGAGGCCACTGATTTGGAAAAGGACTTGGGTGTGCTAATTAGCAGCGACCTTAAGTTTAGGAAACAGTGCATAGAGGTGGAAAAGAAAGCCCAGAAGCTGTTGGGTTATATCAGGAGGCAATTTCAGTTTCGGAACAAGGAGATTGTGCTCTCACTGTACAATTCCCTTGTTCGGCCGCACCTGGAGTATGCTGTGCAGTTCTGGTCTCCCACCCTCAGGAAAGATATTGAGAGGCTGGAGCGAGTGCAGGCGAGGCCACAACGTTAATCCCTTCCGTTAGGCATATGGGCTACAATCGACGGTTACGCGCCCTGAACTTGTTTTCGCTGGAAACTCGGAGGCTGCGCGGTCAACTGATCGAAGTTTTCAAGCTCTTACGCGGGTTCAACGATGTCGATTTTAGAAGTATGTTTAGTTTAAATGATAACCCAACTCGCAACAATGGTTGGAAGTTGGATTTGAAACGATTTAGGACTAGTGTGTGTGGGAATTACTTTACCTATAAGATCTGTGATACGTGGAACAGGTTATCTTCAGAAGTTGTGAACAGTTCCTCTGTAAATCACTTCAAGAAAAGGTTAGACCAAATCTTGCACACTATTTGAGGGTATTAGTCCAGGCAATCTAGAGCAAAAATAGCTTCAACCTGGGCAAAATGGCTTCAGAAGCTTTCTAAACTGTTTCCAGCTCAGGAACCATTGCAGAATAACATATCCAAAATCCGACAAAATTGGACCCCGGGAACACCCCCAAAAATGAAATTCAAAATGGCGGACTGGCAGTTTCCTACGAAATACAATAAATTTTAATTTCGCTTTGTAGAGAGAGTTATGACGTTTTTCTTGATCAGTAAAATGTTTTAAAACACATTTTCGTTTCTAAATTAACCTATATGACACTAAAAATTGTATTAGGCGGCTAGTATTAAACTATGACGTCACGTAATGTAAATAAAATATACTGTATGGAGTGTATGTGAGAATGGACATTGCTACATCTTTATAAACTTATATTATATACAACTCTTTAATTCCTACTACCCACTATCAAATCTGCGTATTTGTGCTTGCCATTTTCTTTAAAACTGTTATTATGTACTCCTTTTAAATACTGCAACACAGTTTATTAATTTGTGTTTTCTGTTTCAGACTGACTCGGTGTACGGCTGACTCAGTGTGCGTCCGCCTTCAAGAATGCAGACCCCTGAAGAATTGTGCGTGATTTGTAAGGAGAAATTGGACAGCGGACAGGAAGTGGTTCACATCTCGCAAAAAGGAGCAGATGGTATAAATGCATCCAGCCGCAGCCGTGGAAGCGATGTTGTTGCAACAGCTGGAATAAGTGTTCACGTTGTATGTAGGAAAAGGTTTACGGATAAAAAGACCATTGAAATAAAGAAGCGACAGACCGCAGCCGAGGCAATACCAAGGAAAAGTGCTCGTTTTCATGAATACGCATTTTCCAGTGCTACTCACTGTTTGTTTTGTGATACCTTTGTGGACTTTTTTTCCAAACACAAACCAAAATCAGAGCATGTCAAAATAAGAACTACAGAGTTCTCCGAAACCATAAAAAGGTGCTGTGAAAGCCGCTGCGATGAATGGTCGTTTAATGTAAAAGGCCGTCTGGAGTATTATCTTCGTGATCTTCCTGCTGCAGATTGTGTCTACCATCACACCTGCAGCGTAAATTTTCAAAGTGGAAAAAACATTCCTCGCGCATACTCCTCCGACGATCATGATTCGAAAAAAGGGAGACCAACTAATGAAGAGCAACACCAAGCATTCCTTCAGACCTGTGCTTACCTGGAAGAGAATGATGATGAACAACTGCTGATTGGAGACCTAATTTCCAAAATGGAGGAATATCTTCAAGGAAGTCAGAGCTCTGTCTACGAACGCAGGCACATGAAGAGAAAGCTTTTAGAACGTTACGGAGACAAGATCATAATATCAGGTGAAAGTGGGAAGGCAGATGTAGTAACACTACGAGAGACAGCTAATGAAATTCTTATAGATTATCACAAAAAGTCGAAAGAATGTGATATAGATATAGAGCTACAGAAGATTTACCTAGTAGAAGCTAGCTGCTGCAAAAATAATCAGAAGTGATATCAAGTCTGTCGACTCGCCTAGAAAAGATGTGTATCCATCTCCAAATGACATCACTGCAGAAAGTGCTCTTGATTACATTCCCAACAGTCTGAAATTGCTATTATCAAAAGTATTTGCGGGACAGGATGCTTCAAGAAAAATAGGTGCAATTGGGCAGAACATTATGCAAGCAACCCGTCCTAGAGGATTACTATGTCCACTACAGATCGGTTTGTCGGTTCAGCTACACCACAACTTTAGGTCAAGGTACCTTATTGACGTTCTCCATCAGCTGGGTTACTGTTCGTCGTATGCAGAAGTAACAAGATTCGAAAGAAACGCGGCGCTGGCAAGTGGTCTGGCTCTTTTACTGTTGATGAAAACACTGCAGTCCTTCTAGCAGCAGATAACGTCGATCATGATGTCTGCACTTTGGATGGGAAGAATACCTTTCATGGAATGGGTATGATTGCCGCAATAACTCCGAAGATCAAGATCCACCCTTCTATTCACAGGCGTAATGTTGGTGACAATGACATTAAGAAGATTGCAACCGTTGATATTAGGGAATATAGACACGCGAGAAGCATGTTGAGGGACATCTCATTCCGCGAACTTCCAGTACCCACTGCCACCATAAGTCGACTTAGTCTTCTCTGGCAGATATCTTCAGCAGAAAGATCAGGTCCAAGTTGGTCCGGAACAATGCAGGCAATTCACGGTGGATCAAGAGTCTCACATCCAGGTGTGGCGTCGATCATGTTCCTTCCCATCATAGATATGTCGCCAACTGACATGACCTGCATATTTTCGACATTACTATATTTGAGCAAGATAGCACGCGATCAAAAAGTCCCATGCATTATTACCTTTGATCAGCCTTTGTTCTGGAAAGCTTCCCAAATCATCAATGAACAGAGAGACCTGCAGGACATTGTTTTAATGCTGGGATCATTTCACACTCTGATGAATCTTTTGGGAGCAGTCGGTACTCTTATGAATGGTTCAGGATTGTCTGAAGTACTTCAAGAAATATACGGACCAAATGCCGTGCAACACATGTCTGGAAAAGCTGTTTCAAGAGCGATACGTGGTCATATGATAGTAGATGCAGCTCTTAGTACCTTACTAGTCGCAGACGTTTTCCCTCGTAATGAAGATGGAACTCCTCATGACCTCCATAAGGAAGCTTGTGACCTGCTCGACGATGTTATGACCGCCAAACAATCAGTTGAGGATGTGGAATCTTCGAATGCATTGTCTCAGATTGCTACCACTTTGGATGCGAAGAAAACTGACCTACAATCTACTTCGCAAACAAGTCAACTCTGGTTGGAATATCAGCGAATGATCAACATTGCACGTTCCTTGATAACAGCAGTCAGAACCGGCTCGTGGGATTTGCACTTGCAAGCTATGCTGGAGACCATCCCCATAATTGCAGCAGCCGGACATCACAATTACCTGAAATCGATATACCTGTACCTGCAGAAAATGTTAAGTTTGCCTTCTGAAAATGACCAGCCGTTAACAAAATGTTCCAGGAAGGTAAGTTTGTGGTAAGAAGAAGCGACAGATTATGGGCCGGACTCGGCACAGACCTGGTGATAGAACAAGTACTAATGCGTTCCCTGAAAAGCAGAGGCGGACTGACACGCGGAAGTGGATTTACAGACATCCAAAGGACAACGTGGCTCTTTTCTATGCCTCTGTGTTCCACTTATAACTTAGCAATGCAGGAATACACCAGAGTTTTGTTGGAAAGTAGTGAACAGCACAAGGAAATGAGGGGAAGTAGACAAATCAGGGACAGTAATGACATGAAGAAAGTACTTGAACGTCTGGAATCCTTATCCCCATTCCATTCTACCTCGGGTCTCTGCAACATTGTAACAGGGCTAACTGCTGATCCTGGAGTTAACGTTCATCAATTGCATTTAATCGGTACGAACATTGTCGTAAAAATGATTGGGAAACAAGCCTTTACATATTCTGCCAAAAGATCTGACAAAGTGAAAACACTAGGATCTGCTTCTGCCGTTGTGATCACTGATGCTTCAGATATAGAAGTAGATCCTGCACTACTGTTTCAGAGAATGATGACTGTTGCCACTGGCGGAGACATGAATCTTGAAGATGTCATGTGTTACGAACTGTGTGCATATCCTCCTGCATTGTTCGAATCACGAAGTATCTTGAGGAAACTCGATAAGTCTCAGCTAGCTCATGCAATAATCAAATACACTGACACTTTACGCATGGAAGAAGTTCAAGAAATTCAGTGCACAGACCAGTACGTATTGGATGGTGGATCTCTACTACATCGTGTTTCCTGGCGTCAAGATGAAACATATGACAGCATCGCCAACTCATATGCCGATTTCACTCTGAAAACATATGGAAAAGCAATCATTGTTTTTGATGGCTCCAGCAGCTCTCCTACGATCAAGGACATGACCCACAGAAGACGCAGCACCAAGACAAGCAGAAATGTGAATCTCAGTCCAAGCATGAAGTTTGTTGGCCAGAAGGAACACTTCTTGGCTAATGAAAACAACAAGCAAGCATTTATTTCCCTCGTAGGTGAGATGTTGAAGAAGCACGGGTGTACTCTTCACAACGCAGATGGGGATGCTGATGTGGACATCGTTCGTGCAGCAGTTTCCTCATCAGAAAATGCAACTACAACAGTAATAGGGGAAGACACCGACTTGCTGATTCTCCTTCTGTACATGCCAAGGACAGTGGTTTCAAGTTGTACTATCGCAGCGATATAAGACGGGGACCATCTCCTAATCCTGTGTATGATATTCTCAGCATTCAATCATTGTTAGGCAATGACATCTGCAAGTATCTCCTGTTTGTGCATGCTTTCACGGGCTGTGATAGCACATCCAGAATTTTTTCGATCGGTAAAGCCAAAGCATTCGACACACTGATGAAGGTGGCTGAACTCCGTTCAGTTGCAAATACTTCTGTTCTGATTGTTGCCAACACTCTGACATTGAAGCCGCTGGAAGAAAGGCAATGCTTCTGTTGTATGGCTGCAAAACACTTGAATCCACTAACGCACTACGTCATCGAATGTTAGTTAAAAAGGTAGCTACAGCTAAATCTTTTGTTACACCCGAACGTTTGCCACCTACCGATGCGTCCACAAAGTACCACAGCTTTCGCACATACTTTCAAATACTAATCTGGAAGTCTACAGAAGAGAAGATCGATGCAGAACAGTGGGTTGGTATGTAAAGAATAATTCCTACTACCCTACAGCCTGCGACAAGCCACCAGCTCCAAATTATCTACTCAACATGATCCGCTGCTCCTGCAAGACGAAATGTGCTACTTCAAGATGTGGATGCAAGCGTAATTCAATGCCCTGTTCAGCCGCTTGTGGCGAGTGCCAAATCAGTGGTTGCGATAACAACCCAAGTACCGGTAATCTATCCGATGATAGTGATGAAGAGGATTAATTTCTGTATGTTTGTGACCAGGTATCACTTCTTCTGTAATGAACATAACTTGAAACTGGGAAAAAAATAATTGTTGTATTATTAATTATAAAAATCTGTAAAAAGCTATATAACATTATATTTGCGTAATAACTGGTTGTGTTGTATATTGTTGAATTATTTAAAACATTACAACTGAAAGAAAAAGCATCAAATGTATCTCTATAAATAAAAGCGTAAATTATATATATATTTTTTTTCGTAGGAAACATCCAGTCCGCCATTTTGAATTTCATTTTTGGGGGTGTTCCCGGGGTCCAATTTTGTCGAATTTTGGATATGTTATTCGGCAATGGTTCCTGAGCTGGAAACAGTTTAGAAAGCTTCTGAAGCAATTTTGCCCAGGTCTAACTACAAATTGCCTGGACTATATAGAAAATTTTCCCTGGTTCCTCCTCGGTATGGGCCGCAAGGCCTTTTGAGGTACTTCTTTTCCTTGTAACTCCTTAACTCTCTCTCTCTCTCTCTTTTTCTCTCTCTCTCCTCTCTCGCCATGTGTATATATATCGTTAAAATCTTGTAAAAAATAAAAAAGTTAAAACAGCGCAGAGGCAAGATTGCGAAGATTATTCTCCTTTCTCGTTCAGAACGCAATTAAAACCAAACTCAAAAGCCAAGAATCCAGTGTAAAGAATGGCGCATGCGCAATATAGCGTTATTAGTAAAATCTTCAAGCAATTTTTTGAAGGAAGGATTCGCTTTTGATAAGTTTTTTTATAAAGAAGTGTCTATTCGGATTTGCGTGGGTTTTATTGAAATTATTAGTAGGCTTTATTATTAATAAAAAAGGATCCATAAACTTTATCTTGCGATCATTTTCAATAATGAGAATTAAAGAAATACCTTCAACGTTAATTTTATGACTAGCTTTCATTCTGTGAACATGTAAAATTATCTAAATTTTTATCACCACTATTCTTCATTTCAAATCTTTAGTTTGATCTGTGTCATACATTAACAGTCATCACATGGAACATTGTAAATTCCTCTACTGTATTCGATTATTTTTTCTCAGTAGTGTTCTTTGGACTAAACAAACATCTAAACAAACAATTGATAATTGGTACTTGATATTAAATTTAATCACACAGGAAAAGCGGTTTTATATTTTCAACATTTTTACGCTGAAGCAGTATTTTATTTTTAAAAGTCGCTTTTGTTTTCATAGTAATAAATGTAGAGTTTTCTTTTACCTGTCACCTTTATTTAGAAAGTATTTCGGGTAACCCAAACTGTAAAATATGTTGCAGTTCTACATCTAAACTCTGAACTTTTCTAAATACTTTGAATACTAGTTTATTAAAATGAGACTTAATGACGCAAAGATCAAGAACCGGAAGTTCGTTATTATTCCACTATGAACTTGATGGAAGGAACTAAACTATTATATTTTTCTGAAATAAGAGAACGGTCTTTATCATTAGCTGTTACAGCAAATATATCATCATGCTGGGTGAAACGATTTTTCAAGAAGTTCCATTGGTCAGAGTAGCAGAGACGATCATGCATGGCATTGCCTAGACCAGGCATATGATGAACTCAGTTTCATGAGATTAATAAAACTTCTAGGATGCCGAGTCCTACCTTCGTATTTAATATTAAATGATGCAAAATAAAAGCATTAAAGTATACTAAATCAAAATTTTCTAATTTATAGTAGATAACTGAACCAGTTTATTGAAATATACGAGAAAGTTAGGAACAGAATCTGAAAAATTATCAACTCCAAATGAAATACCATAAGAACGACCGTCTCGTACAATCTAAATGTACTAGACGTTTGTTTATATACACTACGTTCCAAATTATTAAGCAGATTGCATTTTCTCCAATGTTTTCAAAAGTTTTTCACCGATTAATGATGAAATTTATAGCAAATAATTACTATATATAGCAGCACTGATAGTATTCATTTCGATAAAATATTTTGATAATTAAAATAATTATCTCATTTTATTGAAAAATATGTAAAATATTGTGTTCCGAATTATTAAGCAAGTATTCTATTTACGGATCTAAATGGTGAAAATGGGTAAGAAGAAGGATTTAACACTAACTGAGAAAAGAAAAATAGTCAAGTTACTCGCTGAAAATATAAAATCTATTGAAATTGCGAAGCAGTTTGGCAGAGCTTATCGAACTGTAAACAGGTTTGTAGCGGAGGGTACCAAACTGAAGCAGCGAAGTGATAAAGGAGCTATAAGAAAAGTGACAAGACAGCAGATATCTGTAATCAAACGCAAATTGCAAAGCATCCATTTTCCTCAAGTAAAGAGGTTTTTGAGCAGGCTGGCGTACATAATGTACCAAGAACATCTCGATGTGGAATCCTCCAAACAATTGGCAAGACGTGTAAACCTACGATTCAGTCACCATTAACACCCAGGTACAAGAAGCAGCGTGTTGAATGGGCACGTCAGTACGTGAAAACAGATTTTAATACTGTATTGTTAACCGATGAATGAAGAGCAACTCTTGAGGGATCTGATGGTTGGTCAAGAAGATGGATTGCTAACTTTTAGAAAGTTTGTGTAAGACTGGGCATTCATTTTTACACCATCAGGCATTCTGTATGGGACAGCTACTTCATTGCCTATCATTATAGGGTGTGTCGAATTTTTCAACTTTCAAATTCCAAATATGAGGGGTGCTAAAAAGTTGCAGCATGACTTAGGAATTCTAAAGATATTTTTGTTAATTTAATATAATTTAGTTTTGCTTGGTAAGAAGCTACATAAAAATAGTGACTTTTTTTACTTTTTTGTGGAATTATATAATAATTATTATATTAATAATTATATATGCTGTATATATAATGCACTGCTGTTTTTGCTTATTTCACAGGTTGAAACATATTCATCAGTGTGCTGAAGATTACTTGTCCGTCAGTGCTACCATCCTAACCAGTGGGAATTGACCTACAATGGCTTCTAAAAGGAGGACAAGACTGGGGACATTCACACATATGAGCAACCTAATTGGAACTGGTAGAGAGTTATTGCCCTCTGAACTCCCAACTCTGCGAGACGTTCTGAAATATGGGCTACTGCTAAGAGAACAAAGTGGTGAGGATGTGAGAAACTACCCAGCAGCCAGTCTTGCAAAGGACATTTACCCTAAAGTGCTTGAAAAGTGGGAACGAGCAAACAGTTCTTTTGTAGCCCCCGTTGTAAATTCACGAGTCACAATCTTAAACAAGATCCAAGAGAGCTGGGAGCAGGCCAAAAACATATCTCTTGGGAGAGCTACATGTCAAAGAGGCTTTCATTGCAAAACTTGACAAGCTTTTTGACATCCTCAGTTGCAAGTGTAAAATTGTTCTCTGCTCTGAATTTGGCTGCCTTGCAGATGCTGGTTGCAAAAACGAAACTCACATTAACTGTACATGCCCTAGGGAGATGAAATCCCTGTGAAGGAACTTGCTTTCATTAAAGGTCAGAGAGACAAGTCTGGTTCTATTGGACCAATCAGATTGGCTTGCCAGAACAACCTGAGCACAACAGACAAGTCAAAAAGCAGAACGGCAAGAAGACGAAAGAAGAAGGCTTGCTGAATATAAGCAGACAAGTAAGCAGGATGTTTCAATGCCATCAAATGAAATAATTTTCTCTGATGATGAAAATGAAGAACAAATAGCTGATGCTCAAGATGGAAAGGATGGAAGTTATGAAGTGACATTAGAAATACCAAGCACGTCTTCAACTTCCAATAAAAAGCCAGAGTACAACACATTAGAAATACCTAATGTTACTATGCATAGCATCAGATATGGTGTTGGCCTGCGTGCCACAGCTGCCATCACCACTAGGGCGGAGTGAAAAACTCATTTTTCGAATTTTCAAATTGGCTAGTGTGGAAAATGTGTGGAGTAGTGAGGAAATAAGCTGGTATAAATGTAAAATCATAACATTAATATCTTCAGGTGCCACAATGACCTTCAATATTGAAAAAAATTGAAAAAAGCAGATTTTAACCAATAATTACAGAAGAGTCCACGATGCACAATAGACAAGAATTTATTCACACTTGTATAAAAATAGCTCAGTCAACCTTAAAAAAAGTTTCTATTCTCTAAAAACAGTTTTCTATAGTCAGCTCACTCAGCTGTCACGTGAGTACCTCGGTTCAGTGTAGCTGTCGCTCTCGTAGCAGGTGGGTGTTCTGTTGTTGGCGTTACTCAGATAGTCTAAACTATATTTCTTATATATTTTGCATTTCTGTATTGTGTTGCCCTAAGTTTGCCATGTACTGTTAACTGAAATTAACGTATAATTGATATTAGCTCTTTCTTTTTCAGATTTGTATACTTTCAAAATGTCTCGAGTTTGTGCAAAATCAACCAGGGCCTCAACTGAGTGCCCCATGTTTGGTATGGGGGAAGATTTGTGGCACAGGAATCTTCCTACATACGAAGGAGTTTTTAAATATTTGTTTGTAAGAAACGATTTGAAACAGAATACTAATAAAGATCCTTCAATATCTCAAATATTAGAACAAGTTGTTGATAAATTGAAAACAATTTGGGAAAGTGCTTCCGTCCCAATTCTGTCAGACAGGCGAATTGAAACAATGTTCAGAAGCTACCACGAAAAGTATCGTGTCATTATGAAGCCATACCAAAGCAGAAAAAATTCTGAAGCTTACAAAGCAAAGATTGATATGTTCAAAAAAGAAGCACACACGAAACTTTTTGACATTGCAGCGTGCAAGTGCAAAGTACTAACACAATGTTCTTGTCCCAAAGAAAAAACGGTTCCAAAGGAAGAAGTGACGTTCCTCTTAGATTAAAGGAGTGAAAGAAAACTGTTTATTGATAGAGTAGATATTACACTCTCAAAGAAAAAAGCATCTACGTTGCTAAGAAAGCAAAAAGAACTGTGAGGCTCACCAAAGAATCTTCACAGGAGAAATTGCAGGATACAAATGTTGAATTATCATCATCGACATCAAATAGTGAAAGTGAATCTGGCGAAATATCAGACGATACATTTCCAGAGCCAGTTAGCTCGAAGAGAAAGCTCGAACAACCTGAAGAACAATTATTCAAGAAAAGGAAAACTACAAATCTACCTTCAGTGGCTACTGCTTGTGACAGGACTGCAGTTTCAGATCGAGCTGCAGCATTCATTGTTAGTGCAGTATTGCAAGATATTGGAGAAGTTCTATTGACAATACATCTGAAGTAGTGGATAGGAGTAAAATCAGAAGAGAAAGACAAAAGAAGAGATCAGAAATTATGAAGATCAAAATCAGGTCCCAATCAGAGGAATCTATTTTGATGGTCGAAAAGATTCTACACTCTTCCAAGAAAAAAAAGAGTCCAAAGTATATCAGAAGAAGGTAACAGAAGAACATATCACTTTAGTGAGAGAACCTGGTTCAGATTATTTGGGCCATTATTCTGTGAATTCTGGATCAGCTGAAGAAATATGTAAAGGAATGTTTGAGTATATTGGAAATAATGACATGAACCTGGAAAACCTTGTTGCCATTGGATGCGATGGTGCAGCAGTCAACACTGGAGAAAAGGGAGGCGTTATAAGGCTTATAGAATTGAAGCTGAAGAAGCCAGTTCAACATTTAGTGTGCCAGCTCCATGCCAATGAATTGCCATTACGCCATTTAGTTGCAAAGCTGGATGAAAAACATCTGGCCCCCGCGGATTCACCGGTCCTATTGGCAGGGAATTAGAGAACTGTGAGTCTTCCTATTGTCGAGTTTGAAAGGATTGATGCTGAGGAACCAACTGTAGACTGTGAAGATCTTAGCACCGACCAAAAATATCTAATTGATATTCATCATGCCATAACAAAGGGATATTGCTCTCCAGATCTTGCTCATCGTAGTCCAGGCAAAATGGCACATTCACGATGGCTGACTACAGCAAATCGTTTGCTTCGTCTATACGTTTCAACTGTAAGTCCATCTGAGAACCTCATGAACATTGCTTCTTTTATAATGAAGGTCTACATCCCAATGTGGTTTTCTATTAAGCAAAGTACGTCTTTTGTCAATGGCTCAAAACATGTTTTCAAAACTATTGAACTAACAAGAACACTGAATGACGAAGTAAAGGATATTGTAAACCCTGTCATACAAAGAAATGCATTTTTTGCAAATCCAGAAAATATTCTAGCATCAATGATTCATGATGACCGCAGCGCCATAAGAGAATTAGCGTGGAGGCGAATAAAGAAACCAAGGCAAACAAACAAGGAAAAAGTTGTGAGGCGTTTCACAGTACCTGTTATTCAATTTGAAGCTACTGATTATACTGATTTAATTAATTGACAAAAATGCATTGTCACTGAACCACCTGTGACAAGACACCTGACAGAAAATGAGATTGAAGAATTCATAGAAAACAAGAGTACCCCTCCATTCGAGAAATTCCCTTGTCATACACAAGTAGTAGAAAGAATGGTAAAATTAGTGACTGAAGCATCATCAAAAGTATTTGGATTGAACGCGCGAGATGGCTTCATAAGATCAACACTTCAGTCACGTAAAAAAATGCCATCATTCGAAAGTAAAGCTGAATATAAAGTTTAAATAAAACGTTAATAGAAAAAAACAT
This sequence comes from Bathynomus jamesi, assembly GCA_023014485.1. Classification (NCBI taxonomy): domain Eukaryota; kingdom Metazoa; phylum Arthropoda; class Malacostraca; order Isopoda; family Cirolanidae; genus Bathynomus; species Bathynomus jamesi. The sequence continues at coordinate 48,667 of JAJOZX010002478.1, forward strand.
GCGCAAGGATGGGTGGTTGGGAGGGCATGGGTGGAGCTCGACACGCAGCCACCTCCTCGTGGTGAGGGATTATTTAGATCATTAATCAAAAGAACACTGATCTAAATAAACTAAGAGCTGCGTAATTCAGTAACTATTTTGGTAATTGGAACACTTAATATATAATAATAACAAGTAAGTTTCAGTTATTGTACTAATGCAGAATATAAGAAAATCATTATATTTCACTTTTTTCGACGGCTTTGTGGCACCTGAAGATATAATTTCGCAGGACTAATATTTATGCACAGTCATTATCTATAGCACCCACATATTTCCGCACTAGCCATATTTGAATTTCGAAAAAATGTTTAAAAACCTCATTTTCGATCCGCCCTAATCACCACTGCTGCCTTTATGGATGCTGGCTTGATCACTGAAGAATACGAGAGACTTGTAGTTGATCACAATAAAGTCAAGAGGGCCCAAGAAAAAGTTATGAGATCCCTGGATCAGGAATTTGATGATCTTTGTAAGAAGGGTGAAATTGACTGCATCTTCTTTGACGGCCGTCAAGATACAACTAAAGTTATGCTGAAAGCAGACAATTCAGATCGTAAGTTCCCCAGCATCATCAAAGAAGAGCATTATTCTGTGTGCAGTGAGCCAGGTGGAAGATATCTCTACCACTTCACTCCTGAGAAAGACTCAACAAGAAAAAAACCTGCTGAAGTTATTGCTGATAATCTTGTAGATTTCATGAAGAAGAAGGGCATTGATAAAAGCCTGCAGGCCATTGGAGGTGATTCTACAAATGTTAACACTGGCTGGGAGGGTGGTTCCATGCATTGGGTAGAGGTCAAGCTTTGCCGTAAGCTGATATGGTTGGTTTGTGCCCTCCACACTAACGATTACCCCTGGACACTTGATCACAGCACTGGATGGGAAGACCTTCTCTAACAACAAGTGGACAGGTAACATTGGCAAGATGCTAGACACTGCAACCGAACTTGAAATTGATCCTTCATTCACCAAACTCTCAATTGGAGAGCCTCTTACTTCACTGAGTGACAATGTCGTAAAGGACCTCTCTACTGATCAAGCGTACGGGTATAGGATCACACAGGCCATAAGGACAGGAGAACTTCCCACAGATCTGGCCCTTCTTGAAATTGGTCCAGTGAGCCATTCAAGGTGGTTGACAACAGCAAACAGGCTTTGTCGCATATGGGTTTCAAAACATGGCCTTAAAGGCAAAACCCTCAACAACTTAAGACTGATAGTGGAATACATTGTTGGTGTGTACTACCCCTGTTGGTTCAACATCAAAGTAAAACACTCTTGGGTGGAAGGCCCACGCCACATCTTGTTTCAGCTGCGGCTAGTTAGGCTGCAAAAGAAGGCTGTAGTGGATGCTGTTTTGCCAACCATCAAGCGCTCAGCATGGTATGCATTCAGCGAAATGTCAATCCAGACACTCTTGTGCTCAGATGACAGTGAGGAGAGGAGAGCTGTTGTCCAAAAGATTGTTGACATGACGGGTGGAGATGATGACACACTTGGAGATCTTTCTGTACGTCCCAGGAAGACACCTTCCATCAACCCCAGTGCTTCTTCCGTGTTGGAGCTGACAGACTGGTCTGACGGGGTATTTGAACCTCCTTTGACATGTAAACTGACTACAGCTGAAGTAAAGAAGTTCTTTGACAAGCCTACGCAAGTTCCACAGTGGCCCTGTCATGCTCAGTCAATAGAGAGGTGTGTGAAACAAGTCCCAGAGGCAGCAGGCAGGGTGTATACACATGAGAAACGTGAGGGCTATATCAGAGGCCAAGAAGCAAGTCGGCGGCTGATGTCCAAGAACGAATCAAAGCAAGACTTGATGAAACTTGTTGTTTAAATATTTTTTTTACTGATGTCATTACTTTCTAATGTTGTTTTATGATTACAAGGATATGTTTTATGATTACTAGGATATGTTTTATGCAGAGAAACTAAAATTTTTATAGCATTACCTGACATTTTGAGAAGCTAAAATTAATAAATGTTGTTTTCCGAGAGCAATTTATGTGCTTTTTAATCAAACGTTGATTTACCAAGCTAAGTGTTGAGCAATCACAAAAATAATAGCAGATTTGAATTCTTCACATCCAACAACATATTTTTAAAACCCCTCAGTGAAGGAATTGGCAAAAATTAATTTTCACCTCCCAAATTGACACACCCTAGCCTATCAATCCTGCCCAAAACGTGACACTACCTCCACCTTGTTGGCGTCTTAATCTCGATGGTAGAAATTGGCTCTCAGCAATCCATCTTCTTGACCAAACATCAAGTCCCTCAATGGTTGCTTTTCATTTATCGATGAACAATACAGTATTAAAATCTGTTTTCATGTACTGACGAGCCCATTCAACACGCTGCTTCTTGTACCTGGGTGTTAATGGTGACTGAATCGTAGGTTTACACGTCTTGTCAATTGTTTGGAGGATTCCACGTCGAGATGTTCTTGGTACATTATGTACGCCAGCCTGCTCAAAAACCTCTTTACTTGAGGACAATGGATGCTTTGCAATTTGCGCTTGATTACAGATATTTGCCGCCTTGTCACTTTTCTTATAGCTCCTTTATCACTTCGCTGCCTCAGTTTGGTACCCTCCGCTACAAACCTGTTTACAGTTCGATAAGCTCTGCCAAACAGCTTCGCAATTTCAATAGATTTTATATTTTCAGCGAGTAACTTGACTATTTTTCTTTTCCTTGTTAATGTTAAATCCTTCTTCTTACCCATTTTCACCATTTAGATCTGTAAATAGAATACTTGCTTAATAATTCGGAACACAATATTTTACATATTTTTCAATAAAATGAGATAATTATTTTAATTATCAAAATATTTTATCGAAATGAATACCATCCGTGCTGCTATATATAGTAATTATTTGCTATGAATTTCATTGAAATAGGTAAAAAACTTTTGAAAACATTGGAGAAAATGCAATATGCTTAATAATTTGGAACGTAGTGTACATGAAACGTCTACTCGACATCTCATAGTGAATTTAGCTTTCTGAAACGAATAATAGCTATTTTGAAATGTTTAGAAGATTTTTCAAATATCTGAAAATGGTGCTTAAATGTTTCAGATATATAAAGGCATAGAAATTAAACATTTAATTTGTACAATAAGTCAATTCTCTATCATTTGCTCCTAGACGCATGCCATTGTGGTTAAAAATACTTCGAAATTGTGATGCAGTTTATTTAACCCTAAACTGCATAGGCGAATCAAATCATCATGCATAGCGTGGTCCAATTGGACCCCGCTATGCATTCCAGTGCTAATATTCGTATTCATAGGCTATCTCGTAAAGAGAAAACAACTACTATATTTGTGCATTTATTCATTTATTCCATGTAGGCTAAGATCTTCCAACACTCTTTCATGCATTTAGTAATTTTATTTATGGACTAGGCCTTGGCTCGTAAAGTCTTTCAACATTAAGAACCAGCCTGTAGCCCTGAGAACTAGGTTTCTTGATATACGATAGGCGAACTCTAGGTTCAATCTCTAAGTTAGACAACTTATACTTGAGAAAAGACACTGGCAAATTACAAAGATTTCGGGCTAGTGCAATTTAAATGAATCCAGAACTGAGAAATAGAATATCTGAGGAAAAATTAGCCGAACTAAATAGGTATTCATTTGAAAAGTGTTCACTTATAGAACTAATTCAAGTATTTAAGACTGATAGGTGACTTTGATAATGTAAATTACAGGAAGTTATTTGATAGTGATAGAGAATCAGTTACAAAAACAAATAGATATAAATTGAAAGTAAAAAATTATTAAAAGTAATGCTGTGAAGCAGTTCTTTTCATGTAAACTTAAACTTGTACTTAACCTTAAACTTAAAATTCTTAAACTCTTCTGTATTAGACATTTTGTTAGACCATTCATTAGATATTTCAGATTAGTCTTTTCAATTGTTTAAAAAATTGGAGCAGGTTAGACATTTCAATTGACTTACTGAAATGTCTAACAAAATGTTTAATTACTGTAAAATGTCTGATGCATTAGACATTTCCAAATTCACAAAATTGGGAAACTGAAACGTCAACTGTTATTTACATTGTACAAACTCAGATTCACAGAAGACAAATTTCCAAACCAAGGTCTGACCTTTTAAATTAAAACCTATGCTGTCTTATCAGTGAATAAAAAGACTGAGAACGACAAACAAAATGTACAATATGCATCTACAATCTGCTGTGCGATGACTTCCAACGTGTTTACATATTGGTCACACTTTAGATTTAAAGAGTAGGATATACGAACATAAGTAAAGTTTAAATACTGGTCATGTAAAGTCAGCTTTACAGTACATTTTCATAAAATGAAATCCGGTCAAAAAAATGTAAATGCACTTCTTTAATTCTCATAGAGATATTCAAAATACAAAGTTTATGAAGTCCTTTTTGGCTCCCATCTTATTTTGGTGCCATGCCAGCGACGTATACCGTTTCTTGTGCTTCTCCTCTCATATCAGAATTGGCAGTGATTAAGTTGTTGAAAAAGTGCTCTATAATCCCATCAAAAGTGAAGCTATATGAAGAATACATTGTTACAATCTTGTTCAGTTTACCTGCAGTATTTAACCAAAAAATATCACATTTTATCTCACTTCCTCTTCTGACTTCTGGGACTCCCTTTATCAGGCCAGAGGAACAATATGCAAATATGTAGAAGGGTGGGGTAGTGCCAGTGTCAAAAGGATTGCCACCCCCAACAAAGTAGAAAATTTAATATAGAGTAACGTAACCTAACCTAACGTAACCCAAACTGAAAAATAATAGTGACGTAACCTAAACTAAACTTGAAAATAAATTAATAAAATATAAAAATAAACTAACCTAACCTAACCTAAGCTGGATTTAATAGTGACCTAACCCAGCGCTATTCAAAGTGTGGTACTAGAAATCCCTCAAAGGAGTACCAGCAAAAGTGATACCTTTGCTTTGACTATATCTCAGTTAACACTTTCAAGGACTTAGGACGTAACCCTTCATCGAAACATTTCACCTACGTTATTTGTTCTGTAATTTTTTTGGTTTATTTTCCTAAAATGAATTGTGATTTTTTTTTGTATACTGAATTGTTTTTTATTTTTTTCAATATATGGTACCTATACGAGGAGACTGTAGGTAACAATTCACCAGGGAAGTACTCCAAACGGGACGTAAGACAGAAAAAAGAAGTCAGAACCAGTTTTTAACTCTTTAATCAGACCCTTAATTTCAGGAAATGAATTCCAGGTATTTTCCTTAGAACCTCCATAAGTGTTTCAATGCAGTCCCATATTAAGATTAATCCTTCCCACACTATTAAGAATGCTTAAAGAATGATTCTTCCATAGTCTTGCAATTTCCTCTTTCTGTTTACACTATCTTATGACTGCTTTATATTGACTCCTACTTCTCCACATATTCATGTAACCAGTCCTATTCTGGATCTATCATGAAGGCATCATAAACCACAAGTGTCTTTTGATTCTCTCTTCAGAGAGGCAATAACATCATTCCATCCAGGATTAATTTTAGTATGACAATTGTAAGACTTAATCATGGTCCTTCCTGGTCCCTTTACTTGATATGGATACTATCTGTAAGTTTACAGTGAGAATCAGTTGATGCAAGATGCAAAATTTCTAAATTATTAAAGAGGTGAGTTGTTCTGTCTTTATATTCTTTTCTCTGTTGCATGTTAACATTAGACCAATTGACACAAATATTCTTTCTTACTGAGTTCTTCTTATGTCAACTATCACATAAGTTGGTAAAATTAATTACCAACTACAAACTATAAAATTGAACCTATTATTGCATACCTTTCTTGGTAGCGAGAACAGTCACAACATTTTGACTAAGCTCATTTCCCCACAATGTGAGAGTGAGTGCATTCCAAGGAACATCTTTTGTCTGAGGGTTAACAGGATAAGTGGATAACTCAAACCAACCCAGGAGCCAGCAAGCAGGAGTGAACCAAAGTCTCACCAACTGCTTTCAAATGAACATAAAATATTTAATACACCAGGGCAATTTCAAAGCTTTTCATTTCATAGGGGACTGAAGCCATAATAAAGCAAATTAAATTTACCTTAGATGTATGCGCCTTCTCTCAAATATCTGACCTTCACTTGCAAACACTATAAAAGAGAGAGCTGATATGGATAAGGCAGAAGTATGGAAAGAAAATGATTGAAGAATGAAAATTCTGAGTCCATGTAAAAGTTTAACACTTTTTAAAAATGAACTATCTAAGCCTTTAGCCTTAACAAAATACCAAAAACGTTCCTGTATAAGAACCCTTTTAAAACTTTAGTGCAAATCAAGATTTATGCATATTTTAATTGTTCTAGTGATGAATGATGAGAATGGTTAAAACATTTGAAAGTTATGACAAGTATTTTGAAGTAGGTCTAAATAAATATTTATCTAACATTAATAAAATCTTTGTTCATAATCCATTTCAAAACATTTAAGTCCCAATTTTACCTTCTATTATACCCGTTTACTCTGGCTTTAATAATGTGTTTTGGGGCTGCCCTAATTTCTTTTCATTGTTAAATAAGCTTTAAATATTCACTTAAATCAGAAGATGAGGAAATTTTTAATGTTTCTAGGTCTCTAGAACCTCTCTAATAATAATACAGAGGTGATTTTTTTTCGGAGTATCAACTTTTTGTAACGCTTTCTGGGGCTCTGGCTTGAGTTAACCTAAAACTGTAACACATTATGAATATGTTGAAGAAAGCCATTCCATCGACTGGTGAGTCCATTGTTTGCTGAATGATGGACTATTTCCTCTATAACTAAAAAGTACTTTTTAAGAGCCTTTACACAGTTTTCCCATGTTTCTTATATAGTGTTAATGCTCTGGGATAAAAACTTTCCACTATCTTCTGCTCATGTTGCTTCATGTGTGATTTCTTTGCAGAATTATTTTTCAGTTCATTTATTTTATCTGAGGCAAACTGATCAGTTTGCTCTGGATTTGCAACTGTAACATGATAAGCTGTAAGAACTATCTAAATATTCTCAAAGGTATGATATTTTCCAGGAATTAAGTTCTGAAAGAATTATAGATAGTAGATCTGTGAGATAAGCCTCTTTATTAAAAGCTCAAGATCGAGAGTATGGTCCACCTATTGGTGACTCTCTGCCCGAGAGGCATCACCTAATATTTTCAACTCTCATCTACAAATCCAGTATTGTAGCATGTTAAGATATGTCCCATATACTGTATTCTCTAAGTGTAGCTCTTTTATAAAACCACTGAAAATTTGAACCTCACCTATGACTATTTTGTAATAAATTTTTTTACAAAATCAGGTTAGGTTACAATATTCAATTTTCTACTTTGTTGGGGTGACAACCCCATTGGCATTGGCACTCTGGTAGACTGGCACTATCCTCACCCCTCTACATATTTGCATCCTCTACTACCCCTCCCCATCCACCCTACACCCACTCTTCATATTTGCAAACATACTACTCAACCATTAGTTGCTGAGCACGAGGGCAGGAGGAGAGCGGAAAACGATTCTATCCTCCACCAAATCCCGTAAATGAGGCCGAATGTTGTAGAAGGTCGAATGCATGATGACCTGAACACTCGTTCGAAACCATCAAAACGTATAAAAAAAGTAAGGGATCACTTGAAGATCAGGGCCCCATGTATTCTTGTTTTTTGCCTTACAGTACCAAATATAATAATAAATTAAATTGAATGCCCGGTTATGTCAATTGTACGCCCTTGACGATTGGTTAGGTTAAGTCGTGATATTTTCGTTAGTTTTAACGAAGATATCACTTGGTAATTGAGGCTGGGGCCTTGATCTTCAGGGGATCCAAAGTAAGTTATGTACAGTATAAGTGGTATATATATGATGGGATTAGAAATTAGGTAAACAATGAAACTTTATGCCTGCATAATTTTAATATATCATTATAAAATACAGTATCTTATCTTCGAAGGACTGCATAATTTAATTAGAAATTATGTATAATGATCACCAATACGATGACATACACCCAGAATAATGTATAATTCATATAAAAGAGTCAACATTTGAAAATTTTGATAAATGTACAATTATATTTTTCCTCATAATAAATACATAAACTTTATCATAGTCAACGTCATTAACAACAAACTCTTTCTTCGTCAAAATTATTAATATTTTAAAGCCGCGCTCTTTAGCTGCACATAATAGTCTCGTGTATTTTATTTTTTATGTAAGTTTACAAGTAGAAGGTTCGAGACAGCAGTTGCCAAAAACTTTTTTACGCATAGAATAGTAAATAGGTAGAATAGTTTGCCGGTAGAAGTAATTAGTAGCACGTCTATAAACATGTTTAAAAATCGATTAGACGCATATGTTGATAGATTGGGTATAGTTTAAGGTAGTAAAATTAAGCCTTTGTGGTTCGGAACCCACGTAAAATTGTAGGTCCTCTTCGCCACCACGGAGAAAATGCACAATACACAAATAAGAACACAGTTAGGTAGACCAGCCATGAGTGGATCCTAGGGTCTTTGTTGGTCTGCAACATTATAACATTATAACAATAATAATATAATAATAATAATAATAATAATAATAACAACAACAATTTAGTAATATTTGTAAATATTGTACGCCAACTTTATTATAAAGGATGTTATAATGTTATAATAATGTTATAATGTTTCAGACCAACAAAGACCCTAGGATCCACTCATGGCTGGTCTACCTAACTGTGCTCGTAATTGTGTATTGCGCATGTCCTCCGTGGTGGCGGAGGAGACCTACAATTTTACATGGGTTCCAACCACAAAGCCTTAATTTTACTAACTTAAACTATACCCAATCTATCAACATATGCGTCTAATCGATTTTTAAACATGTTTATAGACGTGCTACTAATTACTTCTACCGGCAAACTATTCCAGCTATTTACTATTCTATGCGTAAAAAAGTTTTCCGCAACTGCTGTCTCGAACCTTCTACTTGTCAATTTACACCCGTTATTTCTAGTCCTATTATAATGAGATATTTCGAAAAAGCTATCTCTATCTACGTTATCGAACCCATTCACAATTTTGAAAATCTGGAAGAGATCACCCCTTAGCCTTCTAGTCTCGAGTGTAGTCAATTTTAACTCGTTAATCCTATCCTCGTACGACTTTGACCTAAGCGACGAAATCATCTTAGTTGCTCGTCTTTGAACTCTTTCGAGTTTGTCTATATCTTTGCGCATATGCGGATTCCAAAATTGGATCGCGTACTTCAAATGGGGTTTAACTAATGATTTATAAAGAGGAACTATAATATCGCGCGATTTGTACTCAAAATTCCGAGCTATAAAACCTAACACTTTGTTCGCTTTATTGACCGCTGCTGTACTTTGTTTCGCTACTTTTAAATCACCAGTGACTATAACTCCTAAATATTTTTCCTGCTCTACGCTTGTTAACTCCTTCCCTGACATACTATCCGCAAAATTACCGTTACGCGAACCTATATGTAAAATTTGCACTTATCGACGTTAAATCTCATTTGCAATGTGACTGACCAATCAAAGATTTTATTCAGATCTTCCTGGATTTTACATCTATCTTCGTCATTAATCGCCCTACCACCCAGCTTCGTGTCATCCGCAAACTTTGAAACCGTACTGACTAGGCCGACATCTAAATCGTTAATATATATAAGAAAAAGCAAGGGGCCCAATACAGAACCCTGAGGGACACCACTCGCTACATTAGCCCAACACGACTCCGTTCCATCAACGACCACCCTCTGTTTCCTACCTCGCAACCACTCTTCTATCCAATTTATTACTACACCCCTGATTACATGAGCCTTAGTTTTTTCAATGAGTCTTTTGTGCGGTACGGTGTCAAACGCTTTTTGAAAATCTAAATACACTACATCAACCGCCTGATGACTATCGTAAACGTCAACCACGCTTTGAAAAAATTCTAAAAGATTAGTTAAGTAACATTTGTTTCGCCTAAAACCGTGCTACGTATTTCTAACTAAGTTATGCAATTCTAAGTGTTCGACTGTACGATCCCTAATTATTGATTCCAGTAGCTTACCTACAACAGACGTTAAACTGATTGGCCTATAATTTCCCGAGCATCTTTATCGCCTTTCTTAAAGAAGGTGTTACGTTTCCTAACTTGAAATTATCTGGTACGCACCCTTCAGAAATAGACGCATTAAAAATCGTTGTTAGCGGCACAACAATGCTATCTTTTAATTCTTTTAGTTGTATGGGATATATGGAATCCTGTCCCGGTGATTTACACATTTTCATTTTATCAATATAACGCATTACCTCCCCTTCACTAACCACAATATTATCCAAAATATTACCATTATCAAAAGGTATTATGTATATGACCATAGGGATATTCGTTACATCTTCTATAGTAAAAACTGACGTACAAAATTCGTTTAACAAGGTAGCCATTTCCTTGTTTTCAGAAACTAGCTCTCCGTTAACATTTTTCAACGGCCCCAAGACCTTTTTTACTGGATTTCTATTGTTGACGTATTGAAAGAATCGCTTGGGGTTTTCTTTACCGTCACGAGCTATGGAGATTTCAAATTCGCGCTTGGACTTTTTTATTACACTTTTCGCTTCACGCCTGAGAGATATGTAGTTGTTTCGTAACCACAAATTGTTTTTATCGCACTTATGTAGCCTATAAGCCCTATCCCTACTCTTTATAATGTCTCCTACTCTAGAAGTAAATCACAACGGCTTGTTGTTTACTTTCGCACGCTTAATCTTGTACGGTACACATTTCTCATCTATAGTCCTAAATACTGTTTCAAAGATTCCCACATTAGTTTTGCGTTGGAGATCCCCATTACGTTTTCCCAATTGACGTGTGACAATTTATTTCGAAATTTACAAAAGTCTGCGTGCTGGAAGTTAGGAATTTTAGTCGAGTTAGCTGGTTTCGAGTGACTTACTGAGAGGACAAACTCTACCATATTGTGATCGCTATTGCTTAACGGTTCTATTACTTGAAGATCAGTGATTAGCCTATTATCCGTAGTTATTACTAAATGTAATTCTCTTTAGTTGACGATATAACGCTTCGTCCGTATCAGCTGTTTGATTAGGGGGCCTATATATAACGGCAACAAGAAGTTTGAAATCGTTCAATTTAAGTTCTGCTATAGTCGAATCTATCTGTTCTGGAATTATGTGCTTTACTTCTATAACGTTCGCAATATTATCTTTGATATACAACATAATACCGCCTCCTCGCCTACCTATTCTGTTTTTAACAAAAAGCCTATAACCTCTAATTTGATACTCCCCTACAAAGTCACGTGTTTCAGTGCTAAGCCACGATTCATTTATCGCAATTAAATCATAGTCATTACAAGCAATTAAAGAAAAAAATTCGTTTATTTTATTTCGTAGGCTACGAGCATTTAAGGATAGAACCTTCACATTGTTTGTAATTGTTACACCTTCGCGAGCGCAGGGGAAATTTGTGGAAATTACGCTGGGACCGTTCGAGTTACGGCAGCCTGAAAAGAAGAGACAGTATTATGAAATAGTATTCCATAGCGTGCAGGTTCAACGTCATTAAGATGAAGTCTATCTCCGAGGAACAAATCCCTCCTGTCGTAGAAACTGTTCCAAAAGTTTGCAAAATGCACTCCTTCCTGTTGGCAAAGAGACTTTAGGTTATTGTTGATATAGGCCGCCTTGCTGTAGAAATCGCTACGTTGGATAATTCGAGGAAGTATACCTGTTAAAACAATCTTATTAGTTTTTTCCTTTAGTCGCTCTAGTAAGTCCCTGTACCTAGCCAGCAGTTCTTCTGATGTAGAATTTAAAACGTTATTAGTACCAACATGAATAACACGTTGTGTCCTCAGAGGTACTGTCTGTAAAATGGTCCCAAAAAGTCCCCAGCTTTATTTACCTGTTATTTTATAATGGATATATATTTTATTATTGGAGTTTCGTTTTTAGAAAAGTAACAGATTGGGTTTTTTTATTCCGCATATACCTATACATTTCTAATCTCTCATTACTTAATAACTGAAATATTGTTCATTAAAACATTTTTTCACCATTTCATACTTAAAGCAATAACTTTTCCTAATTTCAACGAAATTAGGAAAAGCTGATTACCACTACCAATGGACTATAGTCTAGTAAGGCCATAGAATGCCTTACTAGGCTATATTTTTAAGGAAAGCTAAGGCTTAAAACACGCCACACATTGCTACTTTTACCACAAAATGTTACACTTCTTGAACCTTTTTTAGTGAAGTTGAGGAACATCTACTCCAAATGAGAAAACAATAGGATATGGAACTCATTACCAGAAATTAAATTTTTCTCCGTTCTAGTTTTAATAAATAATGAAAACTGTGAAAACTGATTACTAGTGGTTAAAATCAGATAATGTGGATTAAAAATAATTAATTAAGGTTAAGGAAACGGTTAATAATGACTTTTTTTTTATAAATCGAGAGTATGTTCTTAAAATTAATTATTTTGCTGTTGTCAAGGGAATTTTGAAGAGTAATTAAATAAAATTCTATCCGCATATATATATAAAAGTATCTATCGAAATTTCCTTAATTACATTACCGAAATCGATGGTCTTTGATAAGTGGCTCTTGGTCTCAATTCTGATATAATTAAAAGTCGGGAATGATGCGATTTTCAGCTTTATTACGACTATGGATTAGAAATCAAAGACGTTTCCAAGACTGGACTGAAATTGCTAATATGAGACGGAGAGACAGTATACAAAAATCCATTTTAATCTTATGACCCTTCTGAAGTTTAGATTGATTACACATTTAGAGAGGCAGCTGAACTTTGAGCACTATTACTTTTTTCAAAGGACTATTATATATATACCCTATAATAATGGAAGGATGTAGAGTACATCAATAAATATACTGATCTTTACTTTTTCATTAAATTTTGCGTTTATATATCACATAATGTACATGTATATGAAGTTGATATACGAACATGTATGTTATTATTATTATTATCATTATTAACTGCATGATTTAGCTTTCGTAATAGTTCCAAGGGTCATATAAAAGAGTGGCCCTGAGGCTTAATTTTGAATTAGAAACACGGCTCGTTGCATTATTTGGAAGCAGAGGACGGTAGTAGCATGGGCGCAAAAGGAGAGAGTGCAATACAATTGCAAATGCTGACCAATGTTGCAAAGGGGGAGGTTGGAATGTTGCAAGGGATATGCAACAAAGGGGGAATTGTGCAAGAGGTTATGCAACAAAGAGGGGGTTATCCCCCAAGCTGCAATGAAGGGAAACTCCCACAGCAAGCTGGGGGGAGTCCACCTAGCCTCTTTGGGGGAGGAGAAGGTGGGATGGCCTCACCCACTTAAAGGAGTATACCTAACCTAAAAAAGAAAGGAGAAGGAGAGAGGAGTGTTCGCTTGGCTCCTGCCAAGCGCATATTGAGAGTTCATCTGAACGCCCGCGGCCTCATAAGTTCCTAATCAGCCAGCTGGCTTAATCCGCCAGTTGCCTTAGAAAGCTTCTTAGAAAGTGTAAATGGCTTGTTCAGCTGTACATTATTAGGGTTGAACTTCCAGATTGTGCTATTTAATTAATTAAAGCTTATATTCTCGTCAGATGGCTTTCCGCCAGTTGGCATAATCCGCCAGTTGGCTTAACCAGCCAGTTGACGTAGAATACCTAGAAAGCAGGTGTATATATTACCTTTTCAGCTGCCAGATTGCGCTATTCAGATATTCTTGACAGATGGCTTAGAAATCCGTCAGTCGGTTTAGAAGGCCGCTATTTGGTATAATTAAATAATAATATCGTTTACAACCAAAAGAGTTAAAACACCATTACATCATTCTGTTTATTTAGACGAATTATTGGAATCAATTTCACGAAATATATAGAAAATAAATATACAATCAAACGATGGAATAGATATGATTAAAAAATTAAATAAAAATAATAATAGCATAAGGAATACGAACGACGAATATATATATATCATCAAAAAATAATAATATACAAAACGATGAAGTATAACCATCAACATATTAGTACAGGAAAAAAAAATATATAGTCTATATATACACAGTTATATTAAATAATTAAATATATTTAAAATAAAAAATAATATACCAAACGAAGGAGTTTAATCATCAACATATTAGTACAGAAAAAAAATATATATACACAAATATATTAAATAATTAAATATATTGAAAATAAATATACATCAAAATGCTTTATGTTCTACTGCGCTTAACTCAAACACTAAACTCGCACGTAATCGAGTCCTAAGTCACATCATTATTGCTTTGCACTACGCGGTAAATACGGCTTAACATTTTTTCACCGCTTAAGGTGTGCGGGCGCCTATACTCGATATAATTGGCCTTCATATCGTTCAATACTATTTTTGTGCCCACTTTACATTCGGTTGGCAAGGTATCTTTAAACACAGCTATAATACACTCAAAAGCACGCTCAAAGAGGGCATCGTTAGCCATCACATCATTATTAAATACAAGTTTATAAACACTCCTTTCCAATAGAGGGTTTTTTCTTACCATCCCGAGCTTTTCAACCGCGAACTCTTCTTCACTCTGCATAGCGACAATTGAAATAATCTTCCAAGTCGTAACGACAGCTACTCATTATAAAGAGATACAACTCTTCAGGGTGAACAGTGTAGGCTAGCTCTACCCTGTGCCGCTGAAGTCCTTTGTACCAATGTTCGGGATATTTCGAAGAGTCTGAACCTTTTAAATAAACACCCAGCTCTGACCCATTCTCGTCTTGTTCATTCCTACATTCGATAAATCCGTCGAGCAGAGCAGTGTATGCGTATTCAAGAACCGTGTCAAAATAAATCATATCCGTAACACCAGCATCTAATATAGGCTTCAGCTTGCGGAATCCAACAATTTCAAACATTCTGTCGAGGATGAATCGGTTTCTCGTGGGGACAAGAACGTTATTATCAGATGCATTCTTCCACATTAATTAGTCGTATATCAATGCAAGGCTGATCGTTATTTATACACAACGTGCAAACAACGGCATATGAGGTGGCATCACTAATCTGTTCTCTTCTTGTATCTACACCTGCAGGTATTTTATAACGGTCCTCACCCCACTCTCAACTATCACGAAGCCTCTATTCATTTCCTCAACACTTAAATAAATAACATTACGTTTACCAGAGTTTGCTTGCCTACAAGTCGTTTCAAGTACATAGTTAATAGCGCCGGTTTCACGCCTGAACATGCGCAATGACTTCATCACGAACACATCGTACACGGCGTTGAGAATGCTTCTCAGAGGAAGCTCCATCGTATTCGAAGAGTGCACGTCCAATCGGTTCAAGCTCTGAGATGACTAAGAGCCACAGGTGGGTGGATCGGTTCGACGGGAGGAGTGAGTCACACCATAAACTGATGAAATGTGTACGGCGTTGTTCCAACGTGAATACTTGTAACCCATTATATTGGGTAGGTGTTTTGAGAAATTTTCCGATACATGAAGCAATACCTGTTTTAATGTTTTATCACTCCCACCCACTCCGAATGCGCACCAGACATTTTCGTTCATTTCCACGAACTAAACACATTTTATTCACAAGCCGGTGCACTATTTGAGAGAAACATATGCCCATAATTTTCCTTTTTTCTTAGCAGACGATAATCCTCTCTAAATTCTGTTAAAATCTCACACAGGCCTTTAGCCACAACTCACTACAAACCTCGTCATGATATATAGTAATGTAGTGGAAAAATACTTAAGATTCTCCATGATGACAAGATTTACATTCTCAACCGTAGGTTACGAGTACTCGGTATGATGTAACATGACATATATCGCTTGTCACACCACTCATCAACAAGACTCACTAACCATAACCGTTGCTTATCTTCTGCACGTGTTGTTTCTTCTAGTTCGCGGTATATGTGAGCTTTTATAAAGGTTAGGTCTACAACATACTTTCATAGATCGCTTGTACTACGAAATCTTACAATGCCCTCGTCAGAATAGCCGTAGAGTATTTGTGCCTCTTGTTCCTTTGCACGGTTCAATGTAGCCTTAAAAGTATCAAAGGAGGGTGGAATAGGGAGTCTTTCAGTATCCACCACACCTTGACACTTTGCCGAATACTACTTCATAAACGTTGAACATGCAGTATTAAAGGTAGCCATTACTAATTTTCGTCTACGTGGGAAAATACACGTCTGAGATCCAGGGCTTGCAGCGGACAACTGAACACGCAGGGAAGAGATATGCCCAGGTAGTAGTAGGAGTCACGTGACTGATCATACAGGGGGCGGAGCTTAGAACTTTTTCCTGTACACACACACACACAAAGTAAAAAGTGAAACTCTAGCTGAAACACGATTTATTTAATAAACGAATTATTCAAGGTATATATTTACAAATATACTTAATAAATAAACATATCGTTAACAACACACACATATATATATATATAAATACAATCAAGGATTAAGGTATCCAAAGGGTACGGTATCATAGGTAACAGGCACCTGGTAACGTTTCCTATAGGTGTTACGGCATACCTTCGTGCCCCTAAGTTCCTTCACAACCCCAGTTTCTGCGCCGAAAATTGTGGGTCCCACAGTCAGTTGGGGTGGCTGGTCGCCCTCATCTTCCAAGCACACTAGATCCTTCAACGAGTCAAAGTTAACGACTCGTCGTTCGCATGGTTAAGCGTGATACCCTTAGCCTTCACGATATATTTCATATCCCCCCCCCCACCCTCACCCGTACCACATAAGCTTTTGGCCCTGATGATACAAATGAGTCAGCGTATGCACCATCACTATATTCATCCTTGATCTCGTCAGTTATGTTATGTATTCACCCTCCCTCGCTGTGAATATTACGCTATCTGTGTCAGCGTACAGCACCCTCCAAGAGAGTGCAGTAGTCCCCAAAGCTTGATGCGGGCGTAGGCCCTTGTGAAGCTGGCTACAGGTATGTTTGTAACCCGTGAGGTATCTGTGGCCAGTTCGGTGATGTACTTTATTATGTAAGTATTACCTACATTCACGATCTCCATAACCTCTTTATCGGGAGCGTTGGCATAATCCCAGACTTCACTATAACTTTGTGCCAAATGAACGTTCCCTTTGCCAGTATTCTGTGCAAATTTCCCCCAAAGACTGTTTAGACACAACTTTGCACTAAAGCGCTTGCCAGGATTCTTAACAATTTGGGAACGGTCAAGCTGTATACCTTCATGGGCACGGTAACGCTGAATATAAGCCGTTTTTTCATCTTCGGTATCAACTCCTCGCGGATATCCCGATGCTTCTACCTTATCCTTGGTTGGGTAGCTTCTGAAACCTCCACACCTCATGTATCTTCAATATTCTGTACCCATGGCGAACGGCTAGGTCCAGCTCAGGGCTTGTATATACACCTCTGATCTTACGCTGGTTGGTTGTATGATTACAATCACCGTTGTTCTCCTCTGCGCACTTCACGCACAGGGGAAACATGAGCTTGTGATCTATAACGACGGGTAAGATCGGCATCCATAAATCGCGAGGGGGAGCACGTCTACGAAAGAGAGTCCAAAGTAGCGCTCACTCAAGTTAGCTGAGAACTCCTCGATGGTTGGCATGGTGGGACCCACCAGTTTTTCAGGCGCACCTACGGGGTACGGATTGTTCTTCATCACGTAGGGGTATAAAGAACAGAAGTCGTAGTAATGGAGTTTCACGCCCTCCGTAGGCGGAAAGTATAGCTTGAATGGGTTTGTACGCCCTCCAAACAAGCTGTCACCGCATTTGAGGGGTCCAACACCATTGAACGTTTGATGGCCCTTATTTCTTCACGGTACTGGCCATCTGTTTCCATCCGTGCATCATACTCATGCTCCCACACGATCTTGTGAGTGAACTGGTAGCCTATAAGTTGATCGCGGATACGCGTCCATGCGAGGCTGTCGGCGGGGGATCTTTCATGGAGGTCCCCTTTCACGGCACACTCAGGGCATCCATGCCACCAGCAGCCGTTAAAGGAGTACAACGTCTTCTCACCAGTGGTTGGATCCTCACTTAGGCTATCAACCCAAAAAACATGACCATTGACCTTAATGGGTACTTCCCCTGTTGCGGGCGTGTTTTATGTATACCCGGTCTGTTGCTGTAGGTGTATGAGCCAGTAAATAGCCTTGTGCCCATAACTGCGGGGATTGTTTCTGTGAATGACGCTAAGGTGTCTTTAGGCATGAAGTTATTCTTGAACACCGTAAAACATAATGAGGCGATCGTGGTTGCGACTTGCAGCGGATCGCATTTGAAACGGGCTATGTACATCCTTCTAAAGGCCTGGAAACATACTCTAAGCACGCGCACATCATTCACGCAATAACGTTCACATTCATCAGCTATATTGTATGGACTAGCTTCATTAAAACTGTTGTAGTAGCGGTCAAAATCTTCACGCTCACTATCACTCATGTTGGTGTAGTTAAAGTAATGTTTGGGTGGAGGTAGTCCTACGTAATTTAAAGTTTCGCTAGTGAGGAATGTGTAAGGGAAATACCCTTTTGAAACTTCAGCGGCTACGCCCATGACCTTGGGTAGCTTTGCTAATTTACAAGGTGTGAACAGCAGGGTGTCTTTAAACTGTACATTACCTCTTATCTGCATCTGTATTAGTTTGTTGCCTCTTTTCAAGGGATCACCTGTAAATATCGCAGACGACTCGTGTTCAAGCAACTCTTATAAAGGAACTGTGTGTCAAATTTTGCCCTTATGGGCAAGAATATACACAGTCATTTTTTTAACTTGTCCGCTAATTTGACAATATAGGATACAAAGAGTTTCACAGGGCTGTCGTGTGCAATCGTTTTAAAAACGTTTGTCCGTTTACCACATTTGTGACACTCATCACACTCGATCTCCATGCACTCATCACAGATAGTCTGACTTACGAGTAAATGTGGAATAACCTCTTTGGTTTCAGCGTTCGTGTAAGTTTCTATATCGTAGTACACGGTTATACAAGGGCTATTTTTAGGCTTAGCATCTTTCATATAACATACATGCTTCACTCCATCCGCCTTATATTTTTCATGACATGTAGAACAGTGAATTTCATCGCATTTATGTTTGAAATTCCCCAATTATCCATCATGTGAAACATACCGCACTTACAAATCCTCATTTTCCTGCAAGTGCCAATTGATTTATGGAGTTCAAAGCATTTATTATTGAAAAATGTACGTCTACACACATTACATTCCCTCTTCTCAGTTTCAACTACACGACTTTCACATTTGGGGCTTTTACACTGCTCACATACCATGTAGCAATCCTTACAATGTTTCACTATATCATCAGCAAACTCGAGACATCCCTTACACAAATCATGATGCCTTCCATATTTTCGACTTTTATCATAACTAGCGTAGAGAGTCCTTATATTACGGATGGGGAGATACGATGTTCTTGATAATCCTAAAATAAGTAGAGGTCTTGTGCGATCTCTCACGCAGCTTTTAAAAACATACACAGTCCTACGACGATCACCCATTCCAAATACGACTATACGTGCATTCATTTCCTGCTCGGACCTTCTCAGTTCTTCAGGACCCATATTACACTCAAACTCAAGCTTACAATCTGAAGCCAGTTAAGAGCACGCTGCACAACCGTAGGCACCCAAATTTTTTGCGTCCATGTATATGAGCTAAGACTATTGCTATAAAGTCGCAACCACGATCGACGTTTAAATGCTTTCTGTAAATAACCGGAGAATTGAAATTAAGAGTATAAGGTGTGGCACTATGACCCGCAACCCGGAATACTCTGTCAATATCTACCATGAAGTTGTCCATATTGAAGGCTGTACTACTTTGAGAGGCCTGCATTATACGGCCCAAGATATATTCTATGTCTACAGCCGCCAAACGTCTGAACGGTATTACTACCCAAAAATCATCTACGTCCCCGTCATCTGACCGAACCTGAAGGACAACCTCGTCCGGACTTCACGTTCGTCGCGGTTCTGAAGGGCAAACTCCACAATACGTTCAACTACGCGTCGCAGTCCAACACCGTTGGTATACAGGGATCCAGGGTCAACCCTGACCACGTACCGATTTCTAGTCAGGGCAGGGGTGGGGGTAGCGGTGCGCACCAACTCGAATGTTATACCTTCCTCCACAGCACGAGAAGCTGCTGCTGTGTGGAGGAAGTACCCGGAATGAACAGGAATAAGGGGTATATTTGAGAGAGGTACTATTGTGAGGGTTGTGTCGTAAGACGTAGAGGGTTGGGGCTCTATTACTGGGGCTCCAGCAACCGGCGCAATCCTGGCACGCTTTATACCTGACGTGGAGGGTTCTTCATCATGCTTCCGCTTTGAATTCGCATGCTACAGGTATCGCTGGTGAGGTCTCGTCAACGGGGATGGATTCTATGGCTACACGGTCATCGGGGTCATGTGTAATATCGATGATGGAGGGCTGTACATCGTCGTCATTCACGTTTCTGTGGAAGAAGAAAAAAAGAATATAAGGAGCAGCACTTAAATTTTGTTATATTTTGTAAATGTCCCACTTAGGGGAGTGACGTGTTAGAGATGGAATCTGTAGAAAAATTCAGGTTCACAAGCCCCTCCACATGTATTATATTTGGTCCGACAAGATGTGGCAAAAGTGTGGTTATGCTTAAAATCATTAAAGATAATGGGGAGATGTTCTCAAAATTTGTGCATAAAATAATATGGTGCTATTCGACGTACCAATCAGTGTTCAACGAGTACCGAGATGATATTTTATTCTACAAATGGGTATATGACGTTAATTCATTAAAGGGAAATGAGCATACAGTCATTGTAATTGACGATCTCATGTTGGAAATGGATAAACCGTTTGTTGAGACATTTACAGTGTTCTCCCACCATCTTAACATCAGTGTATTCTTCATCAATCAGAATCTATTTTTCAAAAATAGATACATGCGTGATGTGTCGTTAAATACACAATATCTAGTCTTATTCACACAACGTAGAGATGTATCACAAATTGGGGTATTAGCCAATCAAATGTTCCCGAATCAGCGTAAGGAGTTTTTGGAGGTTTATAAAGAAGCCACAAGTCAGCGTTATGAATATTTGCTTTGTGATCTTCATCCGAGAAACACGTTTAGGGTGCTTCTAAGAACGAATATATTCCCAAACGAACCTGAAACGGTATATTCCAGAATGACAAGTACACTGAAGAAACATCGTGAATTAATAAAAATCTATCAACGATTGCCCCGAGTACTGCAACAGATGTTTGTTAAAAATATCGACTCCGACTTTTTAAAATGCATCTGTGAAATCTGTCTTAATGTTATAAAATGTAATGTGCCAATGAAACCCCTCAGAAGGCTCGCTTACGTCGTTACAAGAACATAATACGTGCGCTCGCTCGTAAAAGTCAAACTGTGGGGAAGAAAAAGCGAATTATTGTACAAAGAGGGGATCATTCCTCCCATCTTATTTTCAGTTTTGGGACCTTTACTGACTAGATTAATATAATGAAGAAGTGGTAGTGATTCCGCACGAGGTGTATGCTTCATTGCAAAGTTCAAAGATTCCAGACACGGCTCTAGAACCCCGTAAAAGTAGGCTTAAAAGAATGGAAAGCGAGTTGTAGCCCTATTAAACAGTGAAAAGTCACCTGATGAGAAAAGGATCTTGTACCAAGAGGCTTTGCAGAAATTTCTTCATGAGTACGAAGATTATAAGAATCCGACAGAGCTCCCCGTGGTTATTAGGCACAGCGCGAGCAACGCTGAGCATGGCGACATAGGACCTGGGCCCGACGTTAGAGATGACCAACCAAAGAATAACGGAACGCAACACATCGAACATGTATTAAAAAGCAGTCTCCCACATACATTGAGGAATAAAGGCTTAAGTCTTTATAATCTATTGAGTGAGGACCCCATCATACAGTGGGCCGATACAGGCGAGGTCATTGTTGAAGGAACAAGGGTACAAGGATCCAATATCGTCGACATTGTCCATGATCTGGTGAGAAAGTGGGACAGGCCCTCACCAACAGGATGGAAGCATATTAAAGCAAGACTACAACAAATAAATGTCCCCAAAACATTGATAGGTAATCTGAATAGGTTAAAAGACTTGGATCAAGTCTCGCATGTGTCACAACTGAGTACGCCATCGCCCCCAGCAGTAGCATCTCTGAAGAGGAGAAAGAAGAGAACAAACGGCCAACCTTATCCACGTGTCTCTAAAATACGCAAATGGCTAACATATTAAGTAAACGCTATTATGACATTTCTAACCCCGCCTCCTATGGCGGCGTTAATAGACTGTACAGAGGTGTTTACGGAGGAAGGAAAAAAGATGTTGAGAGGTTTTTGCGGGAGCAGGATGCTTATACACTTCATAAACCGGTGAGAAAAAGGTTTAAAACGGCCAAGACAACAGCGGCTTCGATTGACTCTATTTGGCAAGCGGATTTAACAGACATGCAAAGATATTCAGTGTATAATGACGGCTACCGCTACATCCTATTCATAATAGATGTTTTCTCTAGATATCTGTGGATAATTCCACTGAAAAATAAATCGCCTGAAACAGTTGCTAAAACTACCAACACGTTGATGTTTAAAGAAGACAGGGTTCCTAGCTATTTTTGTACGGATATGGGGAAAGAATTTAAAGGCCGCGCTTTTCAGAACATGCTGACAGAGTTTAATATCAGTTACTACACTAGCAGTTCTATACATAAGGCCTCTTTAGCTGAAAGTGTTCAGCGTACCATAAAGGAACGCATGCATCGCTATTTTACACATAAAACACATACAGATATATAAACGTTCTGGGGTCATTGGCCTCGTCATACAACCGTTCACATCATCGTACGATCGGTACAACACCTAACGAAGTTTTAGAAAGAGGTATGCGCCCAGAGGTGAGAAGAGATGTTGCACCGCCACCACGTTCTGCACATTTCAAAGTCAATGATTATGTAAGGCTACCACGCTCGGGAAATAAATTCGCGAAGGGATTTGAGCAAGGATGGACACGTGAGATTTTTAAAGTTAGTGCTATGAGACCTAAAGGCGAGATAATGATGTATTACGTTAAAGATTTGAATGGGGAAGAAATCTCAGGAGGAGTTGCAGAAAGTTACATTTAATTTAGTAAAAAGTGTGTTTAAAATTGAAAAGATTTTAGGCAGCAAAGGTTCAGGAAAGAGAAAAATGTACCTGGTGAAATGGCTAGGTACCCAGAAAGCTTCAACACCTATTTAAAAGCTGGTGCAATAATGAAGCTTAAATAGTATGTAACATGGCGCCTAACCACTTCTATGTCACACTACCGTCCTCTTCTTCTGTCTGTACATCCTAACAACACCCTGGCCAACTTTGTAACAGAACTCCATGGGCCCATTGAGTTGGAACGTGATTCGTACGAAGTTGGTGTTTATGAATTCCAGCTAGCCACCAAATTTTTAACTCCTGAAAATGAGCAGATCATATATCTGATCCTTAGAAGAATCAATGAGTGTGAAAAATTAGGCATAACCTTAGACAACACTATGCGATCAGTCCTGTTCGGTGAGATACAGTACTATAGTGCAAATGTAACACTAGGAATCGGTCATTATGACATGGCCATGGACATTGTGACGGGGTTAAACAAGAGTCTTGAAAAATCGTACCTGACAAACGATTTACTTTATGAAGTCGTAAATATAGACACGTCTGCACGCACGTTGAAGTTAAAATCAACGCTTAGTAGAAATAATAAAGACAAAGAGCTGTTCACAATTGTGGCCGAAGGTCGATATAGTGCAGCTCTCCAAAGAGATACCTTTCACGAGGCACAACACGACTTGTCCAGCTTAATGTATCAGCTGAAGATGGAGAAATTGGGTGAAAGCTGCCCATCCCCAGACATGTGCTATATTTACAGCAATATCGTGGAACATCAATTTGTTGGGGACACCCAGGCGCGCCTGTTGCGCATTGTACACATCCCCAACCATAGAGTGAAAAGTTTGAGCATTACATATGACAAGCCCCATTATGTGAATGTTGCGACTAATCTATTAACCAATACTCCGATATATATGAACGATTGAGGAAAAAAAATTCCCGAAGGCCTTTCACAGTTTATCGATGGGTGAGATATCAGCATGGGAGTTGGCTTGGATCCATTTTTTTCAACCATACTACGCACCTCTGTCCCTACTGTTGAAGAGGGGGGGGGGGGCTAGATACCTCGGGAGGAAGGCGTTACAATCAGTTTTTAACGCGGTAGAAGACATAATGGGTGGAACTAAACTAATGAAGCTCTAAAAAAGCATTTAAAACGTACACGGGACGAAATCATCAAGATGCAAAATAAAAATGCGTGGTGGCGGAAAGAAGAGAAGAGGGGCTCGAAGGAAGAAGGGGTTACCAACACGTGGCGCTAAACGTAAAAGGACATAAAAAAGTAGTGTTCTAAGCGTATGAAGCCTATGGCTGATCATTTTTTAACTGATATAAGCTGAGGACACTACTCTCATGAATCATAGGCTGATTACTACTTGTCGAGAGAGGTGGCACTATTTCTGACTCGTCATGGCGCGTTTCATCCATCCATGTAGCTCACAATGTTGTAAATCGGAACTTCCCTCTTTGATATGCCACTACACAGGTTTCTATTGAGCATAGCGACTTTATTACAATTAACCCATTAAACACAATTAATTCACCGAGTGCCCCTATAGAATTCGTGATACCCAGCTCAGGCCCATACTTTTTTGATCCAAGCTGCATGCACATGTAGGCTAAACTGCGTACAGCCCATTCAGATGGAACGGACTGCGTTGATAGTTACTCAGCATACCCTGAAACCAACTTTCTACACTCCATATTCAGCCAGTCTGAGGTGTATTTAAATCAGGTTAACATCTCGGCAGGAACGGGTTATTATCACCTAGGAGCCTATCTGGAAAATGTCCTCAACTTTTCAGGAAGAAGGATACCTTTTTAACTGCCGAGGGCTATTATCAGACTAAAGATGAAAGTAGTATAAAGGATAAATTTAAAAATTCTAAAAAAAAGATATACGAATGTTTTTGGGCGTCTTCATACAGACTTCACGTTCCACGAGATATTGGTTATGAACGGCATCGACATGAAACTAAAACTCAACCGTACGAGTCCTGAGATTTGCATAAATCTGGGACCTGATCAAGAAGAGGGCGCAAAACTCGTTGTGATTCACATCGTGGAAACATATCTACGTGTACGGCGAGTGAAATTAAGTTCTCTGAAATATGTAGAAATTGAAAAAAATTTAATACACGCAACAGTAAAATACCCAATTAACAGAGTACAGATCAAGCTATACACAGTGACTGCCGGGTTGGCCTCGAAGCAGCTAGAAAAAGTGGCCCAAGGAGTTCTACCTAAAAGGATGTTAATTGGAATGCAGGATCACGCATCGACGAATGGAAAATATAAAAAGAGCGCCTTTAAATTCGAGAATTTCGGTCTTAAAAATATAACTCTATACGTAAATGGCGTTGCATTTGGGGACTATGGTTACGGACTACTCAGGAGACGCTGTGTTCCCGCTCTGCGCGAGAGCTTATAGTAATCTGGCCCATATTGCTGGTGGCTGTGACGAGTTTGGGTTTGGCGTAACGCAGAAAGAATTTGTCGAAGAAGTTAACCTTTACCTGTTTGACAACCCCCTGACTTATTTGCTGGTGTAAATACACACTTAAGTCCCCAACAAAGTGGGAACATCTCAGTCAGATTTGAATTCGCCAACCCTTAGACGCGCCTATTAGTGTACTCGTGTACCTCGAATCACAAGCTCTAATAGAAGTTGACCGCTTCAGGAACGTTGTCACAGACTTTTAAAATGGACGCAAATACACTCAGAGAGTAATGAAAAGTGACCGAATCACACGTACCAAATTTATCCGTGTGTTTGCGAAGAATGAAACAATGAGAGTGCCGACTACGAGAGATTGGTATAGCCTTATCGCAAACACCGACATTGTGGAGGGTGAGGGGATTCATTGGTTTACAATCTATTTAAAAAAAGGAAAGAATGGACTATTTTGATCCACTCGACACCAGCCCTGGAGTGACCCTGTTGTCGTACAATTTATCGAACAGCTACATGTCCCTGAAATTGTCTGGAATCCTTACCGCTTCCAAGGATATTTAGTAATACTTGTGGCATGTATGTCTTTCATTTCTCCTGCACATGTCATGGGAGGGGATTTATAAATTTTTAAAATTATTCGATTTGTGCGACATTGAGATGAATGACGAGTTGTATGCAGACAGATTAAAAAAGGTACCCATTGTGAGCACTCGCTGTATGTGTAAATTTTTACGTGTGTATATATAATTGTAACTATTTTGTGTAAAGTTTTACGTGTGTGTGTATATAACTGTAACTATATTGTGTAAAGTTTTACGTGTGTATATATATTTGTAACTATATTGTGTGAAGTTTTACGTGTGTGTGTATTTAATTATAACTGTAAAATGTCTTCATTAATGTTAGTCTGTAAGCCGTATTGTACTAAAACATGGCTTCTACCATTTAATAAATTGAAAGAAAATACAAAGTATTTTGTTCTTAATCACAAAAAACTTACATTAGTTCCTCGATGACCTCGCATTCGTTGGACCGGATGTGAGCCAATACCTCGACCTCGTTATTCAGGACACTGGGCTGGCTGCGCGGTAAAGCCTCCAAATCATTTATTTGCCTTTCATCAAAACTATCGCGAAAAGTAGCTATAACACGATCAAGTTCCGCATCGGTCTTTAAAGGAGAAATTAACATGATTAGTCCAATACCGATTCTTTTTTATTTAAAGTTAAATTAAATTAAAGTTTAATTAAGAGTTACAATAACAGAAAATGTCGATTAGGATGCCTGACAAATTATAATCACAAAGCAGATATCCTGACAGGTTTCAAAAGTAAGCACCGGGTAATTTTAAAGTTTTTAATAATTCTAAAATCCTACCTGTAGAACTTTCTATAAATTTATCATTAACAAGCGTGTAATAAAATTTCACTTTCAATTAATAAATTTCGCTGTCTAAATGAAGTTATTGATTAGATGGGTGTGCTACGTATCGTCTGCCGGTATCGGGTCTCGAGCCCGGGCCCGCAGGCAATTCTTAAAAGTTTTAGCAATTCTAAAATCTTACCTGTAGAACTTTCTATAAATTTTTAAGTTATCAAGAAATGTATTATTAAAACCACACCATATATATATATATATATATATATATATATATATATATATATTTCAACTGCAAACAACACACAGTATAATTAACGTAAAGAACGACGCTTGTATAGAAGAACGTTCCGCGCAAGATGAGGAGAATTACGACGTAGGAGAATTACGACTTCTGATTGAGTGAGGCCCATGGTGTAGTGGTTATCATATCTGACCGGCAATCGGAAGATCCCGGGTTCCATTCCCGGGTGGTTACGTCATTTTTCATTTGTTCGTTCTCCCTCCTCATCTTGCGCCGAACGTTCTTCTATACAAGCGTCGTTCTTTACGTATATATATATATATACACATATATATATTATATATACACATATATATATATATACACACATACATATATATATATATATGAATAGAGACCGGGCCTCGACCTCTAGGCAGATATCCTTTCACTTCGTTTTATTTCGGCTTTTTATAAATTATAACACTTGCACTGAATGATACGATGTATATAGCCCGAGAATAAACCACAAATTAGTTTTCCAAACGCATTTATTATGGCTTTTTATAAATTAGCTAACACTGGCACTGAATGAACCGAAGTATATAGTAATACTTGTGGCATGTACTGTCTTTCATTTCTCCTGCACATGTCACATGGGAGGGGATTTATAAATTTTTAAAAATTATTCGATTTGTGCGACATTGAGATGAATGACGAGTTGGTATGCAGACAGATTAAAAAAGGTACCCATTTGTGAGCACTCGCTGTATTGTGTAAATTTTTACGTGTGTATATATAATTGTAACTATTTTGTGTAAAGTTTTACGTGTGTGTGTATATAACTGTAACTATATTGTGTAAAGTTTTACGTGTGTATATATATTTGTAACTATATTGTGTGAAGTTTTACGTGTGTGTATTTAATTATAACTGTAAAATGTCTTCATTAATGTTAGTCTGTAAGCCGTATTGTACTAAAACATGGCTTCTACCATTTAATAAATTGAAAGAAAATACAAAGTATTTTGTTCTTAATCACAAAAAACTTACATTAGTTCCTCGATGACCTCGCATTCGTTGGACCGGATGTGAGCCAATACCTCGACCTCGTTATTCAGGACACTGGGCTGGCTGCGCGGTAAAGCCTCCAAATCATTTATTTGCCTTTCATCAAAACTATCGCGAAAAGTAGCTATAACACGATCAAGTTCCGCATCGGTCTTTAAAGGAGAAATTAACATGATTAGTCCAATACCGATTCTTTTTTATTTAAAGTTAAATTAAATTAAAGTTTAATTAAAGAGTTACAATAACAGAAAATGCCGATTAGGATGCCTGACAAATTATAATCACAAAGCAGATATCCTGACAGGTTTCAAAAGTAAGCACCGGGTAATTTTAAAAGTTTTTAATAATTCTAAAATCCTACCTGTAGAACTTTCTATAAATTTATCATTAACAAGCGTGTAATAAAATTTCACTTTCAATTAATAAATTTCGCTGTCTAAATGAAGTTATTGATTAGATGGGTGTGCTACGTATCGTCTGCCGGTATCGGGTCTCGAGCCCGGGCCCGCAGGCAATTCTTAAAAGTTTTAGCAATTCTAAAATCTTACCTGTAGAACTTTCTATAAATTTTTAAGTTATCAAGAAATGTATTATTAAAACCACACCATAAATATATATATATATATATATATATATATATATATATTATATATATATATATATTTCAACTGCAAATAACACACAGTATAATTAACGTAAAGAACGACGCTTGTATAGAAGAACGTTCCGCGCAAGATGAGGAGAATTACGACGTAGGAGAATTACGACTTCTGATTGAGTGAGGCCCATGGTGTAGTGGTTATCATATCTGACCGGCAATCGGAAGATCCCGGGTTCCATTCCCGGGTGGTTACGTCATTTTTTCATTTGTTCGTTCTCCCTCCTCATCTTGCGCCGAACGTTCTTCTATACAAGCGTCGTTCTTTACGTATATATATATATATACACATATATATATATATATATATACACATATATATATATACACACATACATATATATATATATATATATATGAATAGAGACCGGGCCTCGACCTCTAGGCAGATATCCTTTCACTTCGTTTTATTTCGGCTTTTTATAAATTATAACACTTGCACTGAATGATACGATGTATATAGCCCGAGAATAAACCACAAATTAGTTTTCCAAACGCATTTATTATGGCTTTTTATAAATTAGCTAACACTGGCACTGAATGAACCGAAGTATATAGTTCGAATCACAAATTAAGTTAATTACTTACATTTTAATGTCGTCTTCAATGGTTCATTCTTTCTCGCCGTCACAAATTTCTGGAACAGTCTGCGTTGAAAGTAGGGCTTCCGGTCTGCAGCTGTGAAAAGGTGGAGCGCAGCCGCTGCGTAGAAATCTCCATCTTCAAACAAATCTGGAGAGATGTAAAGCTGCTGTGAATGACTCATGCCGAGATATTTCTGTAGTACTCGTTGATAATGCAATTGATGAGGATTCCAGATGAAAATGCTCCCTTTTATAGACGGGATCTAATTGTAAACACCCACAATACCCGAATCGCGAGTTTCCTATTGGCTATCGGTGAAATTTGGGTGGAACATAACGTGTGAGTGCTGTCATCCACCAACCAAAGGTCATGGGGCTCCGCCTACTGTACTGTAATTGGCCGAGCCGTGAGTAATATTTTGTAATAAGGTTTAAGTATATATTGGCGTCTTAAAGATAAATTTGTATTGAAACAAAATAATTTGCCAAAAGAGGAAAATAAATAAGTTACCCCTAATTTAATTTCCATTTTGCTTTAAAAATCATATTAATGCTTTATATGTTATAGTTTAAGGATAAAATTGTGTATTATGATGAAAATTTGTATTGAAACAAAATAATTGGCCAAAAGAGGAAAAATTAATAAGTTACCCCTAATTTAATTTGTATTTTGTTTTAAAAATCATATTAATACTTTTTGTAATAAGGTTTAAAGATATATTGGCGTCTTAAAGATAAATTTTTATTGAAACAAAATAATTGGCTAAAAGAGGAAAATAAATAAATTACCCCTAATTTAATTTCTATTTTGTTTTAAAAATCATAGTAATACTTTTTATGTTATAGTTTAAGGATAAAATTGTATATCATGATGAAATTTTTGTTTTGTTTACAAGATCGCCCTCAAAATGCCAAATTGACCTCGTGGTGGGAACACCACGAGAAGCTCAATAGAAAAACTATTGGCGTTGCCTTTTTTTGAGACCTTGTCGGTCTACCCCTTGGCCCCATAAACGTATTTGTTTATGTTTAATAGCTCTGTCTATTGGGTCGTATTTAGAGAGTTGTCAGTCTACCAGGAGCTGGTAAGTAAAGCGGTGGTGGTTGTTGTGGAGGTGGTTGGGTGGTTGTGATGCTTCACTACCAATCGTCTAAGTTTCGACGCTTGGTTGTAGCACTCATATCGGTTACGTGGTGTTGCTGGGATGAGCTCCTAAAAGTCGTAGCCCTTATCTCACCATGTGTTATTGATGGGATGGGATGGGATGTGGTGCTTTTTTTTGTGTGGTGGTTGTGCTCGTATATATTTTGCTATTGGGGCTTTGCATGCAAGTTTATTTATATATATAATATAATATATTTATATATATATATATATATATATATATGGTGTGTGTGTGTGTGTGTGTGTGTGTGTGTGTGTGTGTGTTGTGTGTGTGATAATAGGCTTTATGGGCGTACGGTCGGGGATGTATGTGCGTTTCTTTGAGCTTTTAATTCGTTTGAAGGTTATTAATATACAGGCCATTTATGCCTTCTAAGCCAACTGGCGGATTAAGCAAACTGGCTGATTAGGAACTTGTAAGACAGCGGGTGCTCGGATGCACTCTCAATATGCGCTTGGCTCCTGCCAAGCGAACACTCCTTTCTCTTTCTCCTTTCTCTCTTAGGTTAGGTATACCCCTTTGGTGGTGAGGCCGTCCCACCTTCTCGCAAAGAGGTTAGGTGGACTCCCCCCAGCTTGCTGGGGGAGTTCCTCTTCATTGCAGCTTGGGGATAGCCCCTCTCCCCTTGTTGCATAACCCCCTCCCCCTTTGTTGTATAACCTCTTGCAATATTCCCCCTCGCCCTTTGTTGCACACCCCTTGCAACATTACCCCCTCCCCCTTTGCAACATTGCTCAACATTTGCGATTACATTGCACTCTCAAATATCGCTTAACTTTCCTTATCTACGGGAAGCGACCTTGCAAAACAGCTACGACGCAATCCTCATGATATATATTATACTGTATAATGGAGAAAGCTCTCCATCAGAATCTTTAAAGCAATGAAAAGGAAGATCCTGAAGGGCTATTCAGGGAACAGTGTTATTATGGAGACTGACAAACGGCGTAGTTTAAAATAAAACAGGCATAAGTTCACTGGAATATAAGGGTGATCCAGAGAAATGGGACCCAAAAGAAACCCCTGTAACTCTTAAAGTATAAGTCCTTTTATAAAATCATACGCATCATTCGAAAGAGGATAGTTACAAGTTTGTACAGGATTGTATAGGTTTTGACAATACAAGACAACATAAGATACAAAACAAAATAAAAGTGTTAGTTAAAACTAACCCTTCAAGATGACTGCATGGACTGTGGAACAGCTGCGTTTCATAACTCAGCAATATTATGAGCATGGAAGAAGTATAGTTTCAGCTCAAAGATCTTTCAAGACAAATTTTTCTGGGCAACAGAAAATCCATTGAATATTACCGAAGTCCCGTTGCATCGTCAGCGTGTAACTGTTTGGTGTGGTCTTACTGCATCTCAGATCATAGGGCCGTACTTTTTCGAGGATTCCACCGGAAACACGGTCACTGTAAATGGTGATCGCTACGAAAAAATGTTGACCGATTTCCTTATTCCTAAATTAAGAGATCTTTGTCTAGAAAACCACTGGTCCAACAAGACGGAGCTACCTGCCATACCACGAGGAACTGCATGGCAGTTTTGCGTCAAACGTTTCCAGGCGAGTTAATCTCAAGATTTGGAGATTGAATGCCCCGCAAGGTCTCCGGATTTTTCTCCCTTAGATTATTATCTCTGGGGATATTTAAAGAGTAGGGTCTACAGAAATAACCCAACGACCTTGCAAGAATTGAAGGCCGCCATCACAAATGAGATACAGGCCATACTACCGCACACTCTTGCAAAAGTGATGCAGAACTTACAAGCGAGAACACTGGAATGCTTGGCAACTAATGGAGCACATTTGAAAGGAGTCATTTTAAAAAAATAAATATTTCATAATAAACTTGTAACTCTACTCTTTCGAATGATATATAGTTTTTATGAAAGGAATTAAATATTAAGAATATTTGGCTTTTTTTTATGAGTCCCATTTATCTGGATCACCCAGTATTTACATGTACAGTATAATGATTGCCTACAAAAGAAATTGTTATCCCATTCGCCAGCTGAAATTACATGTGTGTAATATGAGTGTTCAGTTTGTTTAGTTCTGTCACGATTTGCGAGGCGATATGATAAATACAGAAATTAAAGTATGCACAACATAAGAAAAAAAACATGTCTGAAGATCTGTGACGAAACATAACAGCATATTCTGCAAATCCACATATAATTCTATGTTTGAGCTGCTGTCGCGTTATGCTGTAATTGGCTGTATTTGGTCTTTGAAAAAGTTACCAATGAAGATGAAAAATTTAGATCTACTTTTCAAATGTTTTCAACCTAAAAATGGTAAAATATATATAAAACTTCCTATTCTGCTGTTAAGTATACATGTAATCTATCTATCTAACACTGTATGTATGTTCTTTTTTTCACCTATGTATCTTTCTCTCTATCATTCTATCTTTCTTTCTAATCTATCTTTCCTTCGTTCCATTAACCTTTCTCTCGTTTTGAGATCTTTCTTTTTTTATGTTGTAACGGTACAATCTGGAGAGGATTGCAAATTGTTGCTTGGTATTCACCAGAACAAGTGCCCTTGGGATATAACGGTCTCACGCTGTCACCTCGAGAAGGTTGAATCCAATTAAAGTGCCACCATAGAAATCTGTACTAATATAAACTCCGACTGTTCTACGTAGTAAGCAGTCCACCAAGGCGAAAGGATAATGAAGCTCTGGGCTCGAAAAAGAAAATTATATAGTTTAGTGAATGACCACAGGCTGATTAAAATGTAACTTTCCATGAGTCATTATATTAGAGCAGCTTTCAGAATATCAGGCATAAAGTGGGGAAAACTCTCGTCTGCAGGAAGAAAATAATAATCTCCTTTTATAAAGATGCAAACAAACCAAGGCAAAAAAACTTCACTTTTCTACGTGAAGGTCAAAATATGATAATAAAAACCCACTCTAATAGACAGTTCATTTCCACAACAGTTTCGATGCCCACTGGCATCCTCTGAAGAGGAAGCCAGGGGGCTTCGAAACTGTTGTGGAAATAAACTCTGTCTATTAGAGTGGGTTTTTATTATCAAACCAAGGCACATTTCAGCAACGATCTTGAATGCGAAGAAAAGTTTTCCAATAAATCAAAACCATTTATTTACAGGTGACTGAAGAAAAAACAAAAATAGGATATAAAAAAGTATGGGAAACACTCAAAGAGGGCTGAAAAGAAAAAGTAAACGCATAAATGTTACAATGAGTTAAATTGGATATGCTCTGCACGACCAATGAGCCAGGCTATCGCCAAGCAGGACAACTCGGGGAAACTTAGCAGTAATTCAAGAGTGACATCTAAAGATTTTCAAGGATCTCATCTGTCCAAAGTACCTTTTATAAAACATAAATTTAGGAACAGAATTATAACTTACAAACGTTCAAGAAATGAAGGTCGCAGTTTGTTTTCCTCCATTTTCGGTGGATGTTCTTGGAGTCTTTGTACTTCTTCAGCGTGGCTCGGTCGTATCTTTCTATGACAACTTGGTTGAAGGGTTTGTTCTTAGGGAAACGTAACTTAGCGAGAAATAAGAGGACGAAGAGGTGGTACATGTTTATTTACAGACGTTTCGGAAAAATTCAATTTCCATCATCAGTGCTAAAACATTTAAAATCAAATAAAAATGAATAAATAAATTGAACAGAAACATACAATATATTAAAATGAACGTTGGATAATTAGCGGTAATTAGCGAGCATTAATAGTGTAATTACAGTATATATTAAATTAAACTAAAAGATAAAATAATATAAAGTGTAGGAGTGTGGACACTAAGCAAAATATAAAACGGTTGAGAGGTGAAACAAAACTGAGTGATGTCTTACCAAGGTGTTATCGTGAGGGACTAATTGTACAGAAGATTGGGAATGGTTGCTTGTTGGAAGAATCCATATTAGGAAAGATGAAGCCAGACGGAGTGATGGTGGATTTCTTAGAGGTATGAAAGTTTATTTGGCGATGTTTAAGTTGAAGGCGGAACTATAGTCACCCCGTCTGGCTCCATCTTTCCTAATATGGATTCTTCTAGCAAGTAACCATTCCCAATCTTCTGTACAATTAGTCCCTCACTACGATAACAACTTGGTAAGACATCCCTCAATTTTGTTTCACCTCTCAACCGTTTTATATTTTGCTTAGTGTGCACACTCCTACACTTCATATTATTTTATCTCTAATTTTAATTTAATATATACTGTAATTACACTATTAATACTCGCTAATTACCGCTAATTATCGCACGTTCATTTTAATATATTGTATGTTTCTGTTCAATTTATTTATTCATTTTTATTTGATTTAAATTTTTTTAGCACTGATGATGGAAATTGAATTTTTCCGAAACGTCTGTAAATAAACATGTACCACAGCTTCGTCCTCTTATTTCTTGCTAAGTATGTTTCCCTAAGAACAAACCCTTCAACCAAGTTATCATAGAAAGATACGACCGAGCCACGCTGAAGAAGTACAAAGACTCTAAGAACATCCACCGAAAATGGAGGAAAACAAACTGCGACCTTCATTTCTTGAACGTTTGTAAGTTATAATTCTGCTCCTAAATTCATTAAATTCAAACTCTATAACAAACGACTCTACAACTCTAATATATACAAATCGTTCCAGTGCAAATTATTGAGTAAAAAAAACATATATATATATATATATATATATATATAATGTAAAGAACGACGCTTGTGTAGAAGAGCGTTCCGCACAAGATGAGGAGGGAGAACGAGCAAATGAAAAATGAGGTACCTCCCAGGAATCAAACCCGGGATCATTCAATTGCCGGTCGGATATGCTAACCACTGCACCAAGGACCCCGATTAGTCAATACTCATAATTCTCCTACATACGAGCGGAATGAAATGCCCTGAGGGGGCACCTTCGCATGCCGTACATATGATATATACATTTTAACTGCAAACAACACACAGTATACTTAATTTAAAGAACGACGCTTGTGTAGAAGAGCGTTGCGCACAAGATGAGGAGGGAGAACGAGCAAATAAAAAATGAGGTACCTCCCAGGAATCGAACCAGGGATCATCCAATTGCTGGTCGGATATGCTAACCACTGCACCAAGGACCCCGATTAGTCAATACTCGTAATTCTCCTACATACGAGCGGAATCAAATGCGCTGAGGGGGCACCTTCGCATGCCGTGTGTTGTTTGCAGTTAAAATGTATATATGTATGGCATGCGAAGGTGCCCCCTCAGGGCATTTGATTCCGCTCGTATGTAGGAGAATTACGAGTATTGACTAATCGGGGTCCTTGGTGCAGTGGTTAGCATATCCGACCGGCAATTGGATGATCCCGGGTTCGATTCCTGGGAGGTACCTCGTTTTTCATTTGCGCGTTCTCCCTCCTCATCTTGTGCGGAACGCTCTTCTACACAAGCGTCGTTCTTTACATTAATTATACTGTGTGTTGTTTGCAGTTAAAATGTGTGTATGTATATATATATATATATATATATATATAGAGAGAGAGAGAGAGAGAGAGAGAGAGAGAGAGAGAGAGAGAGAGAGTCCCCAAAAATTTTGTACACATTATATTAACATATATATCAATAAGCAAAATAGGCGGACAGTAAATAGATGGCAAATAGGCTTCTTTAATGTTTAAATGTTCGAAATGTCAGCCAGCAGCGTCAATACCTTCATGGTTGTACAGATTACTTTAATGTTTTAAATGTTCAAAATGTCCGCCACTAGCATCAATACATTCTTGACAACGGCGCGCAACAGATCGACATACTGTTCGGATTGTTCGGAGTGGAATGTTGGCACAGGCTTTTTCAATTTCGTGTCTCAAGGCCTGTAGTGTCCTTGGTTTTTCAGCATGCACAGTGTTCTTCAGAGTGCTCCACAAGTAAAAGTCTAAGGGTGTTAAGTCAGGAGATCGTAGTGGATAGTCCGTACATCCCCTACGTCCTATCCATCTTCTAGGAAAACAAACATTGAGAAAATTTCTAACGTCATTGTGGTAATGTGATGGCACGCCATCCTGTTGAAAGTAACACTCTTCTTCCAAAAAAAGAGCTTTGATTGAAGGTACAATGTTGTCTTGCAGCATTGATAAGTAAGCAGCACCTGTAACAGTGTCCTCAAAGAAAAAATGGCCCTATCAGTCCTCTGGAAAACAGACCACACCACACTGACACTCCTGGTTGATTAAGTGCTCGTTCTTTTGTTACGTTTGGATTTTCGGTGGCCCAGTACACACAGTTGTGTCGATTGATAGTACCATTAAGTTTAAAAGTGGCTTCATCGGACCAAACAATGAAATCAGGAAAAGATTGTTTTTCATCACACATGTGCAAAAACCACTAACAAAATTCTTTTCGACGATCTGGATCGTCCTCATTCATTGCATGGAGCAGTCTAGGTATGTACGGTTTCCACTTTTCACGTCGCAAAATGCGATGAACGCTGGATTTAGAAACACCAGTCTCACGAGAACATTGCCTTGTAGACTTATTTGGAGAGTTTGTGAAGGCCTGTAACATGGTCTCAACATTTTCATTGTCAGTTGAAGTGCGACATCATCCAGATCGGCCTTTGTTGACGTTTTGCACTGTTCCGTCAGTCTCAAACTTATCACGTAATCTTGTAATTGTTACCCGTGATGGTGGTAATGTTCCAAACTCATTTCTACAATGTCTCTGTACCTCAGCCACATTCTCCGTCTTCTAGTAGTGCTTCAAAATCCACTTAGTTGCTCAAACGATAACTGCAATGCCGCCATTTCCTGTAACAAGGGATACTACTGTTATTTAAGTACAATACACCATTACTATACTACTATACTACCTGTTCGTAAGTACTATAAATATATTAATATATCAGCGCATATTACTATCATCTAAAGTGTGCATGCTGATATATATATATATATATATATATATATATATATATATATATATATATATATTAATATGATGTGTAAACATTTTATTGGGACACCCGGTATATATATGTATATATATATATATATATATATATATATATATATATATATATATATATATATATATATATATATATATATATATATATATATATATATATATGTGTGGCATGAATTTCACAATTAATCACATGAAATAAATAAACCATGCAACCCTCAGAAAAAAGGAAAAGCGATTCCAAGGCCTTTCGTGTACAGTACACCTCGTCAGGTGTACACGAAACACCTTGGAGACGCTTTTTCGTTTTCCTTATGGGTTTGCATTATATATATATATATATATATATATATGTAATATATATATATATATAGGGTGACCCAAAAGGTACCTTCCAACATTAACTTACATTTTTTCCGAAACGAATGAATAGAATTCGATAAAAATTTGCTGACACACTACAGTATACTACTCACTCCAGTTCTTTAACATCAGTTTGGATAGAATACCATTGGATTGGACTATCGGAAGCACTATGGAAGCGGCATTGATTGGCCTGCCTATTCGCCTGATCTCAAAACCCGTGTGACTTCTTTTTGTGGGAATACCTCAAAGATAGTTTACCAGACCAACCAAAGACTTTCGAGGAGCTGAAATCATCGATTGAACGTCAAATCGTCGACATTCCGACAGAGGTTCTCCACAGTGTAGTATCGAATTTTGGGATGAGGTTGCGAAAAATCGTCGAAGTGGAGGGACAGCACATCGAACACATTGTCATATAAATGGATTGAGATGCTGATTTGAATGGCGTTTGAACTATCTTTGTACTCTCAATAGTTATGGTGAAATAAAGGCTTAAGCTTGGTAGGTAGCTTTTGGGCCACCCTATATATATATATATATATATATATATATATATATATTATATATATATATATATATATATATATATATATATATATATATATATAAAA
Source organism: Bathynomus jamesi (assembly GCA_023014485.1). Lineage (NCBI taxonomy): Eukaryota > Metazoa > Arthropoda > Malacostraca > Isopoda > Cirolanidae > Bathynomus > Bathynomus jamesi. Next base: position 87,378 of record JAJOZX010002478.1, read on the forward strand.
TTCTGTGCGATTATACATTGGTAAACTATTTTTGAATGGTAAGATAGTGTTGAAGATATACAAAATGTTTGCCATAGCTAGGTACCAAAGCACATTCTCCAGCTACAGCCATACAAATGGAATGCAATGTATGGGTTCACTTATTTTTTGCACAATTATATAAATATATATACTGTGTATATATATACACACATATAGACACCATATCTATGTGTGTGTGTGTGGTGTGTGTGTGTGTGTGTGTGTGTTAAAGTCAATTTATAAACATATACAGTAAATTGCCTATAGAGTAAATCATATTTATAAAAACTTTACTTTTTATTCATAGTGATAAAATATGAGAATGCTGAATTTTTTAAATAATTAAGAAAACAACTGAAAATTTCTTCATATATATGTAAAGAAAACGATGACTATTTTGAGATTCTTTAGACGAAAATCTGAAACTACAAATGTCCTACAAAAAATTATTAAAAATATTTGTTTAAAAAACTACGAACGTGATACTACCATTTAAGATTCAGTACTCACGCGGTTATCCGTAATTCACTCAACCGTGAATTGAGTTAACCGTGATTTACTAAATGTGGCCATTGTGCACTTCTTGATTATAACACCGCGTTAACCGTGATTTAGCGTGGTGCTTACATAGGCAGCTCGCCTCCCGCCAGCCTATCACAACGCGTCTCACTCAGTGTCTCTCCGCGGTAACAGAGACAATTAATATTAGGAGCAATGTTAACAGAGGAAGGGGTTAAAAGCTTCGGGAGCGGATGATCTTCAAGTCTTCTAGTAAGTACAAACTTCTTGCTTGTATACTACACTGTAATAGAGTAATACTGCGAGTGGTGGCGCTCAAAGTAGGACGCTAGTCAGTGGTAGCGGGCAGTAGCAACTGCACCACCCTTCTACCAGCGAAGTATACTGAGTTAACCGTGAAATTTGGTTATCCGTGAAAAATGATATCTCCTCAATCACGGAAAACTGGGTGAATGTATATATATATATATATATATATATATATATATATATATATATACTTATTATTACAATAATAATCAAGGGATTTTTAACCATAACACTCCTACTAACCATTTTCTATCCAGAGACCAGAATAAAGAATCTTTTAAACCAGCGATTCCCAACCTGACCGCATCATCGATGGTATGCAGAGCTCTTCTGGGTAGTACGCAAGAGGGTTATAAGTTCGTAGCTCCTTAATTGATTACTTTAATGATAATGAAAGTTGTAAGTGAATAACCGGCAACTTTTCCGACTGCGGGTTGGGTCCTATCCAGTTTACCGTCCAGGTAGATTTAAATTATTTAACGATAACGTGCAAGGCCAAATTCAAACTTTTGATTCAATACAAATTCGATGATAGAATTTGCTGAAGGGTTACTAGTGCATTTTCTCATATTAGAAAAGGGAAAGATAAATGAAGTTTCAATCAAAGCTACAAATGGAAGGGAACTTTTTGGTTTTCTGGATGTTGTATGGTAGGAGACGTCTTCAGGACTTTGCTTTTCGACGCGAGGAAGAAAATTTCTTCTGCGCTCCACGTTTTATTTCAGTCTTCGTATAAATGTCGATTAGTATCGTAAGAATAAATATAGCTTTTTAGATAAGACTGAAAATATAAGATTAAAAAACACAGCCTCCTGCGTACAGCTCTGGTTAAATGCTACCATCTTCCTTCCTTAAAGGTGGTACTTAGAAAAACATGGTAACAAAAAGTGGTACGTCGCCCTAAAATCACTGGGAACTCCTGCCATAGTTAAATGCTGGTTGCAATTTCCGTAGATTAATTTTGATCCGGTGGAATATAAATAGAAATAAATCTAAGGAAACTGCAACCAGCATTTAACTATATATATAAAACCTTGGTTAACTTTGGTTTTGCTTCCGCCCGAATTGTTCATTCTGACGAAGGTCAAGCTTGGCACTCCACCTTAGACCTACAGTTTAACGTGGCATCCGAACCACGCCCCATCAGCAGCCCAGCGTCTTAACCACTAGGCTACCCAGGATACCCATTTATCTACCAACCAATTTCTTGCGATATTTAAAAAATTTATTTCAAATACAGTGACAATAAGAAAACCAACAATAATTGTTTCGTTTGCAGGTTCTTAGATAAGTACTGTATTTGTATTCTGTATTTAGTATATATATTATATATATATATATATATATATATATTATATATATATAATATATATATACACAATATATATACAGTGTGTATATATATATATATATATATATATATATATATATATATATATATATATATTAGGGCCCTGCGAATCACAATTTTTTTTCGAATCGAATCGAATCAATTGCACACATATATATTAGAGTGTTTCTACACACAATTAGTAATAAGCATAAAATTAATTAACTCTTCTTGCGAATAAAGACAAATTAAATCCTTCTAAATAAAATTTATTGAGTATTTGATCATCAGGATGAACAATGGTATTAAAGTATGATAAAAGTGTTATTGCACAAGAGATTGGTCTCAGTATATAGATTGAATTATAATCTAAGTAAAAGAAAAGTGTTTATTTACGAAAGTGTTCTTCAAAACAACATCACTGATGTTGTTTACCGGACTTAATGGAGATTCGAAAATATCGAATCGGAGCCCAAGCTAACGAATCAAATTGAATCCTCTCTCCCCATTCGAAATCATATCGAATCTTCAGCCTTCGCAGGGCCCTAACATATATATATATATATATATATATATATATATATATATATACACTGATCGAGGAACTAATCGAGAAGCATACAGAAAAAGAAGAAGATGACGCTATAGAAGCGATAAAAGCTAACTCAAAGTACTTCTATAATTTCGCAAAAAGAAAGTCGAAAAACCATGCGACTATCGGACCTTTAAAAATCGAGAACAGTGCTTTATCTGATGATCTAACAGAAGTGTCTGAAATGTTAAGAACTCAGTACGAATCATCTTTCAGTATCCCAAAAAATGACAAATTGATATGCGGTAGAAACGCGGTCTTTGAAGAAGAACTACAACGGGAAAGTATAACGGATTTCGACTTTACGACGGAGGATATTACACAAGCCATAGGGGAACTAAAAACACACTCAGCGGCAGGACCGGATAAATGGAATGCCACACTGATCAAAAACTGCAAGAATGCAATCGCTGAGCCCCTATACTGGATATGGAGACGATCACTAGATACGGGAGAAATACCGGACATCCTGAAGAGGTCGAACATAGTCCCAATATATAAATGAGGAGATCAGTCCGAGGCCAAAATCTATAGGCCAGTGTCGCTTACATCTCATCTCACTAAAATATTTGAAAGAATAGCTAGACAGAAAATCTATGACTTTGGAAACTCAGAAAAAATTCAATGATAACCAACTTTGGTTTCGGTCAGGTAGATCATGCCTATCACAACTAATGGAACACTACAACAACATTATTGTTGCACTTGAAAGTAATGAAAACTATGATGTACTATACACAGACTTTGCTAAAGCGTTCGACAAGTGTGACCGTGGTATCATTATACATAAACTGAAATATATGGGAATAACAGGAAAAGTAGGGAAATGGATATATAATTTCCTTAGTGAGCGAGGGCAAGTCGTTACAGTACAAGGAGTATCTTCATCAGAATCAGAGGTCCTCAGCTCAGTACCACAAGGAACAGTATTAGCTCCACTACTCTTCATAATCATGCTAACTGACATAGATGAGGACGTTACCAGAGACAGCACAGTAACATCCTTTGCGGATGACACAAAGATCAGTAGAAAAATAAGAAACCCAGAAGATATAGGATCTCTACAAACCGACATAAACAGAATCTACAAGTGGACGGAAGACAACAATATGAAGTTTAACACCGAGAAATTTCAGCTGTTACGATACAGAAAAAGAGAAGACCTAAAATCCATGGAATATTATACCCCAAATGGACAGGAAATTCAGAGAAATTCCAGAGCAAAAGACTTAGGGGTTGTAATGACAGATGATGCGAAATTTGAAACACAAAATAAGATAGCAGTAAACAGAGCAAAGCGAATAACGGGACATATATTGAGAACCTTTAAACGAAGGGATAGGAATGTAATGATTCCTCTACTGAAAACACTGATCATACCCAAATTGAAATATTGCTCGGTCCTAACATCCCCATATAAAAAAGAAGACATTAGACAGCTGGAAGGGATCCAGAGAAGCTTCACAGCCAAGATCAACGGGTGCAAGGAACTAAATTACTGGGAAAGGTTATGCGAACTAGACCTATATTCACTGGAAAGGAGAAGAGAGAGATAAACCATTATTTACACTTTGAAAATAATGGAGAAACTAGTCCCTAATCTTACTCTAAACCCTACTCCTCAAACAACAGTGGAAAGTAGAATCGGTAGATTGTGTCGTATTCCCAAATTCAAGGCGAGACAGGGAACATCCTTAACCCTGAAAGAAAATAGTTTTGTGGTGAGGGGACCAAAACTGTTTAATCAGCTGCCCAAAGACCTAAGAAACACGAAGGGAGTTGCAGTGGACATCTTCAAAAGAAGACTAGAAGCCTGGCTGAGAACAATCCCCGATGAGCCGAGCGTACCTGGCTATGTGAGGTGGAAAGCACAAGAAACCAACTCACTACTTCACCAGGCCAACTCGAAAGGAGGGGCGACAAGCTTGACCTTCGCGAAATGAGGAATCATCACGCGGAACCTTTGTAAGGTTGTAAGGTAGGGTAAGGTAAGGTGTACTGTAGTACTGTGTATATATATATATATATATATATATATATATATATATATATATATATATATATATAAGACCACACACAAGAGGCCTAAAACAAGGAGCGATTGTTATTGTCTAGCGTTTGGGATACCAAGCGATCTCTATGAAACAGTTTTGCCAACATATGAGCGTATGATGAAGCAATATCTGAAATAAAAAAAAAAAATTTAATGTGATGGGCAAATTAGAGAGCCAAATGTCTGAGACTGCTCAAAATGTAGCAATGATTGTTGAAAAATATGGTACAAGGCACCTATTCCAGTGATGTCACAGGAGCGTATAGTAGTAAGATCGTGAGTATCATGAAAAGTATCGAAATCTGTTAAAACCATTCAAAGGAAGATGTACAGTAACTTTGAAAGTTACAAGTCTAAGATTTTGAAATTCACGCAAGATGCTGATGTACTATTTAATATCGCAGCCTGTAAGTGCAGTAACTTCTCTCTATGCACTTGTGATAAATTTCGAAAGGTGGCAGAAACGTTGTTATAACGTCAAGTTCTTCTCTCTCTATCAAAGTGAAGCATGCTCAGATGAGAATTCACCTGCCAACATTGGCGCGGGAATGTGACGGATGATGACATAAATAAAAAATTAGATAAACAATATGTATATGAAATATCAGAAGCTGTCATGTCTGGCAAAGGATTTAGCTGGGACCAATTGTACACTCAAGGTGGCTAACAACAGCCAGTAGAATCCTTCGCCTATATGTTGCCACTGAGTTTCCATCAGCAAATCTGAAAACTCTCGTGAAATTTGTTGTTAATGTCTATGTGCCAATTTGGTTTCATATGTAGTCAAGGCCATCATGCACTGCAGGTGCTCAACATCTTTGGAAAATGGTTTCATATAGCCGATATCTGGACACTTCCCTCATAAAAATTGTCGACAAAGTGATCCAGAGGACTGGATTTTTTGTTCACCTAAGAAACTAGTTGATAGCAATGATGGCAGATGATAGGGATCACATCGAAAAACTAGCTTTTCGACTGATGATTGCTGCTTGAACCAAGAAAAACACAGGAGTAAGAATATTCAAGGTTCCACAATTCAACTTTGAGGCCAAGGAATACAATGACTTTAATTTATTGGCCTTCTCATAATAGGATTGAGCCGCCAGTCACCAAAAATATTGATGAACAGCTATGCTGGTTGTTAGTTCAGCAGAGACAGCACCAGAATTGAACTTTCCAAAGTTTCCCTGCCACACACAGGCAGTTGAGAAGTGTGTAAACAGGTAACCGAAGCTTGTGCATCTGTTTGTGAGGACTAGGGAGATGAGTTCATTCGATCAAGGATTGAGTCACGATCTTTGATGCACTATTTTAATACCAAATATAACTATCAGCTAAATTAATGAGAAAAATGCTCATGCGGTTGGGTGGCGGGATTGGCATGAGTAGAAGTCGAAATGCAGCCACCGCCTCGTGGTGACCGCTGGGTAATTTGAACTAAATATATAGGCCAAATTAGTGGAGAACTGCGGAATCAACAAACTACGTCTAAATAGCTGTCAGATGCATCATGTAGAAATGCAACGAGTTTTTCAAGGTAATTGGGGGATCTCAAGATGACAAAGTAGAACAACAAAATTTTAATAACGTTGTATTTGTGTCAAATGGCAACTTTTCCACACCCACAGGGATTAAAAAAATAAAAATACTAATTTCACTGTATAGTTCTTTACGTTATTTATACTGCGTGTTCTTTGCAGTTGAATGTGTATATATATATATATATATATATATATATATATATATATATATATATATATGTATATGTATATATAGAGTTTTGCGCAGGAAAATAGTAAGCTATTGTCTTTTAAAGTATGTATTTCAATTTGCAGAAAGAGAAAGTCGTCAAAAACTACTTATTTGGTTACTCCAGTGTATTACTACTATTAAGTGTTCAGTATTTCCACCATTTAATTGAATGCAAAGCTCTAAACGATGGCGCCAACTATCAAGAGCCCTGTTTATGAAACTCTTTGGGAGAGAATTCCACTTTTCCACAATCTTTACCTTTAATTGAGCAACGTTATCAGACCTGGAGTTTTTGTAAACTCTTTCTTTTAGCGCATTCCATATTTCATAATTAAAGGGACACAAGTCTAGACTGTTAGCCGGCCATTCGTCAGGTTTTATGTAGTCAGGAACGTCTCTCTCTTGATATTCAATGGTTAGGCGAGTAGCATGGCTTGTTGCACCATCTTGCTGTAATGTGTACTGATTTCCAGAAATTTCGCGAATTTCTGGCAAGTGTTTTTCTAACAGATTATCGCGACAGTATGCAGCATTTAATTTAATTTATCTGGTGTCACCTCTCTGTTGGTTCTTGCTGCAGAATACACGATCATTTTGAGTGTTAACACGAGGTCGAACTGTAAATGACTTTTCATCACTGAACCAAATCCTATTAACATGGGGAATTCTTTCAAGAAAAGTTTGAGATCTTTACATTCATTTCACGTTATCAGTAATTTAGTAATTCGCTGCATAGAACGTTTTGATATTCCTGTTTTTGCTGCAATTTGAAGTGGGACCATACGTGTTCCTGGAAGACCTTCCTGACTTATAACTATTTCCTTTACCATTACGATATTTTCATCAGTACGAGCTACACGTGGTCTTCCACTAAATTCAATTCTTGCAGTACTTCCTGTTTTATTAATTTTACGTATAATTTTTTCTTCACCAAAACGAATCCATGAATTATTTAGAAACAGCCATAATTTTTCTGTCTCCATATTGTTTCTCAATACGTAATTGTTTAATTAATATAAGATCTTCATCACTATATTAAGGTATGTTTAATAGCAGTTTTAGGAATAACTGTATTTTAAAATCACGTGCAACAAAGAGAAAATTACAAACTAATAGCATAAAAATACGTAAAAGTGTTAAAATTAACAGAAAAATTTAATTAAGCAAAGTTTGTGCAGAAAAAAGTAAGCTATCGTGGTAATCAAAACAACAGCTTACTTTTTTGCACAACCCTATATACAGGGTGGCGCAAAAGTCGCGCATCATAGATATTTTCAGTGTTGACTATAATATATTTTTTTTCGGAGCAACTGGATAAAACGCACCTGATGTGACTGAAAGGTGCGTTTTCTCCAGTTGGCAGAAACGGAGGTGCGCTTTCTGCAGTTGGGGTAATTTCAGAAAATTGGCCGCCGCCGATGACGTCAATGCTGATGTCAGTGCCCCCGGCAGGGATTAATAGTTAAACTAAGACCTACTGTACGCCCTTGATGATTGGTTAGGTTAAGTCATGATATTTTCGTTAGTTTAAACGAAAATGACATGAGGACCAATCAATTTGTGATGCGTGATCTTTACGGGGGGCTCCGCCCCAGTACCCCCGAGACCTAAATTATACAAATGATAATGTAATAACGGTTACTATAGGATACATGGATGTCGAAGAAACATGCTCAATTCATATTTATCTGAATTTATGTGGCGTGATAGATTTCATAATTATGATTTTAGTAATTTGTGTAAACACATATCAGAACAATATCCCTTTTGATTTTAGTTTCTGTATGATTTTATTGTCTGTTTTCCCTTAATAAACATGTTTTTTATTCATTTGTTTTAGGATCCTTTTAGAGTTATGTTCTAGAGGTGCGTTTTCTCCAGTTTGCTCATTTAGAGGTGCATCTTCTACAGTTGGCAAAACTGAGGTGCGTTTTCTCCAGTTGCTCCTTTTTTTCTTTTAGGTAGGGGATGGCTACGAAATTAACAATAGACGAGAGGGTGAGCTTGGTTTAATGTTTAATGGGTTTAATCGGTACAGAATTTAAATTCTGTACCGATTCATCGATTTGTTGTACCTGGCATTCCATACATTAAAACCAAGCTCACCCTCCCGTCTATTGTTAATTTTGTAGTCATCCCCTACCTAAAAGAAAAAATAATATAGTCAACACTGAAAATTCCTATGATGCGCGACTTTTGCGCCACCCTGTGTATATACAGTTTGCAACCAAATTAAAGTCACAAATAGAATTCATATAAACTAACGGAAAAAGATACATTGCGAATAAAGCCATTATTTGGGAAAACGAAGCCTTTACCAAAACTATGGCCTTATTCAAATCCGAGTGCAAATAATGATGGGTGTAATTTTGGCACATACACGCACACGCACACACACACACACACACACACACACACACACACTTTTTCATGATTCAAACGCCGTACGACAATAATGAAATCATTTGTCTCACTTAACCTAACAAGTACGATGGAATTTGCATCATTGCAAAATTGAACAGAAAAGAAATAATTCTCATTCTGAACGAATCTTTTGTGGATAAATTAAAAAAAAAATCATTCAGACACAAAAGGAACAAGGAATATACGTAATTGGTGTCGAGGGAAATGTCTTCAACAGATGACTAATTCTCTGACCCATAATCGCGCAGATCAAACTGATAGTACATAGGAAAAACATGGATAGGTATTTTCCACTAAACAGCTCATGAAATTAGTTTATATAAGGTTGTAACGTATATTCTGCTCGAGTTTTTAGTTCATTCAGAACAAAAATTAAATGACATAATGACAAATTAATCATCAGTATAATTCCCTCCTTTTTCTATAACCTCCTCTCACCTGTAGAAAAGTTTTTATGCCACGTTCAAAGAAATCCCTTGGTTTCGAGTTAAAAGAGGCGATCACTTCGTTTTCGATAGCTTCCCTGGATTGCAACTTTTGTCCATCTAGGTGGTGTTGCAGACTTCTGAATAAATGGTAGTCTGAAGGTGCCATGTCCGGAGAATAAGGTGGATAAGGCATTTTTTCCCAACCAAATGCCTCCAATTGGGCAGTGGTCATTCGAGCAGTGCGAGGGCGCTGCTTGGTTTATTTTTGATGACTTATTATGTAATATGCATGCAGCTCCTCGCTTATTTCGTCAATATTGAATGTACTACATTGACAAAATAACCCAGAACTCACCACGTGGAGGTGGCTGCATTTCGAGTTCCTTCCTGCCCGACCCAACCACCCTACCATTATCGGACTTAGGCTAGTTACACACTGTAGTCACTTTTTGTTTCCATTCTTGGCATTTTCTTTCTGGATTCTAATCTTGCTCTGATAAATCCATCCCTTGCCTCTGAACCGCATACTGCAGCTGAAGCCTCTGTTACCAGCTTTATATGCCGTTCAACCGCTTGGGTGTAGCAAGGAAAGCGTGGGATGAAATCAGGTACATCTCCTGATGAGATATAGTTCAGGATGTCAGAGCGTGATAGAACTTTTGTCAGAGGAGGCTCTGACAGCTCACAAGTTTGCCAGTTAATCATGTTGTAGTACTCACTGCACTGAAAGTTCAACGTGGGCAATTTAAACACTCTCACTGCGGCTGACTCAGAATCTCTTGCTTTAAGGATTCTCCTCCATCCTAATTCTCTGATATGTTTTGCTTCATCGTGAATCATACTAAGGAGAACATTCTCAGGATGAGAAAAATAGGAATTTCTATGAATAACACGATCAACTATTTCTATACAGCGGGCACTCAACGACCTCGAGCGTTGTATCATTTGATAAAGATGTTTGGCTCCCTGTGTTGCTGAAGAATTTCTCTTGATTTGAAACCACATTGGAATATAAACTTTCATAATATAATCCACGATACACTTAAGGTTGCCTGAAGGATCTTCAGTTGAAACGTAGAGACGAAGTACGCGGTTAGCAGTTGTCACCCATCTGGAGTGTGCCATTTTGCCTGGTTTCCTTTGAGCTAGAGAGGGAGTACACTCACCTTTTGACACAGCATCATAGATTTCTGCCAAATATTTCTGATCTGTGCTCAGATCATCTCTGTCAACTACAATTTCTTCCGCTTCAACTGCTTCAAACTCAACAACAGGTCTCTTTTCACAATCAATTAACTCTTTTCCTAAGGCCCCGTAAAACTATGAGGACCTGTTGTTTTACCATCAATGTCAGTTACAATGTGCCGCAAGGGAAGTTCATTAGTGTGAAGCAAGCAAATCAGCCACTGGAGTGCTCTTTGAAAGTGCTCTTCAATACTTCTTATCACTCCTCCTTTTGGTCCTGTATTAACTGCTGTCCCGTCACATCCAATGGCTTTAACTTCTGAAGTATCAATCTCAGTTGAGCGAAAAAAATCCAAAATTGCAGAAGATATACTCTGTGCTGAGCCAGAAGCGGGAGTTACATGCCCAATATAATGCGAGTTTGGTTCGTGAAGCAAAGTGACATGTTCTTCTGTTATATTTTTTTGACAACCTTTACTGCCAACGTTTTCTTGCACTGCAGTTCTGTCCTTTCTTCCATCGAAATAGATACTCTCCATAGTTTCTTCTTCGTAATCTCTCTTTTGGATGATAGCTCTCACTCTTTTTCTAGCTCTCCTTACTTTGCATCTGTCTATTACTGAACTTAAATCTTTTTCGTTTATAATTCCCACATCGTCAACAACAGCCGAAGCAATTATAGCAGCAGACCTGTCTGACACACCAGTTCTGTCACAAGCTATAGCCAATGATGAGATTGTTCCATGATGAGATTGTTCCATCGATTTGATTCTCTGTGTCGGTTCATAATCAGAATCCGCTCTTTCTGTTTCACTTGATGCTGATGACAGTGTTTCAGTTGCTTGTCCTTTACTGGTAGATGGTTTTGGTTCATACTGTTTCATTCTCTGTTGTCTTCTAGCAATAGTTGCTAGATCTTTACGAGTTTGTGAAACATCAAGAGAGCCTATTGCCAATTTTCTTGTTGTTCTCTGATCTTTAAGGAAGTCTTCTTCAATTGCTGGAACCTTGAGATGGTTTTCACATGAACACTTATCAAAATTTTCACATTTGCAAGCACTGATGTCAAATAATTTGTTTTCTGCCTCACTTTGAAATGTTTGTAATTTAATTTTGAATGAGTCACTATTGACTTTAGAAGGTTTTGACATTTTTCATGGTAATTTTTAATCATTTGAACGACACGGTTATGAGAAACAGTAGGAATAGAGGATGTTTTCCACAAATCTTCGAGAGTGTTTGAGAGAACACCCGAAATTTCTGCAACTGTAGGCTCTTTCTTCGATGTCTTCAGATTCAACCTTATTTGATGAAAATATTTAATGACGTCCTTATAGGTTGAAAGGCACCTCTTGTCTAGATCAGCTGGAGCCCCAAATATAGGGCAACTTGAAGAAGTCTTTGTTGCTTGAGCTGGTACTGACATTGTGAAAAACACAGTAATTAATATAAAAATTAAGAAATTACTCCTAAAACGTAAAATATTCTTGCATTCTGCAGAAGTTTTGCATATTACACCAACGTATTATTATGCACTAAAATATGCAGTATACAGTATGTCCACATATGCGTGTTGTCGTGTTCCAAAGATGTATTAACAGCAAGAGCAACACAACACAATCCACATCTTACCCGAAACGTAGCTAGCACAACACTGTGGGGAAGTGAGAGCAAGAAGGCCTGGTAGAGTGTTGTGAGTCATGACTCATCAGTTCATCAGTCATCACTCACTGACTCATTGCCGTATATGGCACTGACGAGCAACACACCGTACCAGGCTGTGGGGAAGATTCTAGAACGATGTGGGAGTACTACATGACGTACAAAGTAAATTTATTAGCGTATAGCTGAATATGAAAAATACGTGATTTATGCGGATTTTTCCGTATTTTGGAACGTTTGCGGTGGCAGATATTATCGCAGACAAACATATATATAACTAGTCTAAAATAAAATTTATGACGCTTTCCTCGCTATTACAAGAAGGTAGGATGAAAATTAAAACTATGAGAAAATATTGAAAAAATGTGTATTTTGGCGCATTTTTTGGATTTTCAACGCGCGTGCGAGGCAGAAGATATTGCAGATCTCTGAGATTTTACACACTCACTTTTGACGTGGAAGAGCCACTTTTCCGCGATATTACAAAACGAAAATCGAAAAAAGTGTAAAAACGCTCCGCCCTATTGTATATCCCACCAAACGCATAGAAAAATTTTCTTTGGATGGAGTCCATTCCTTGGATGAGGTTCAGGCTTTGTTTCATGGCTAAGCCACTGATGTCGACGCTTAATATTGTTATAGAGGACCCATTTTTCATCCCCAGTGACGATCCGATTCAAAAACGGTGCCTGCAATTGCCGATTCCATGTGCAAATATCGATTTCATGTTGAAGATTCGCTTGTAACATATCATGCGGAACCCATTTTCCAACCTTCACTACGTTTCCTAACAGCTTCAAATGATGATAAATGGTCATATGGCTAACGCCGAGTTACAGGCCAAGTTCTCTTACAGTTACCGTTGGGTTTTCCTCCACTGTCGCTTTCAGCAACTCTTCATCTAACTCATTTGGTCGTGCTGTTCGTTGGTAATCTTTCAGACTGAAGTCTCCATTTCTGAACTTCTCAAACCATCCCTACACATCCATTCGCTCACATCATTTCCATAAACTCTTTGAATGTTTCTTGCGGATTCACTAGCGTTAGATCCTTTATGGAACTCATGCAGCATCACATGTCAAATATGCTCTTTCGTGGGCTCCATGTTTTTTCAGTTACTGTAATATCGTAGGGATGGCGTTGTAACTGTATGAAAAACACCAGAGAAAATATTCATTAGCCTACTCCTACACTAGCCTAAGCCTACACTAGCCTAAGTCATTCTGTATCATTATGTATCGTGATAAAACCTGTGCGAACCTGTCGCCGCGTGTATTTTGCAACATTTCTAAAACTATTTCACATTATCTTGAGGTTATTCTATTATCTATCGTCCGTTTCTAATCGAGCAGAATTTATGTTACAACCTGATATATCCTTGAGAAGTTAAAACATCACGTGAAATACTTGAAACGTTAATATATGTTGTATGTATATGCCCATAGAGCAAATTCCGATATTGATATCGATATTGAAATGTGAGTGAATCTGATCACCGATGCAAATTCATTATTCAGTGAGTACGGAAACGCCAATACATTCTAGTATAATCTTTTGTGAAAATATATTTTGGAAATGCTGTTTGAACCCTATTTTATTAACATATTTTTGGTAAATAAGTGTAGAAAAATTTTGCATTTTAACCTTTTTCTATTTTCCTCAAATTCTTTGATGTTTTACATTATATGTGGGAGTTAAACTAATTTTTTCATGTTAAATTTTCCTGAACGAACAATAAACTTTTCATAAGTATCCTTTATAAGAATGAGGAACGAATATAAGTGAAATATTTCTCTGTACGAATACTTATGAGCGCCATTGTCATTGTACGAATATATAAAGCTCAACAATTAATCACTTTCGTGACCCGTTGACATACAATTATAAAGTATTGTGCCGATACTGTGGTAGGACATACATTTATTTTCCATTGGCTATTGATCACTGTTTTTTGTCATTTCAATATTAATTGTATCCAATAACAGGCGCCTCAGAAACCCAAAGATTTATTAATGGTCCTTGAGAAATGGCATTACATAAAGAAATAAGTCCTTAAGGAATATATATATATATATATATATATATATATAATATATTATATATATATATATATATATATTATATATATATATATATACGCACAGTATACATTAAATTTCTCCTACATTTTCGTCGGTGGTTATTAAAGTTACATTAGCTCCTACTGTGGCCTATATGTGATGTCTTTTATTTTTTTATGATTTTATTCACTTACGCTTGCATTAAGGTAGAGAGGGGTTCCATTAAAAAGTTTAGAGAATGCGTTCTTTTATCGTATATAATTATTCTTTAAAATCTCATTGACGTTAGGATTTTAATTAAAAAACTCGAAATCAAATTAATACTGCTTCATACTATCTTGGAATTTTAAACTCTCAAATTTTTTGTTTTATTTTATTTTATTTTATGTTATTTATGTTAGGTTTGGTTTGGTTAGGTTTGGCTTGGTTTGGTTTGGTTTGGTTAGGATTGATTATTTTATTCTATGTTAGGTTAAGTTTGGTTAGGTTAGGTTAGATTAACCTTACCTAACTTAAACTAATAAAAAAAAAACATCTTTTACAACAAAATACAGTAGTAGCTATTTTCTGTATAGGGATAAAGTGATACAAAAGATAGCACCGAATAGAAGCGAACGTAAATTTTAACGAATATATATATATATATATATATATATATATATATAATATTATATATATATATATGTAATGGGATGAATTTTACAATTAAACACGTGAAATGAATGAATGATGCAAATCTACAGGGAAAAAGAAAAATGTTTCCAAGGCCTTTCCTGTATTCAGAAGTACATTCCCTGACGAGTTGTACTTCTGAATACACGAAAGGCCTTGGAATCACTTTTCTTTTTGACTGTGGGTTTGCATCATATATATATATATATATATATATATATACATGCGCCTCGGTGACGTAGTAGTTAGCGTCGGTGACGTAGTAGTTAGCGTCGCTGACTACGAATCCATCGGTCCCGGGATCCAGACCCGGACAGCAGGCGGTGCAGAGCAAAACCCAGCTGCTCATCTTTCCCCGATGATAAAAATTGGTTGGTAGATAAATGGGTACCCTGGGTGGGGCGTGGTCAGATTCTACGTTAAACTGTGGGTCTAAGGTGGAGTGACAAGCTTGACCTTCGTCAGAATATAATTCGGGTGGAAGCCAAACCAAGGTTAACGAAGGTTATTACTTGAGGATTTATTTCTTGGCAATCTGAGGGTTCTTTTTTTTATAAATAGCAAGAAGTCCGACTATAAACATACAGTATTTATTATATAAAAGAGCTTTTGAAAAGCGCGCTTATAATAATCTTCATTGCAATGGTTGAACTCGGTGCTACTATAGTCGTGAGGTCTACAAAGATATTTACACTATAGCGTGCGGTCTACAACATATTTACAAATTCAATTACATTAAAAAAAAATTTAAAGGACAAATAAAAACAATTCATTCCATGGGATATAATGCCCGGTTAGGTTAATTGAATGCACGGTTAGGTCAACTGTATGTCCTTGACGATTGGTTAGGTTAAGTTGTGATATTTTCGTTAAACTAACGAAAATATCACAATTTAACCCAACCAATTGTCAAGGCATACAGTTGACCTAACCGGGCACTCAATGAACCTAACCGGGCATTATATCCATAGACTGAATTGTTTGCTTTATTTGTCCTTTAAATTTTGTTTTAATGTAATTGAACTAATATTTGTCTTCATGATTCCCCTTTTATAGTCCACTTGACCTCACATTCGTTCCCAAAGATAAAGTCAAGTCATTTTAGGTTAGGTCAGGTCAGCAAAAATTCAAGTCAGGTCAGGTCAGGTCACTTCAGCGCAAATTCTTTTGTAAACTAAAGATATCTTTGTAGACTGCACGCTATAGTAGCACCTTGAACTCTTCTAAAGCTTGAAAATTACAAATGAAATAATTTTATATGATGTTTTAGAGACTTCTAAGAATTTTAAAGATTTCCCTTGATACTTTTGAACTTTGATTTGAAAGGTTTCTTAAGTGCAATAATATGATTGATTTACTGATGATATTTCTAAGCTTTCGTCGGGCACCGCAGGCATTTTCAAAGAACTAAATATAAATCGTTAAATTAATAGTTACAGATAAAAACTTAAATTAACAAATTTGTTTTTAAAATGATAAATGTATTTAAAATTATTACTAGATAAAAGTCCAACTTTGTTTTCAGAAATACTGCATTGATTTTTAAATTTAAAAATCGATGAAAATGGTTCAATTCGAAGGAATGTATACATTAAACCAACAGACAAAGGATTGTATACTAATTAGATGTCGTATATTACACACAACTACAAAATTTTAATAATCAAATCTTTGAGGACAATATACATGATGGAAATATATTTTATTATAAAACTGACATATCGGATAGCATGACAAAGCAGAAATAAAATTGAATCATATTCTGAAGCAGCACATAAAATTTTATGAAAATACTAAAAAAAAAGGTTTAAACTTAAAATTTACTATAAACCAAAGAAATTGTCATCAATTTTTCCAACTAGGAAATAGGCCCATGTTTCTCAGAATCATAAATGTCAGGAAGATGGATGTAACTCCCGTTATATAGGTTATACAACCAATACACTTCACTTCACAACATACCAACATAAATATAAATCTAATAAAATTCACGAACACTTCAAAATTGAATAAAAAAGATAACTTACAAATGAAACTGTTAAAAACGTTCGCATGAAGCGCCTCGGTGGAGTAGTGGTTAGCATCGCTGACTACGAGTTCATCGGTCCCCGGAACCAGACCCGGTGACGGCAGGGGGCACGCAGCAAAACTCAGTTGTTCATCCTTCCACACAATAAAAATTGGTGGGTAGATAAATGGGTACCCTGGGTAGCCGAGTGGTTAAGACGATGGGCTGCTGATCGGGAGGTCGTAAGATCGAGTCCGGGCGAGGACTTTGTAATTTCTGACCGTGGTAGGTCGTGGTTCGGATTCCACGTTAAACTGTAGGTCTAAGGTAGAGTGACAAGCTTGACCTTCGTCAGAATGAATAATTTTGGCGGAACCAAAAACCAAGGTTAACAAAGGTTAATATTTAACCCTTTACTGCATAAACGGACGAATTTGTAACCTGTCAAATACACGCATTTATAACAACCCTACAAAAAATTCATGCGGTAAAGGGTTAAAACAGAAAATATGTACTTTACAACTTAAGAATAGTGGAACTCTTAATGATAAAAACAAACCAGAAAATTTCTACAACCTATGATAAAACACAAATCAGATATCAAATACATATTCAGTGAAATGGCATGTTTTAAAATATTGTTATTAAAATTGGATATAAAACAAATTTCGGTGGAGCAGTAGTGTTTTTAAAAACGAAATGGGATTTTTATCTAGTAATAATTTTTAACGATATTTATTATCTTAATCTACAAAATAAGTATGTTATTTTGAGGTTTTGTTGGTAAATATTAATTTCACAATTTATATTTTAAACAAACAAACAAACCAAAAACTCTTTATTCAGAAAAAGAATACAAGTGAATACAAACGAACAAAGAAAACAAAAACCTTTATTTAGAAAAAGAATACAAGTGAATACAATATTTTTCTCTACATTTTAGATATTTGATATAGAAAAATGA
The DNA here is from genome assembly GCA_023014485.1 of Bathynomus jamesi. NCBI lineage: Eukaryota > Metazoa > Arthropoda > Malacostraca > Isopoda > Cirolanidae > Bathynomus > Bathynomus jamesi. The sequence goes on from JAJOZX010002478.1 coordinate 105,357, forward strand.
GTGATGTGTACGGGCGAAACATAAGTAAAGTAATCTTATTATTTTACTCAAGTATTGTTTTTAAATAACTTCCCTGAAGTATCAAGCAATTTTGGAGAAGTCTCTAAAATATTATATTAAATTAGATCATGAATTGCTAAGTGAAATAATCATGATTTTTATATTATTACTTCTGTGAGGCCAACTATAACTCGTGGCACAACTACCGTAGAGAAGATTGTGGGTATTAATGAGAAACTTTCACTATATATAGGTGTCGTTTCGCTCCAAAGCGAATCACTAATGAGGAAACTCTGAGGATGTTCACAGTATATGAATGAAACGTGAAAAAATCTAATACAGGAGAGCAAAAGGGAGGGGAAACAAAAACCTCTTCAGTATATATCGGCAATTTAAGAATTTTGAAACGCCAACTAGTAATTATAGTTATTATGAAATTTGTATCTACTGAATTTAAAGTTAGTGAAGTAAGTGTGAGACAAAAAATAACAGGTTAATAAAAACTATATGTTAAAAAATTTCATCGTATAAAGTATTTAAGATACAGAAAGGTATAGAGTAGAGATTAAAGTTACTTTTGTACTCCCTGTCTCCTGCCTAACGTCCCCCCCCGGAGTACTTCCCTGGTAGATTGATGTCTACAAAACTCCTTATTTCTTATTTCTTTATGTTAACATGGTACATGTGATACCTAAGTTGATTTACTTTGGAAGTAGATGACAAGTCTGGCAATTTACTCACTTTATATGTAAACAAAGAGATGCTAACTTAGATCGCAGTTCATGGTCTCTGCCTCGATTACAGGGGTAGGAGGTGAGTTGAGCAACATAGTGCCTCACCTGTTTACGTAAATGGTGCCAGATGTATAATGATCATTGGAAATTTTCTTTGAGATATTAGCAATAATATGATTTAAACCCAGTAATTCGAGTAAAGGTTTTGGTTATTATGAAGTAGTAATGACACCCGGTACGATTAATTGCATATAATTTAAAGTAAATTAATAATTATTGATTGGGATGGATCTATTAATGCTTCGCGGCAAATTAACAACACAGGCGTCAGTCAGTGTCAGTGACTAAGTGTTCTGAATATGGTATAGATACCCTGAGTAGTATTTTCATTTTCCCTTTTTGTGCTGGAGGCGTGTTTACAATTTTAATTTTAATCTATAAATGCAAAGGAAAAATTTATAAATTTTTTTCTATTTCCACACTTAAAAACTAAAAATTTAAGTTTTGGGATTTCAAATTGCTGATTTTAGAAAAAAATAAATAAATATTAATTAATTAATTAATTTATATAGATTATTCTTAAAGATGGTGATAAAAAATAATTAGAAACGTGTAAGTTAAGTCATTTTTAGGAAATAATAATTTTGTTTTAGTCCATTACTTAGTCCATTACTTACTTATTTTTAAACATTCAACAATATTGAAACAAGCTGAAGGCTGTCTTCAGAAGCTCTTAATAAGGAGGAAAATATAAAATATGAAAATATTGTCAAAATATAACTTTTTTATCACAAAAAAAAATCTTTTTCTTGTGTTTATTTGGCAAAAAATCGTTTTCTGCAAAGAAAACACTTTTTTTTGCATAAAAAGTGTTTTCTGTAACAAAAAAAATAAAATAAAGAAAGAAAAAACCCGAACCACAAAACTATTTTTTTCCTATATCACTGACTAATAAGGAGAATCATTCTATGAAAAGAGTGACAGCTTTTAAATAATTTGTAAAAGAACAAAAGCGATCTTAATCTTTTAGTCTCAACTCTACAGTAGTTCTCTTTGTTGTAGAAAAATGATTGAGTTTTGTTGTTAAAATTGTATTACTGTCACCAGTAATTTGGTTGAAGAATATACATAACAGGGTAGGTTGGTTTGCTTACCGTTGTAAGGCATTCTTCCAATACGTTCCGTGCGAACGTAGTTTGAAACAATCGTATAAGCCGTTGTTCTTTTAACGTGATGTTGTTTTGCCAATGCCACAAAGTCCTCGCCATTGTTATAACATTCAATAAGTCTTTGTCCGTCTTCCATGGAAATATGGTTATATTGACGAGGTAGCATTCTGACGTTCCTAGAATCTAGAATCTAGATCATTCACCTAGGAAAATCTGGTCAATCGAGTATATTTAATCCGAAGAAAATTCAAGTTACACGCATTCGTTTTGGATTGGTCCACGTTGAAAAACATGGTTGGTTGATGTACAGTGGGTGTTATTGTAGGTTTGTTCAATACTCGTAAATAATGCAGCAATTTTGTACTACAAAGTGTTTTGATTATTGTTAAACACGTAATCATAATTGCCAGTTACATAACGCTTTGTAATTTAGTTTCCTTAAAATGTCTAAGAAAATACTGCTTTGTTTATTTATAGTGCATACTGTCATTCTTACTGCACTATCGAAACAGTTTGAATGTTTATCAAATCCATTTAGTAAATGATCTATTCATACAATTTTTCTGTCAAAAACACTGATGCGTTGACGAAATGAAATGAATGTTGTTCAAAGCATTTGAAGCTTGTTTAATCGCATTTGCAAACCACGGTATTACTAGTTAATAATTGTTGTTGACGTTTAGAAATTTTCTACTTTATTCGGTGAATTATTTTCTGAAATTGTTCTTTTGGCTCACCTAACTTTGTTCACTGTTTTCATTAAAATGAGTAACATATATTAAATTTTTATTATTTAAACTATTTATAATTGCAGTGTATATAACTAAAAAAATTTTTTAGAAAATTTATAGACTTCATCAATAAGTCTAAAGTTAGGTACAATTAATTAAGCTGTAAAAACCCTGCCGAAGACGAGAAGATGTCTCCAAATCTTTGGAAATAATTAAATTGGGATGTGACTTTAAAAATTAGGCTTAGTTCTCTTCTCTTCCATCTATATATATATATATATATATATATAAAGCAAACTATTGCCTGTTATGTGGTTTAAGGTTGGTGTGATGAAATTAGGGTACAGATGTATGTGCAAATGAGTCTTCCGAAACCAGACTGAGATTAAGTTACACTCAGTTCTCTTCCTCTGGCGTCTGTAAGGAGGTGTTTTATATTACGTTAGAGAAAGGAAGAAAGAAAGAAGTTCAGGCATTATGAATGTGATTCAATTTCCATACGCTACTATTCTTAGGTGTAAAAATGCCTTGTTCATTACCATTTACTCGTGCATATATATATATGCTGCAAACCCACAAGGAAAAACAAAAACGATTCCAAGGCCTTTCGTGTATTCAAAGCTACACCTCGTCAGGGAATGAAGTTAAAAGGCGAGAAGCCCATATATATATACAACGTACAGGAAAAACAAAACAATTAGCACATACTTAACAAGGGTTAATGAGAGGCAAAAGTTTGAAAATAAGTTTTATGTTATGTCGTTTGGATTGGCTATGGGAAATCCCCTTTCACCTGTACTAGCTAATTTATATATGGAATTTTTTGAAAGTAGAATTTTGCCTACGATTGTTAATTTTAACCTGGTTTGGTACAAGTATATAGATGATATTTTATGCCTTTGGCCTAATAATTTGGATGTGGACTTATTTCTTGGTAGGCTCAACAATTTAGCCCCATCTATTAAGTTTACAGTTGAAAAAGAAAATGAGGGAAGCCTATCTTTTCTGGATCTAAAAATTTGGAGATGCTCTAATCAGTTCAAATATGAAGTCTACCGTAAGCCTACTAATAATAACTCTTACGTGCATTTTTATTCTGACCATCATCCTTCGATTAATCCTCTATTTTCTCTGCTATGTTTCTTCGAGCATTGAGAGTTGTCAGTCCTGAATTTTTAGATTCCGAGTTATGCAATATCATGAATATTGGTACTAAATTATGTTATCCTATTTCATTTTTAGATAACTGTCTTAAGAAAGCCAAGAATAGGTATTATAATAATGTAATTGTAAAGGAATTTCAGCGTAAAAATATCCTTAGCCTACCTTACCATGTTAATTTTCAATACCTTCCAACTGTACTTAAAGCAATTGGCATTAATGTAATCTTTAAGTATAATAATATTGTTAAATCACGCCTAATAAAGAATAGCCCTGATAATGTTGTTGGTTGTGTGTATTCGATCGGATGTACACAATGTAACTCAGTATATATAGGCCAAACCGGTAAAACGTTAGATATTAGGGTAAAACAGCATAAATATGCTTGTAGAACAGCTAGTACTTCCAATGCTTTATTTAACCATATGTATAGATGTAACCATAGCATCAAGTGGGATAGTCTAAAGCGCCTGTTAAAAACAGAGATATAATAGAACGAAATATTCTAGAATGTGCATTTATTCATTTTAAAAACAATTTCAATAACAGCTCGGGACTTATAAAATTGACGATATCATGTTAAAATTTCTTTTGCCTCTCATTAACCCTTGTTAAGTATGTGCTAATTGTTTTGGTTTTCCTGTACGTTGTATATATATATATGGGCTTCTCGCCTTTTAACTTCATTCCCTGACGAGGTGTAGCTTTGAATACACGAAAGGCCTTGGAATCGTTTTTCTTTTTCCTTGTGGGTTTGCAGCATTCATTCATTTCACGTGTTTTATTGTGAAATTCATCCCATATATATATATATATACAGGGCTATTCAAACTGATTCATCCGATTTCAACTGAGAATACTTCCGTACCTATCAACCGTGCATCAACTGGGCATACACCACATGAAAGAGGAAATCTCCGAGTTTTACAAGATCACCGCGAGAGGGCTCCAAAGTCACGCCGTGGCCTAGCCTAGCAACAAACAGTCAGTGTGAAAATGGGGTCCGCACAGCAGAAGGCATTTTGTGTGTTGCAGTTTTCGAGCTGTAAATCGGTAGTCACAGTGCAGCGTGAGTTTCGTCGACGTTACAGAACAGATCCACTGGGTGCTCAGAGCATCCGGTGGATCTGTTCTGTAACGTCGACGAAACTCACGCTGCACTGTGACTACCAATTTACAGCTCGAAAACTGCAACACACAAAATGCCTTCTGCTGTGCGGACGCCATTTTCACACTGACTGTTTGTTGCTAGGCTAGGCCACGGCGTGACTTTGGAGCCCTCTCGCGGTGATCTTGTAAAACTCGGAGATTTCCTCTTTCATGTGGTGTATGTCCAGTTGATGCACGGTTGATAGGTACGGAAGTATTCTCAGTTGAAATCGGATGAATCGTTTTTAATAGCCCTGTGTGTATTATATATATATATATAATGTGTGTGTGTGTGTGTGTGTGTGTGGTGTACACACATTATATATATATATATATATATATATATATATATATATATATATATATATAATTTCTGTGTTTTATATATGTTATTTAATGCATTCAACATTTTTCATTAAAATTTCTCGATACCTTTAGAAAATTTGTAAATTAGAATATTCAGTGGGATTAAGTAATAATCATAAACGAAGCTTAAAAACTGTCAAGCGTTAAAACCAACCTTCATTGTAAGAACTGTCACGCCAGAAAACTAACGAGAATCATGAATAGATGTGGTTTGACAGTAGACGAACATCAGTTTAAAGGATTACTGAATAGCCATATTTTCTCAGTAAATGACAGTTGCTTAGCCCTCACAAGTCCGTAAAGAATGCTTGATATAGGGATATAAAGTCTTTAAATAGAACTTGAAATTAACGGAACCAAAAGAGGAAGGTTCTGGTCACGACCAAAATCTGAAGCTATACTTCCTCTCAAGCTGGAAAGACCCACAAATTACTTATGATACAGAACATACATAAGAAGTACACTCCAAATTTAGCAAAATGAAAGAATAACAAGGTTCCGTATCACCCCTAAAGCTTCAAGATAGGATGCCATGACGGCAAAAATGTGTAATTTTAACAGCATTTAGAGGTCGACTAACTACTTACTGAAGGAATCATAAACTATGTTCAAGTTATAGAAAGATGAATTCCAAACTCAATTTCATAAATTACTGAATTGTGTTTGGCTGGTTAAGAGGACAGAATGAGAGTAAACAGTCACTGCCTCCATCAGCAAGCCCCATTTATGGTAGGAGAGGACCTAAGAAGATAAACTTCTTTATGTTCTAACCTATTTTTATGAAATTTACTCAGCTTTCATAATTATGTAATGGCCATTATTTCTAAAAATTTCAACATGATTGATGAAAAAATAAATGTAGAAAGAAACTCTGATATGGGGTTTTATGTTTTCAACTGATTTCAGGTAACGGTAATAGGTATCACTTCGTTTTTTTTTTACTGTACGTTATGAGTACTTAAACAATCGCTTGAGATTACACTTTATTTTTAGGTTTTTGTTTTTTGCTAATAATAACTTAAAAAATTAAGGTATCCCAGAAAACCCATTTTTTGGAGGGCAAAGGAGATAAATATTGAACAAAATATAATTGGGATTTGGCAATGTCACACCTTGAGGGTGACTATTATTTTCTTTATGCCAATTTTTAATAAGTTCTTTGGACTAGTTTTTCACTCATTATCTCCTTTTACTCCAAAAATGGTTGTTGAAGAAAAGCGCAATTGAACATTTTGGCGGGTTTCACCTGGTTCTCAGAACCTATTTTTGTAATTAGGAAATAATAAATGCTTTTATTACTATTTTCAATGCAATATTAACATTGAAAAATAGGTCTTTCATTTCATCATATCCGAAGAGGGATTTATTGTGCTTAGCAGCGCCAATAAACCACGATAAAATGAACAATTACAAGAATTTTTTACAGGTCGTTTGGAGTCCTTACAAATATTTAATATGCTATTATGCTAAAGAGTTTATAAAGCTTTCAAAATTTCACAGAAAATGGTGTCTGGCATTATAATTCAATTCAGCTCTTTTTGCTTATTTTACTATAAAACATGATATAATATCCCTCAACACTAAATAAATAACGAAACCTAATGATATTCTTTCCCAATTGACTATATTACACCACCAAAATAACTTTAAAATAAGTATTTTACAGTATTTTTTCCTTAGAAAAATTGCCTCACCCTGAAATTATAGGCTTAAAAGACAATTTCGTTTTGGTTACACAGATCAGTGTTAGTCTGGGCGAGTCTATAGTTTGTTTAATTTCACTAATTTCTAAAAGTGATATTCTAAAACAAATTACAAATTCGAAATTTACAGTAAATTTTACATAAAAAAGTTAAATAAAATATCGGGTGATTCATAAGTCTGTTACCACTGTAATGGTGAGTAAAAAATTACTACAAACCACAGTAACCTGTGATGTTTTTTTATTTGAGGGTATTTTTACACAATTACACATTGGAAATTAAAAGTGGAAATTCTTTCTTTTAAATCATTGACATTACGAGGTTTTGTTGCATATACCCTATCCTTGACCATACCCCATATTTTTACAAATCAACAATCTGAAACACAGAAAATATTTTACCATTACAGTGGTAACAGACTTATCAATCACCCGATATTTTGGAGTATTTTAAAAATCTTGCCCGTTTTATGGTCCCTACCCCCTTTAACGGTGGAGAGCCGTTTACAAGACGATTTTGAATTTTAAATTTTGTACAGATTCATCGATTTGTTGTAGCTGGTATTCCATACATTAAAACCAAGCTCACCCTCTCGTCTATTGTTAATTTCGCAGCCATCCCCTACCTAAAAGAAAAAATAATATATTATAGTCAACACTGAAAATATCTATGATCCTCTTCACAACTTATTATTATAATTAACTGATAAATGAAAAGTTTCGTTAATGCTAAAGAATCAAAACTTGAAATGTAATTTAGAAACAAAGTTAAATTATACAGTTTTCTCTCTCTCTTTCTTTATATACAGCATATATATATATGTGTATATATGTGTATATATGTATGTATATATATATATATATATATATATATATATATATATATTATATATATATATATAAAGAAAGAGAGAAAATTGTATAATTTAACTTTGTTTCTAAATTACATTTCAAGTTTTGATTGTTTAGCATTAAGGAAACTTTTCATTTATCAGTTAATTATAATAATAAGTTGTGAAGAGGAGCTATTAATCAAATTTTAGAATCTGAATTTAAAACACAAATAATATCTCAGTTAGAGTGGTTTTTTTTCCTTTCAATTTTAACGATGTGTAAAAGCGCTTTACGGAATAAAGTTTTTAACACAAATTTCCGGCAAAAACTTTTATTAGCATTTCAATCGAAGTTTCTGGCTCTCTCTCTCTCTCTCTCCTCTCTCTCTCTCTCTCTCTCTCTCTCTCTCTCTCTATATATATATATATATATATATATATATATATATATATATATATATATATATATATATACATCCTACAGTAAAAGCTTTTAAATTCATATTAATTACGTAAACTAATTATTTTCTTTTCAAACGAAAGTTGTTACTATTTTTTTCTGTTCGAATTTGAACGAAAGCAATTCAAATAATTTTTGTTCAGAAGTTATATGTTAATCTGTCATAGGAATCCTTCACTCCAAAAACATTTCGTGAGTCTACTTCAAAATTGAAAGTACAAATAAGATTAAAGGTACTCCGAATATAAAGTATTAAAAGTACATTGTGTAGACCGAATTAAGCCCTATCCAAAGTAATGTGTGAAAGGTTTACTGCCAGTCTTTAGAAGGGTACTCTTTATTATTATTGTTATTATTATTAGAGGACACTGATTGTCAAGGAAGGTAGTAGTTGGACGGATGACCCTGGTTCAGATTCTATGTTGAAACTGTTAGTACATATACAGGGACTAAATCATGTAATTAAATCTACATCAAAAACCCAAGACAAAACAAAACGTACGACCTTTCGTCCTTCTCCCATTCAAAACAAATACTCCTTTGACTGCGCCCCCGTTCAAAAAAGTCTTTCACTACACCCCTTCCTTCCAAGAAAAAAATACTGGAAATGCACCTCGGTGGTGTAGTGGTTAAAGTTACTGACATGGATTCGATTTTCGGTGAGGGCTGCGCGCAACTCACACCCAGCTCTTCATCCTTCCATTGGTAGGGATGGGGAAATAATGATTTTTTTTTAAATTGGCAACAAGACGAGTTGTTTCTCTGGCCATTTTCGCTGCTGAATACGAATCTGGTTGGTTCTTGGACCTAAAATGAAGTTTTGACTTGGTTCAGTGGATTTTTTTAAAATGGCGGGCAAAAAAATAGTTTTCTCTTTTTGATGCTTAAGAAAACCGCTACCCCTCATATGTAATATGTCTTTTCATATGTTTTCAGGGTCGCTGAAGTTAAAAATGAAGAAAGCAGAGACATTCGATGCGTGGTTTAGCGGTTATAGGTAAAAAATGGAAAAGAAATTTATTATTTTATTAAAAAATCATGTACAGAAGAAACACAAGACATTCATATCAGTTCCATGACGTAATTCAAATCATGACATCATCACATTTACAACACGTTGTTCAATAAACAATCACTATCACTTGTAATATTGTCCTCTGGTCGTAAGTCATTCTTAAAATTTCTCAGTTCATCTACACTAAATTTTTCCATTTTGAATTTCCCGTCTCTCACTTTAACACGTCTCATTTGACGAATATCTGGTATGATGGTGGGTCTCAAATAGGCAATTTCTGTAAGGAGCTGCTTTTCGTTCAGTTTGTACAGAGCATCCAGGTTGTTTGGAGTCATAGGGCCTCCATGTTTCTTGCAATTTTCGAAAACCGCCAATATTTTGCCAGCTTATTTCTTTTTGAGCTCTTCTTTTTTCAGTAGGGACAATTTCTTTGTAGCATGCACAGTAGCTAGAAAATCTTCCTCTAATTTCTTCACTTTCTTGACTTTTCCTAAACCCATGGCTCATTTTCAGGATGCCTTCCTATCCTCAAGAGACATTGATTCGAACGAAGAGTCTATCAGAAGTCCGTTAGTCACAATAACATTTTTTCTCGAGTGCGTTTGAATGGATGTGCTACCACCACTGGCCCTGATTCGGTTGTCAAATTTTTAAAATTTTGATTCGCATCCTAAATTTGTCAGAGAGGCATACATCAAGTCTGGATTAGCGTCATCGTCTGATCTTGTTAAATAGTCCATACAAGACAGCTGATTATTTACAGTATCAATGACTTCCTCTAGAACTAGAGCTTCAAGTTTATCTTTACCAGATCTGGCTTGTTCCTTAGAAAGCTTGGATGGAGTCTCGCCTCGCCAAATATTCTTTTGCAAACTCGGCGATTCTCTCAAACCGGTTTGCCACGAATCCTTTGAATCCATCACATTTGAATCCATTATCCGCCATCCACGATTTATAGTCATTATATAGGGCTACCGAATGGGAGGCGTGGCTGGGAGAGAGCAATTTAGCAATTGCAATGAGTCCCAAAGTATGAATGGAAGAACCAGGAGAACAGAAAACTTTTTCTCCTGCCGTAACTTGAAGTAGATTATATACTCCGATTTTCTGCTCCGTGTTTTTAAACACTTTGTCTATAGCGTGATCTACTCCTAAAATGATATGGGCGCAGCACTTCAAGATCTTGTTTGATTCGATTCCAAGATGCTGTAAAAGTACTCCACATTCACTCGCTCGATCAGATATCCAGAAGTCTATTTGAGATTTGAGTTCGTCAGTGGTAGAATTTGCTAGTACGGCTAGACAACTCAATTTGAATTCGTAAGCTCTGGCTCCATCCTCCACGGAATGGCTGACATTTTCCAGATATCCAGTTGTCAGCGACTTTTTCATGCCAGATGGACCAGCGATGGTGATGTGGTCAGCCTTCACGTCGTACAGCCGGTGGCCAGCAGCCTTGGTCGTATCGTCAAGTCCTACACTCACAACGTTATCCTTTTTGTTGAGGATTTGTTGAGCGTCATACTCTGGATTCAAGTATGAAGCATCTTCCAAGTATTGCATTATTGATCTGCGGCTCGGATATACATACGTCAAGTCTGAATACTGGTGACGGACTTGTAACTCTTCGTCTTCACTCTCCATCTCACCCTCACAATCTTTCTCATTATCATCTGCCTTCAGCTTCCAATCTTCATCAAAAACCATGTTAGCTATTTTTACTATCACTCTTGAAAGCTCTTCAGGAGAAGTTCTTGTCTCTTTCTTCAAGACACTCGACTATACACCGCATCAAGTTTTCGTTCGTTCTGATTTTCACTGTCGGAAATGCAGCGTGTTGTTCTTTACTCTTCTCCTTGCTTAGGTCTTCTTCCAATGAGCGAAGTTTACGATCAGTAGAAGGAACTGTCTTTGCCGTTGTTGGTTTTTCAAAACTCGGATCGTTTTCAGAATCGACTGAAGTTGCTAACATTTCAATAATTTCTGATCCCTCTAGCTCCCTTTGCTCTCTCAAGTTGCTTTCTGCTGCTTTTCGCTTTTCTCCACTGATCTTTCACGAGTTTCTTTCTTCTTTTTCTGTCTCACCCAATCTTTTGGTACTGCATTTGTACATATGGTCTTATACCCACCAAAGTAATTATCCCAATAAAAAGTCTTATCCTCATCAGTCATTTTGACCCCAAATTCTTCTGCAAGTTCTGCTTCGTAATTTTCATCGTCAGTTCTAATGTTGTAGGCGTTCTTAGTGAGCTGATCATTAAAGCCGCTCGCTCTTTGGTACCATTCGACACTCTTAGGTTTTTGTTGGCAACGTTCATTCATTCTCAGTTTGTTAAAATGTTCATAATCGTCTCTTATTTTTTTCACCACTGTTCTTTCATGCATGGGATAGACATTTTTATTAATCCAATCTCGTCTTAGTTCATTTGCAATTATCTTGTTGGCATCATCTCGAGTCATTGACTTTTCCTGTCCTTTTACTCCTTTTTTGTAAAGTGCAAGCATCCTACCAATCATAATTGTCCCTGGTGGCAACTTTCCAGTCGGTTTAAATTTGTCCACTTCTCTGTAGGTTTCCCCAAAAAGTTCTTTTCTGGCGGCACTGCATGATTTCCTTTCACCAGCCATCATTGCCAATCAGCAGTCACTAAGCATTAGGATCAGCAAGTTAAGTAAAACCCCATTAGTCGACATATAACACCGATATATGATAGTAATATAGATTATAGTCATGCTAGATGTATCATATATATTATTATTATTATTATTAAAGTAGATTATATCAAATATTTACTATTTACTATTATTTACTATTATTTACTAGTTATTATTATTATTAAAATATATATACTATATTATTATTAAAATATATATATACTATATTATTATTAAAGTAATATATACAATTATTATTGAAGTAAATTAGCACAACATTGATAGTACAAGAAACCACAAAAGAGAAAGCAGCCAAACACCAGAACACCAGAACAAGCTAAAACACGTAAGCCTAAATAAAACATCAATATTACGACACTAGATACTTAACAACAATGAAGAATGAACATAACCATGATTAAAAATATAGCAAGCATTTATCAACTAATTATTCTTTCTATCAGTTATAAAGGTTTGGAGGTGGGAGGCCTCATCCTCCTTTATGTTCGATATGGATCGGGCATTTTTTCAAATTTTTCGTCATCTATCTGCTTAACGACACTCCTAATGTCTCTCATTTGTTCATTTTCGAGTTCATCAACCATGAAAACATATGAAAAGACATTTTAAATGTGAAAGGTAGCGGGTTTTTTTTATCATTAAAATAAAAAATCGATTTTTCTGGCTGCCATTTTAAAAAAGAATCTACTGAACCAGGTCAAAAATTCATTTTAAGTCCAAGAACTAGCCGGATTCGTATTCAGCAGCTAAAATGGCCATAGAAACCACTCGTCCTAAAAAAATGTTAGATTCCCCCTCCCCTACCATTGGTTGATAGATAAATGGGTAGGCTACCATAAAAATCTGCCAAATGAGGTAGGATGCTGGAAAGGGGTCGAAAACAGGAACACATCCTGAACATTTGTTCAAAACCTAACTATTATATATATATATATATGTTACACACAGAATGTGTGTAACATAAAAGATCTCAGGGGACCATTGTGAGTTCAGTCCCATGCATATATATATATATATATATATATATATACACACACACACACACACCACACACACACACACTATATATATATATATATATATATATATATATAGGGTGGGCAAAAAAAAAGGAGACCTCAAACTTTGGCTGTAAAATACAAAGTTATGGTCTGATTTCAATATTTTTTTCACATCCCACAACTAAGTAAATTTCCTATACGGTGAGCGGATTCCAAAGAAAACTAATGAAAATTATGGATTTATTGAACATTTCTTTATGCCACTGGAAATTCTCCATTTACACTACTACTGCATTGTTGGGTCGCCAAAAAAAAGGGAGACCTTTTAAATCTTTCATATCTCGGCAAATACGGTACATAGAACCATGAAATTTTAGTATGTTAGTACTAGGTAATTTTATGGTTTGTTTGCCACCTTTTAGCTTTTAGCTGAGAAATTGGATTTATGGCGAATATTCCAGGAAAATCTTGCGATAATTAAAGCGATTTTAATTAACGTAAGCCAACTGCAGGAGGTTTGGACAAGCTTCTCAAGAAAATCGATAAAACAGGAGATGCTAAAAGATGGCATACAAACCATAAAATTACCTATTACTAACATACTAAATTTCATGGTTCTATGTACCGTATTTACCGAGACATGAAGGATTTAAAAGGTCTTCCTTTTTTTTTGCCGACCCAACAATGCAGTAGTAGTGTAAATGGAGAATTTCCAGTGCCATAAAAAATGTTCAAAAATATATAATTTTCATTAGTTTTCTTTGAAATCTGCTCACCATATAGAAAATTTACTTAGTTGTGGGGTATAAACAAAATATTAAAATCTGACCATAACTTTGGATTTTACAGCCAAAGTTCGAAGTCTCCCTTTCTTTTTGCTCACCCGATATATATATATTATATATGTTGAATTTTAAATTCATTTTCCGTTCAGGGTAGAAAATCATGAACACCTGCGTGATTACACATGTTATGTGTAAAGTTTCATTAAATAAATCATCAACTCTATACCTACTTTATATATATATACAGGGTGGCCCAAAACAAATGGCACCAATTTTGATAAGTGATATCTCAATAACCATTGCAGCTAGGGACTTAAAAAAACAACCGAATGAAAGATAATTATTTTCTCTTTAAATACTAATTCTATGCTTGGTGGTTATAAGCCCATATAATGCCCAAATTGGCTTCCAAAAAATATACAAAAAAAGTTGCGCATTTATATTTATTCCTTGATCCTAATTTTAAATGAAATTTTTCTATTCCAGACCCCTCAAGATGGGATTGAGAGAATCTGATAAGAACATTATACAAGCACTACGTGAAGAAAAAGGATATTCATTAAACAGAATCCTTTACGAATTTCCAAATAGAAATTGGAAAAAAAGAACTGTGGCACATTTTTTACAAAAACTTAAAGAAACCGGCAGCAGTCAACGGCGTCTGGGAAGTGGTCGACCAAAAAGTATTAGAACGCCAGAAAACATTGAAAAAGTAAATGAATGGTTTTAAGTTAAGAGGAACAACCGGGAACAAGTAAAAGTGAACGTGAAGTTGCGAAAGAAACCGGATTTCACGTTCATCAGTACAGCGAATAATTCGAAAAGATCTTGGGTTGAAACATTTAAGAGGGTGAAGGTTACTGCTTTATCGGAGCCTGTGAAAGAAAGACGTTTCCATCGATGTAAAAATCTATTGCGAAGATTTCGGTCAAATGAGTCTGTGAAAAAAATTTGGTTTTCTGATGAGAAACGATTTACGGTCGAAACACCACGAAATACCCAAAATGATCGGGTTCGTGCAGCAGTGGCGACAAAACTCATGTTGACCCAAAACGACTTTGCGTGAAAAAAACACTTTTCAGATTCGATAATGGTTTCCCTTGCAGCGTCATCTGAGAACAAACATCCATCAGTTTTATTCAGCGAGCGTTAAAATTAACTCAATTTACTACTGTAATGACATTTTGTCTCCAATGTTGTCATAGATCAAGGAGACGAGCACTGATTTTGTGTTCATGCAAGATGGAGCCCCATCTCATACAGCCAAGAAACAATAACATTTCTCAATAATAATTGTCCTGGTTTTTATCGAACCAAATAATTGGCCACCATGCAGCCCAGATCTAAACCCCATTGACTACTTTGTGTGGTCTGCCTTAGAGAGAGAAGTCTACCATGGTCAGAAAATCCGTGATGTGAACCATCTTCGTGAACGAATTCAGGCTGCATGGGAAAATCTCTCACAAGTGACCATCTCAAAGGCAATTTCAAAATGGAGGGCGAGATTACAGGCTGTGGTTGACCATAATGGAGGGCAGATTGAGCCATTTATTGAAAATTAGGTTTAACTTAAAACCACAGAACTTCGTTTAAAGACCGTAAATTAGAAGATAATTAATTAGAAAAAATAAAAGGAATAAATATAAATGCGCAACTTTTTTTGTATATTTTTCTTATAAGCCAATTTTTGGCATTACATGGGTTTATAACCATCAAGCTATTGAATAAGTATTTAAAGAGAAAAGAATTATCTTTCATTTGGTTGTTTTTTAAAATCCCTAACTGCAATGGTTATTGAGATATCACTTCTGAAAATTGGTGCCATTTTTTTTGGGCCACCCTGTATATATATATATATATATATATATATATATATATATATTATTACCCCAAATGCACAGGAAATTCAGAGAAATTCCGAAGCAAATTATTTAGGGGTTGTAATGACTGATGATGCGAAATTTCAAACACAAAATAAAATAGCAGTAAACAGAGCAAAGAGAGTAACTGGGCAGATACTGAGAACCTTTAAACGAAGGGATAGGAATGTAATGATTCCTCTACTGAAAACACTGATCATACCCAAATTTGAATACTGCTCGGTCCTAAAATGCCCATATAAAAAAGAAGACATTAGACAACTGGAAAGGATTCAGAGAAGCTTCACAGCTAAGATCAATGGGTGCAAAGAACTAAACTACTGGGAAAGGTTACGGGAATTAAACCTATATTCACTGGAAAGGAGGAGAGAGAAATACACCATTATGTACACTTGGAAAATAATGGAGAAACT
This sequence comes from Bathynomus jamesi, assembly GCA_023014485.1. Classification (NCBI taxonomy): domain Eukaryota; kingdom Metazoa; phylum Arthropoda; class Malacostraca; order Isopoda; family Cirolanidae; genus Bathynomus; species Bathynomus jamesi. The sequence goes on from JAJOZX010002478.1 coordinate 121,432, forward strand.
AGTCCGTAATCTTACTCTGAACCCTGTAACTCCCCCAACAACGGTGGAAAGTAGAAAAGGAAGACTGTGTCGTGTTCCCAAATTAAAGGCTAGACAGGGAACATTCTTAACCCTGAAAGAAAATAGTTTTTTGTGAGAGGACCAAAACTGTTTAATCGCTTCCCAAAGACCTAAGGAACACGAGTAGTGTTGCAGTGGACATCTTCAAAAGAAGATTAGACGCCTGGCTCAGAACAATCCCCGATGAGCCGGGAGTACCTGGCTATGTGAGGTGGAGAGTACAAGAAACCAACTCACGACTTCACCAGTTCAACTCGAGAGGAGGGGCGACAAGCTTGACCTTCGTGAAATGAGGAATCACCGCACGCAACATTTGAAAAGAAAGGAAAGGTGTATATATATATATATACAGGGTGTTTCATAACATGTGGGACGCACTTTCAGGATGGATTCAGGACCTGAAAACAATGAAAAAAGTTTATATAAATATATGCCCGAAATCGCTTTGTTTCCGAGTTGCAGCCCGTTGTGTGTTCCAGCAAGTATCCGTCTTACCTTTAAAACAAGTGCTTAAAATGACCACCTTGCGCTTGAATACACGCCTGAACACGCCTCGTCATAAATATTCCACGTATTGCTCGGATTTTCTGGCATCCTTGTTCTACACGTTGGCGAAGCATTTCAACGTTGTCAATGAGTGTCACGTAAACGATGCATTTCAGATGACGCCACAGATAAAAATCGAGTGGATTCAGGTCCGGGGAGCGAGCACGCCACGCACTGGGTCCTCCATGGCCTATCCATTTATCAGGGAAATGGTCATCCAAATAGTCTCTGGCTACTCGACTAAAATGAGGCGGAGCGCAGTCATGCATAAACCACATACGACGTCGGACAGTGAAACACCGCGATGCACCTCTGACTGACTGATGGCTCTACACTCAAAGATATTGAAACATGTCATAGAGTGTACGAAACAATACAATCGGCAAGGCCATACATGAAATTAGTCTCGTACACACTCACAAACATTGTCGGCAAGCAGTGTTTGTAAACAGTTTGCGGAAAGAATTGTTGGAACACAAAACGGGCTGTAACTCGGAAACAAAGCGATTTCGGGCACATGTTTATCTGGACTTTTTTCATTGTTTTCAGGTCCTGAATCCATCCTGAAAGTGCGTCCCACATGTTATGAAACACCCTGTACAAACCTCGTTAAACCTCGTTGCTGTTCCGTGCATTGGTCTCTTTTCACACGAAGGTCAAGCTGGTGGCCTCGCCTCTAGGTCTGACTTGGTGGAGGAGCGAGTTGCTTTCTTGCGCTCTCCACCGTACATAGCGAGGTACACCCGGCTCATCTGGTACCGTCCTGAGCCACGCATCTAGTCTTCTCTTGAAGACTTCAACTTTGACCACTGCAAAGTTTCTGAGGTCCTTTGGAAGCTGGCTAAAAAGTCTTGGGTCCCTGACAACCAAGCTATTTTTCTTCAGTGTTGAGGAGGTCCCTTGTCGGGCCTTTATGTTGGGAACACTACACATTCTGCCTTTCCTATTTTCCAGTGTTGTTTGAATGGTAATTGGGTTTAGTTTTAGGTTTGGTACCAGTTTTTCGATCATTTTCTAAATGTAGATTGTGGTGTAGCTCTCTCTTCTTCTTTCCAGGGAGTACAGATTTAGTTTACATAGTCTTTCCCAGTAGTTGAGGTCCTTGCAGCCATCAATCTTGGCTGTGAAATGTCTCTGCGTTTCTTCTAGTTTATTAGTTTCTTCCTTTTTATATGGGGACATCAAAACTGAGCAGTATTCAAGTTTTCGTATAATCAGTGTTTTTAGCAAGGGAATCATTACTGTCCTGTCCCTCCTTTTGAACGTTCTTAGTACCTGTCCCGCGACTCTTTTTGCTTTATTTATCGCTATCTGATTTTGTGTTTCGAATTTGGCATCATCGGTCATTATCAGTGGTGAGCTGGACCCGGTTCGCACCGGTTCGCGTGAACCGGTTGTTAAAATCTTTTTGAAAATAAGAACCGTTGTTAACTTTTTTGCTGGACGCTAAAGAGAGCTCTCAGAAGCAGAAAGTTTTTCGGTGATGAATATTATTTGTAGTGATAGAAGAGCAAGTTTAACAACTAAACACATATCATGCTTTATGATCATCAATTTGTTGGGGAAACCATTAAGCTTCTGGAACCCGTTAACATATGTCAAATCATGGATGAGAAGTCATCGATCCGCTTTAGATACCAGAGTTCGCGTATCCAAAACGACAGTTTACGGAGAAAACCAAGAAGCCATTTGGAAATTATTACCGTAATAAGTAATAATAAGGTACGTAAAAATGTTTAAATTTAAAAAAAAAAAATTTAAAAGCATAGATGTACTGATATTTATGTTTTGCCTAATAATTCATTATTGCTAAAGATGACTGAGCAATTTAATTTTAACTATGTAGATAATATGATTCATCGGTTTTTATTAAATAATTCTTCTTTTCTGATTTCATTAGAAACGTCTATTTCTCTAATTAACTATACTAATTAATTGTCATGCAGTTATTAATACCTAGCTGAATCATAAAATGCAGACACTTGAAAAAGGAAAATAGCGAGATAATTAATTTAATTAAAATTGCGAAAGGGTGGGGTGGGAAGTGTTGTCAATTTTTTATTGCCGAATTCAGAATTTTTTATACAGAACCCGGTGGTTAAAATTTTGGCAGCTCACCACTGGTCATTATTACCCCCAGATCGATCGCTTTCGTGCTTCTCTGAATTTCCTGTCTATCTGGAGCATAATATGCAGTCTGTTTAAGTTCCTCTTTTCTACCATATCTCAAGAGCTGAAATTTCTCGGTGTTAAATGTCATGTTGTTTTCTTCTGACTATTTGTATATTTTGTTTTTGTCCCTCTGCAGGGCCTCCACTTCATTTACATCGCTGATTTTTCTGATGATCTTTGTATCGTCTGCAAAGGATGTTACTATACTGTTGCTGTTTACTTCGCTGTCTGTGTCTGTTAGCATGATAATGAACAGGAGTGGGGCCAGTACTGTCCCTTGTGGTACTGAGCTGCGTACTTCTGATTCTGATGATGATATACCTTGAATTTTGACGACCTGTAGACGTTCAATGAGGAAGTTCTAGATCCATTTTCCCACTTTGCCTGTTATTCCCATATATTTCATTTTATGTGCTATTATACCGGGATCACTTCTCGAAAGTTTTAGCAAAATCTGTGTATATGACTTCGTAGTTGTCATTGCCTTCCATTGCATCTAGGATATTGTTGTAGTGTTCTATTAGTTGTTATAGGCATGATCTACCTGATCGGAATCCGTGCTGATTTTCGTTGAATCTTTCCAGTCTCCAAGAAAATCGTAAATTTTCTCTATAACTATTCTTTCAAATAATTTGGTGAGGTGGGACGTCAATGACACTGGTCTATAGTTCTTTGCTTGAGATCTGTCCCCTCCTTTATATATAGTGACAATGTTTGCTCTTTTCAAGATGCTCTGTATTTCCTCAGTCTAGGGATCTTCTTCATATCCAGTATAAAGGTGTAGCTATTTCATTTTTACAGTTTTTAATCAATAATGCGTTCCAGTTGTCCGGACCTGCAGCTGAATGTGGCTTCATTTGTCTTATAGCTCTCGCTACATCTTTTGAGGTAAAATCAAAGTCTGTTATACACTCTCCGTGCAATTTCTCTTCAAAGAATGCATCTATGCCAGATATCGCTTTGTCACTTTTTGGGGTATTGAAAACTGATTCATACTGGGCTCTCACTGTTTCAGATAGTTGTTTTGGATCGTCGGTTAGTTCATTGTTTCTTTTCCTTAAGGTCCCAATAGCGACGCGCGTTTTAGTTTTCCTTTTTGCATAGCTATAAAAGTATTTTGGATTTTCCTTTATTGCTTCTCCCGCCTTTTCCTCTTCCCTCTCTGTATGGTCCTTTATCAGGGCTTGTATTTCCCTATCGATACCCTCCAGTCAGCTCCTCTTTCCTTTTGGCTATGATTTCGGAGCATATTTTTCTAAAATTCTCAGCGTTTTTTCTTCTAGGGTTGTTAGCATTTCTTCAGTTGTTTTATTCTCTAAAACTGTTCTCCACTCTATTTGGGCCATGTGTGATCTGATTGCTTCCCAATTTGCAGTCTTGGAGTTTAAGTTAAAGGCCCCAAATTTGCTTCTTTCCTCAATATGTGTATTGTCTTTTAATGTCGTCATATATGTTGATATCTCGATTAAGTTGTGGTCTGAGATAATGGTTGGGGTTATTTTTATATCAACAAACAAGTTCGTGTTATTCGTGAATACCAGATCTAGGCAGTTATTTTTTCTGGTATTTCCTGTTATCTCCAGTGTCAGTATATATATATATATATATATATATATATATATATATATATATATATATATATATATATATATACAGTATGTATATATACACACACACGAGTATATGAAACTGTATACCTACTTTTGGGCCACCCTGTATATATATATACACAGTATATATATATATAATATATATATATATATATATATATATATATATATATATATATATATATTGCAAACTCACAAAGAAAAAGAAAAAATGGGTTCGCATCATTCAGTCTTTGCACGTGTTTAAGTGTGAAATTCATCCCATATATAAATATATATACACACGAGTGTATATACATATACTGTATATTACATACTGTAAGTAAGACATTATTTTTCGTGTCTGTATGATTAATGTGAAACTACAATAAAAATACAAAATATAATTTTTTTCAACTTTTTTCTTGAGTTTTTGAAATTTATACGTAGCAAATTCAAAATTTATTTCCTCGTTGGGAAATACAGTCAAGCAATTCGTTTTCTTTAATGCGATAAATTGTCATTAACTAAAATATATTTAAAGAAAAAATATTTCGTGACATTATCAAAATATAATGCTTGAATGAAAATAGACATTTTTCAATTTGTTTACATATATATATATATATATATATATATATATATATATATGTTACAGTCAAAGTGTGTAACCAGCCATTTCGCGTATGGCTGAAACTTTTAGTCATTTCGCGAAATGGCTGTTTCACTTAGTCATTTCGCGAAATGACTAAAATCTTCAGGCATTACGCGAAATGGCTGAAATTCCTCCTTGGTCATTTCGTACAAGATCATTTGCCCGGTTAGGTCAACTGTATGCCCTTGACAGTTGGTTAGTTTAAGTTGTGTTATTTTCGTTAGTTTTCGTTAGTTTTAGCGAAAATAACACGAATTAACCTAACCAATTGTCAAGGGCATAGAGTTGACCTAACCGGGCCTTCAATGGCGGACATCGGAATAACATTGAAGGCCAGGTTAGTATTTGAAAACGTCTATATTGGAAATTCAAATTCATATGTGTTAAAATGTTAAAATGTGTTCAATGTGTATTTGAAGAGTGTTTTCTCACTTATTTGAACAGACCTATGGATGTATACATGTTTTAGCAGATTTAGTTAGTTAAATAAGGTTTCCAATTTTATTGTGATGTTTTTATTTCTATGAATTCATGACAAAAGTCATTTTAGCCATTTCACGAAATGACCAAGGTGGAATTTCAACCATTTCGCGTAATGGCTGAAGATTTTAATCATTTCACGAAATGACCAAGTGAAACAGCCATTTCGCGAAATGACTAAAAGTTTCAGCCATTACGCGAAATGACTGGTTACACACTTTGTAACACACACACATAATATATATATATACACACACATACACACATATATATATATATACTGTATATGCAAAAGAATATAATTTATATGATCATTTCTACATTATTTTTTATGTTTTTAGTGATACAGTTTACGTTGCCTTTCTTAAACAAATCTGATTTCAATTAAAAGTTGAACTCAAAATAAGCTTTACCTATTCCATACAACTTAGGTCTGTCGACTCTTTCGCACCATGGGTCTCTTCTAAGACTGAGTTAAATCGGTTTTGGTCAGAACAAAAAGAGTAAAATGCCGTTGGTTTCTGAAGGTTAGTAGTCGCTCGTTCAGTTTTCTTTCTAATTAGTTCA
>JAJOZX010002478.1:132500-322500 GCA_023014485.1 Bathynomus jamesi
TGCTTCGGCTGAAAGAAGTTTCTCGCGTCTCAAACTTATTAAAACATATTTGCGTTCCACCATGTCTCAAGCGAGATTGCAATATTAGCTATGTTATCAATAGAAAACGCTATAACAAATCCATTACATTATTCTCAATTAATTGAAGAGTTTAGCTCGAAGAAAAGTAGAAAAGCATTGCTGTAATATTCAAGGAGCATCTGAACCAAATATTAAAGCATTAATATTTAGCCTGATAAGTCGATCGCTCACTATTATAAAAAATGAAATGTCAACATCTCTTATACATCACATATGAAAAACGTTTGTATACTATGGAAAGTCATTACCTATAATATTATGTAAATCTTAGAAATCATTGTCTTATATTTTCGATACAAATCTTGATTCATATTATAATATATACTTATTGTATGGTTTATTTATATTTGTTACACAATTTCCATGCGTGATTATTTTGGTTTGGTTTAATTTTTAAGTGCTGGCATAGTTCTGTCTATGCGGGATTCTAATATTGCTGGTATAGTACCGATAAGTAAGTCCATATTTTCATATATATAGGCCTAGGGCCTCGCAATTTCTAGATCTGCCTAGGGCCTCGCAACTTCTAGATCCGGCCCTGGCTAGAAGTACTCGCTCACCTGCAGAAACGTGGGTTCTTGGAAAGCCCAGCAACGAGTTATCAACTGCAAGGCTACCCACATGTGGTGATGTGCTTCGTTTGATTCAGTTTCACCACCATGAACAGTCAAAGACCTTGAAAAAGAGCTACAACTTGGCCTGCAATTAGGCCCTGCAAGTATGGCAGAGAGCAAGGATTCCTACACAGCGAGTCGATTCCTGCGTTAGGAAGCTGTCAAAGCTGTACGAAGAGTTCCTTGCGTTGAAGAAAAACCGCAAGACGCAGCTACAAAGCTGCAGAGTGAAAGAGAGCATGTTCTAAGATACTCTCTCAGAGCTTTTCGACGTTGCCTCGAAGGACGCCTTGAAGGTGATAGACAATGAAGAAGACCGCCAATTCCTGATAATGCAACGAGAAGACGTCTTTCCCTGCAGTATGGCAGGCCCTGACAAGATTAATTTTGCCAAGGAATACCGCAAGAGATGTCGACAGGAGAAAGATGCTGACAAAGCTCTAAGGTACAAAGAAAGAGAGGCTGCATTCCAGGCTGGAGCTGCTGCTCTTCCATCATTCAGCACATCCAGTTCATCCTCTGAAGAATTCAATGCTGAAGACGATGATTATCATCCGTCGACTTCGACCGGAAGAGCAGATGTACACTCTCATCCTCCGAAACGAAACAATATCTTCACATCACCAGATGTGGTTGCTGCTTTTGATCGCGTCAACCTTCCCGATCGAAGAGCAGTCTTCGTTGCTGGATCAGTCGCTCAAGCCCTGGGCTATGATATTTCTACAATGACTCTTTCACGCAGCTCCATCTGTCGTTCAAAAAGGAAAGCAAGGCAGGCAGCAGCCAAAGAGGATCAAGTTTCGTTTTCTGTCGAAGGACCCCTTCTTCTTCACTGGGATAGGAAACTATTACCAGACATCGGCGGCGCAAAGGAAACAGCCGAACGAACCGCGGTAATCGTTACGGGAAATGGGATGGAAAAACTCATAGCCGTGCCAAAAAATGCAACGAGCTACAGGAGAAGAACAGGCCAAGGCTTGCATTTCGACGATTGATGACTGGAATCTTCGCGGTGAGATCCAAGGTCTCGTATTTGACACAACTGCGTCTAATACTGGCCTTCACAGGGGAGCCTGTACCATGATTGAAAAAGCAGTAAGGAGGGAACTTGTCTGGATCGCTTGTCGACATCATATCCTTGAAGTCGTCTTGTCAAACACCTGCAACGCATTTCTTGGACCGACAGGTGGGCTGGAAATGACTCTTTAATCGTTTTCAGAAAAAATGGCCATCACTTCAGAAGGATTCCTTCATGAAGGCTTCAAACAACCTATTCAGAGATCCAAAGATGTTCCAGCTTCGAGAGGAAATGATCCAGTACTTCACAAAGGCACTGGAGTCTAAACAGTCGCGTGATAACTATGAGGAATTGCTACGACTCTGCCTCACCTTCCTCGGGTGCATGATGAGAAAGAAGTAAAGGTCTGCGCTCCAGGACCAACTCACCATGCACGCTAGATGGCAAAGGCCATCTACGTCCTCAAAATGTATCTGTTCAAGCATCAACTACAGCTGACAGCACGTGAGACGGAGAATATCACCGAGCTCTCTCTGATTATCGCCTTGGTCTACGCACGTTTTTGGAACGAGGCCCCCGTCGGACTCAATGCTCCTTTCAACGATATTCTGCTTCTTAAAATCTTGCAAAAGTACCCAAATCAGACCATTTCCAAAGCAGCACCTGTGGTATCTTGGAAAGCATCTCATCGGCCTTGCATTCTTCGATCCTAGAGTCGATGCCGAGATCAAACGGAAGATGGTCGTAAACCTCCAACGTAACGAGAATACCAGTTACTTGTCGATTGAAGCTTGAAGGAAATATTGAAGATTTGAATTTGTATGAAATGGTCACTAAAAGGACTCTGGAAATCTTCAATCTGTTAAAGAAGGAAGGAAAGAAGGCAGCGGAGGATACCTTCCTGAGGACCGATCCCAATTTTTGGACGGGGGATTATGGCTTTCAAGAGTTTCGACGCATAGCGATCAACCTAAAAGTTGTCAATGATTCGGCAAAGAGGGATATCGCCCTCATCAAGGCATATAATACAACTTTGACGAAGGATGAAGAACAAAAACAATTCATCCTCCGATTAGTAGCAAAACATCGCCAAGACTACTCATCGTCTTCGAAGGAGTCAGTGGTGAAGCGTTAATCTAAGTAATGATGTATATTATAAATGAATGATAAATGTAATTTTCTATCAAACATATCATTTTTTTTTTTTTAAATTAATCTGTTTTCTTTAAGAGTTATTCTGTTTTCTAAAAAAAATAAGCTGTTTTCTTTGAGATTTAATCTGTTTTCAAACAAATAAACATGTATTTGCCCTTGTTTTTTTCATTTTTTAACCCAGAAGCTCAATCTACTAGAAAATGAGTAGTAAAATGAAGTTCCTAGCGACCAGTAAATATCATTCAATTAGGCTGAAATTTGGCATGGAGATATTTGATAAATATAGGAACAGGAGCAGCCATGTAGAGGTAAAAAATTACAAAATTTTATTTTTTGGACCAACCTAATACATATATATATATATAGTCAGCGTAATAAATACACAAACTTCTTCGTAGCCCCTTCAATAATTACAAGAGCTTTATTTGTCAAGATTTGTTTTTCAAAAACATTAGGATACACTTTACATCTTATAGATTACCCCAGCGCAATCTTCGCATTTGAAAAATGGATCTAATATTAATAATACTACTAATAATAATAATAATAAAGTTATTAAAGTTATTAATATTTACAAGTATTGTACTCCAACTTCATTGTAAATTTCATCTAGTGTGCAGTGATGAAACTTTTTCATTGTCATGATGATAGAGATTATAGCATTGTTTGGTGTTTGTCATTGTGATTGTTTTCATTCATAATACAGTACTGAAATTTCAACACTTTAATATACTGTGTATATATATAATATATATATAATATATATATATGTATGTGTGTGTGTGTGTGTGTTTTACAGTAAGATTGTAAAACTAGTGATTTTATGAAATCCTTAAAATTTTCAGCAGTTTCGCGCCATTACCGTTTCACTCAGGGACTTCAGGAAGTTACAGTATTAACCTAACCTAACCTGAAGTCCTTGAGTGAAATCACTAGTTTCACAATTCACAATCTTACTGTAATATGTATATATATATAGAAAGAGAGACAGATAGACAGAGATGAATAAGAGAAGAGAATGTAAATATTAATGTATAACGTCTGCATACTGCACGTAAAAGTCGTGGACTTGTAGACTGAATGAAATGAAGAGGCGCCTTTGTTAAACAGTATTCTTTTCTTATGAGATTTGTTGATTTGGTGAAAGTGTTCAAGTGTTTATGGCGCATAAAACGTAAATAGAATCGGTTTGTGACGCTCAGTGAATAGGTGGAAATCGTTTACATTCCAGCTACATACCATTACTGCACTCCGACAGGTCTAAGTGATATCATCAGTGACTGTAAAACATACATTCTCTATAGGGAATGACGTCCACGAGCTGAAAGCGAGGATGCAAGGATGCAGAAACGATTGCTAGAGGATTTATTCCAAGAGAAAGAGCGCGTTCTGCTGTTGTCAAGCCTGCATAATGTACGAAGGTGTGCGGATTTTGTTAAGTCAACGAAGCGAAATGACAGAGAGGATCAGTTTCAAGTTTTGGACGAAAAGAAATTACTGAAAACGGATGTTTTTAAGACAGAAGATTCTTGATGTCGCGTTCTTCTAAATGAAGATCTTAAAGAGAAGTCTAATATCTAGAATGTACTGTACGACGACCATAAATGATCCATAGATCGTACGAAATGAAAACAATAAAGAGTAAAGTTTCACTTTGCTTGTTCCAATAAGTATATATATATATATGTATTATGTACACACGATTGCATACATCCTATCCTTCGAACACGCATAAAGGATCATGAAAGCCAGAAACACAGCAATTTCCAAGATTTAAGTTCACAACGATGCCCAGTTACGATAGAAAACAATTTATATGTTCTGAACGAAACCATTATTTAGAAGCAGATTTTAAGAAACGATGCATACATTTTGACAGTTAATAAGCATTGCCCACTTATAATAATAACACGCTTTAAAATACGCTTCTAAATAAATGGTCTCCTTTAACAGCTATATATTAATTTCCATGGTATTTGGACATCGTAGGTTAAATTAAACCTTTGAAATTACTACATCATCACGGTCTTTTATGCGCGTACGGAGGACAGGACTTACACAATAGGGCGGAGCGTTTTTACACTTTTTTCGATTTTCGTTTTGTAATAGCGCGGAAAAGTGGCTCTGTAAAGTGAGTGTGTAAAATCTCAGAGATCTGCAATAATATCTTCTGCCTCCGCACGCGCGTTGAAAATCCAAAAAATGCGCCAAAATACACATTTTTTCAATATTTTCTTATAGTTTTAATTTTCATCCTACCTTCTAGTAATAGCGAGGAAAAGCATTGTAAAGGTTTATTTTAGACTAATTTTAAATATTTTTGTCCTGCGATAATATCTTCTGCCACCGCAAACGTTCCAAAATATGGAAAAATCTGCATAAATCACATATTTTGCATATTCAGCCGAGACGCTAATAAATTCACTTTGTACGTCATGTAGTACTCCCACATCGTTCTAGAAGCTTCATCACAGCCTGGTACGGTGTGTTGCTCGTCATTGCCATATACGGCAATGAGTCAGTGAGTGATGACTGATGAGTCATGACTCACAACACTCTACCAGGCCTTCTTGCTCTCACTTCCCCTGTAGCTGGTTCCTTCTTGGTGCTACTTGTATTTGCCGGGGAAGAATGAAGGATACGAGAGGCAGGCTATCTCTTTGTTGGGTATCTCTTCTAGGGGCCTCTCGTGTCCTCTTCTCCCCCTGTCATTTGGGATGTTAGCGTCTTGAAGAAAAAGCCGGTCGTTTTCAGAGTTTATTGAGTTCTTGGTTGGCTGGGGTTATTTTACAGAAGATTTTGTTATTTTATATACAGCTGAATTAATTAAATATATATATATAAATTTATGTACAATACTTATTTATAAAGATTATATATGATTCTTAAAATTACACAGTGATAAAATATATACAATTTGGTACGCGCAAAATTGGTTTGTCGGTAACTAATATAAAAATAATATAAATGCGGAAAATTAACTGCGCGGCCCCACACTACTGCCCACCCGAGAAGCGGAGCACGTATATCAAAAGTAGAAATATTCGGGTCTTGATTTGAATCGGATCCTTCGTCCAGCTCGCGTTGATCCTCGGTCGGCCTCGTTTCCGGTTGTTGCGTTGTCCTGCGCGCCCGTCCTGAGGTCTGTATTTGCTACCCGAGGTGCGTCCTCCATCGTCCTTTTTCCTTGCGTGCTTTTTCTCCGATCCGATGTCGTCCGATTGTGCGCCCGGTACCTGTGTGGGACCTGAAACTATATACGCCGGTTTTAAACGATTAATTGAAATGGCTTCTGATGATCCGTTAGTTTTTTCTATTACGAAGTACTTATCGTGGCGTTCGAGAACACGGAAAGGTCCTTGATATGGTGCCTCGAATGGTTTTCGAACGCGGTCGATGCGTACCCATACGTGGCTTGATTTGTGGAGTTCCGATGGAATGAATGATTTGGGGGCTGAGTGAATGTTTCCTTGAGAGAGTTGGGCGAAATCGATTTGCGTCATTTTCTTGGCTAATTGGGAGATGAATTTTGAATTGGATTTTGACGACGAATTGGCGATCCTTGGCCTCGGGCATAATAGGGTGGTTCCGCTGACGGTGGTGAACGGTGAATAACCCGATTCGTTGGGGAGACTGCGTAAACCAAGGAGAACTATGGGTAAAGCGGGGAGCCAATCTTGTTTCGAGCGATGATTGCTGTCTTGATGGTGCGATGAGATCTTTCAATTATTCCGTTGGTCTGAGGGCGATACGACAAAGTTCTTAGTCGGTGAAATCCGATGAGAGCTGAGAGTTCCCTAAAGAGTTCGGATTCGAATTGGGATCCGCGGTCCGTTATGACTTGCAGTGGTATACCAAATCTTGAAATCCATACATCGAGAAATGCGTGTGCTATTGATGTGGCTGTAGTATCAATCAGAGGATATGCTTCTATCCATCTTGTGGCACGATCGATGCAGGTTAGGAGATATCTATATGGGGAAGGATATGTTTGACCGGGCAAAGTGGTTGGCGGTAAGGGACCGACGATGTCGATATGTACCGTTTCAAATCTTGAACTTGGTAAATCGAAGGGGTTATTTCTGATTTTGTATGGCGAGAAATTTTTGAGGATTGACATGATTCACAATTTCGGAACCAAGTTCGAATATCCTTATTCATTGAGGGCCAAAAGTATCTTGATTTAATGATACGAAGTGATTGCTTGATGCCTGGATGAGAAATATTATGAAATTGATTGAAGATGGAAGATCGATGCTGCTTGGGAACAAAAGGACGGGGATATGGCGTGGATGTATCGCAATATAAAATTGTATTTTCTGGAAACGGGAACGGCTTGAGACGTGGGAGAAATTCTTGCGTTTTTTGATTTTTGTTGAGATTCCGCGATTGCTGATAAATCGAAAGCGTCGATATGTACTGCGTTTACGTTGCGTGAAAGGCAGTCCGCTACGACGTTTTCGGATCCACAGATATGTATTACATCGCATATGTATTCCGTGATGGCAGACCAATGACGTTGTTGTCGGTCTGTCTTGGCTCGTAAGGGACGCTTGTAGGCAGAAACCATCGGTTTGTGATCCGTGAAGAGTATTACTTGACGACCTTCTAAAAATTGACGGAAATGCAGGACGGCTAGGTATGCTGCGAGTAATTCTCTATCGTATGCGGCGTACGCTTGCTGAGTTGTAGTTAATTTCTTGGAAAAGAAGGCGATGGGAACTGGTGTGCTGTCGATTATTTGATGAAGAACTGCTCCAGCTGCTATTTGTGAGCAGTCCGTAACTAAATGAAGGATTGAGCTTGATGGAAGAGGATGACAAAGCGTAACGGCGTTCCGTAGTGCATCCTTGACATCTTGAAAGGCTTGAATTGCTTCGTCGTTCCACTGTAGACTTTTGCTTTTGACTTGAGTTCTGACGATTTCACTTAAAGGTGAGACTAAATCGGCGTAACGGGGTATCATATGGCGATAGAATCCCGTCATTCCTAGGAATCTTCTGAGGCTTTGGTAATCTTGCGGTTGGGGAATATCTTGAATTTCGGAGACTTTGTTTACAGGAGGACGAACGCCTGCTGGGGAAACTTCATGACCCAGAAATTCAATTTTGGATTGCTGAAATATGCATTTTTCTAAGGAAATTCTTAAATTGTGTTCTTGAAGGATCTTAAATACGCGTTCTAAGTCTTTCAAATGGTCAACTGCGTTATTTGAATGGACTAAAATATCTTCGAGATACACAAATACGCAGTCAACTCCTCTGAAAATTGTATCCATGAAGCGTTGAAATGTTGCAGGGGCGTTTCTTAAACCAAATGGCATGTATAAATACTGAAAATAAACCAAATGAGTTGTTATAGCCGTTTTCTCGATATCTTCTGGGTGGACTGGAATTTGGTGATATGCTCTGACTAGATCGATTTTGCTAAAGCATGATTTTCCGTGCAGAGATGTTGACAGACTTCTTATATGAGGAAGTGGATATCTGTCCGGTTTCGTGACAGCGTTTAGGCTTCTATAATCACCACACGCCCGCCATTCGCCTGGTATCTTCTTCGGAACGAGGTGTAACGGTGAGGCCCATGGTGATTTTGAGGGTTCTATAATTCCATCTTGAAGTAAGTTGTTGAAAGTAGCCTTAGCTGAGGATAATTTATCGGGTGGAAGACGTCGAGGGCTTGCAAACACTGGTGGTGCGCTGCCAGTGTCGATGGTATGCTTGACAGTGTTGGTGGAAACTTTCTGCGGTTGAGCTGGTTTCAGTAGTGAGGAGTACTTGTCAAGCAGGTTCCTGATTTCTTGAGGTAATTTGTCGGTAGGGTTAATATTGATGAGGTGAAGGTCTTTGGATTGCACAGGTTTAGTAGTGGCTTGAAGAGTTGTTGCTCTATCCTTCAAAATGCCATGCTTGCAGTCCACAAGGATGTCATAATGGGATAGAAAATCGGCGCCGAGAAGTGGACTGGAGACTTGGGCGACGACGAATGGCCACCTGAATATTCTTCGTAATTTAGGAATTGATATGTCCAGTGTTACTTCTCCGAATATTTCGAGCGGCTGACCGTTTGCGGTGGAAATCTTTACTGCGGTTGGGTGGAGTTGACAATCATTGACACAAGTTGGTGGTAAAATTGAGATGCTCGCTCCTGTGTCAATGATAAAATTGACCTTCAGACTGGCGATGCGAGCTGCGACTGAGATCAGCGGCAGGCCGGACGTCGCGTTAATCACAGCCTGCTTATCTAGTTTTCCGACGTTTCTCTTGATGGTGAGGAAGATCTTGAATTTGGGCGTGACGAGGGGAGCAGCTTGGCGTCATCTTTATTTGGCCACTTGCACCATGGCCTGCAGGTCCTTGCTTGGGGGCCATAATAAAGGTGCGCGCGGCACACCACCGGCCGCTGATTCTCGCTGAAGGGTTTTAGGCCGATGGGGATATTCGTTCTTGGGCTTGTATTGGCTCGAGTTGACGTTGGCGCCGCGTAGCAGCTTTGTTGAGCGAACGGTATTAACTCATCGGCTAGTTTGCCGAGTTGAGTTAGCGTCAGCTCCTTTTGTGCTGCTACGACGGGCGCTATTGAGGATGGGAGCGCCTGGATGAATTTATGCTTCACCAAATCATCGCTGACGCCCACCTTCAGTGCCGTTTGGTGGATATCTTGAAGGAATTGGGAGGGCTTTCCAGTGCTCGTTAGCCCAGTGGTAGAGTGCTGCAAACTGATTCTAATTGAAACAATGCAGAGGTCGCAGGTTCGATCCCTGTACGGGCTACCAGTGAGAGGAGTGTTGGAGATGAGTCGTTCGAAGAGTTCTGGCTTCGTCTTTTCGTAATGACTCACGATTTCTTCTTTTAAATCGGTGTACGACTTGTTGGAGAGAGTTGCTGCTGAAATTCGTGAGACGACTTCGGGGGGTAACGAGGCTAGAACATGGAAAAATTTGGTCTCTTCGGATGTGATTCTGGAAATGTGGAATTGTGCCTCCATGATGGAGAACCATCCTGCGGCCGACGCTTCAGAGAACGTGGGTGGCTTGATGGTGACATGGTGCACTCCTGATTCCATCTTGCGGGAATGTAATTCGGGTCTGCTGCTGCTGCTTCGGTTCCGACCGGCTACTACGGGTGGGCGGCGAAGAGGCGTGGCTTCGGTTTGTTCCGCCCGGCGACTGAAGGATGCTGCTTCCGCTGGCTGCTTCGGGTCACTCCGGGGTCACCAATTGTAGCTGGTTCCTTCTTGGTGCTACTTGTATTTGCCGGGGAAGAATGAAGGATACGAGAGGCAGGCTATCTCTTTGTTGGGTATCTCTTCTAGGGGCCTCTCGTGTCCTCTTCTCCCCCTGTCGTTTGGGATGTTAGCGTCTTGAAGAAAAAGCCGGTCGTTTTCAGAGTTTATTGAGTTCTTGGTTGGCTGGGGTTATTTTACAGAAGATTTTGTTATTTTATATACAGCTGAATTAATTAAATATATATATATAAATTTATGTACAATACTTACTTATAAAGATTATATATGATTCTTAAAATTACACAGTGATAAAATATATACAATTTGGTACGCGCAATATTGGTTTGTCGGTAACTAATATAAAAATAATATAAATGCGGAAAATTAACTGCGCGGCCCCACACCCCGCAGTGTTGTGCTAGCTACGTTTCGGGTAAGATGTGGATTGTGTTGCTCTTGCTGTTAATACATCTTTCGAACACGACAACACGCATATGTAGACATATACTGTATATTTTATTGCATAATAATACGTTGGTGTAATATACAAAACTTCTGCAGAATGCAAGAATATTTTTACGTTTTAGGAGTAATTTCTTAATTTTTATATTAATTACTGTGTTTTTCACAATGTCAGTACCAGCTCAAGGAACAAGAACTTCTTCAAGTTGCCCTATATTTGGGCTCCAGCTGATCTAGACAAGAGGTGCCTTCCAACCTATAAGGACGTCATGAAATATTTTCATCAAATAAGGTTGAATCTGAAGACATCGAAGAAAGAGCCTACAGTTGCAGAAATTTCGGGTGTTCTCCCAAAACCTCTCGAAGATTTGTGGAAAACAGCCTCTATTCCTACTGTTTCTCATAACCGTGTAGTTCAAATGATTAAAAATTACCATGAAAATTGTCAAACCCTTCTAAAGTCAATAAAAAGGAAACAAGATAGTGACTCATTCAAAATTAAATTAGAAACATTTCAAAATGAGGCAGAAAACAAATTATTTGACATCAGTGCTTGCAAATGTGAAAATTTTGATAAGTGTTCATGTGAAAACCATCTCAAGGTTCCAGCAATTGAACAAGACTTCTTTAAAGATCAGAGAGCAACAAGAAAATTGGCAATAGGCTCTCTTGATGTTTCACAAACTCGTAAAGATCTGGCAACTATTGCTAGAAGACAACAGAGAATGAAACAGTATGAACCAAAACCATCTACCAGTAAAGGACAAGCAACTGAAACACTGTCATCAACATCAAGTGAAACAGAAGGAGCGGATTCTGATTATGAACCGACACAGAGAATCAAATCGATGGAACAATCTCATCATTGGCTATAGCTTGTGACAGAACTGGTGTGTCAGACAGGTTGCTGCTATATTTACTTCGGCTGTTCTTGAAGACGTGGGAATTATAAACGAAAAAGATTTAAGTTCAGTAATAGACGGATGCAAAGTAAGGAGAGCTAGAAAAAGAGTGAGATCTATCATTCAAAAGAAAGATTACGAAGAAGAAACTATGGAGAGTATCTATTTCGATGGAAGAAAGGACAGAACTGCAGTACAAGAAAAAGTTGGCAGTAAAGGTTATCAAAAAAATATAACAGAAGAACATGTCACTTTGCTTCAAGAACCAAACTCGCATTATATTGGGCATGTAACTCCCGCTTCTGGCTCAGCACAGAGTATATCTTCTGCAATTTTGAATTTTTTTCGCTCAAATGAGATTGATACTTCAGACGTTAATGCCATTGGATGTGACGGGACAGCAGTAAGAGGTATTGAAGAGCACTTTCAAGGGCACTCCAGTGGCTGATTTGCTTGCTTCACACTAATGAACTTCCCTTGCGGCACATAGTGACTGACATGGATGGTAAAACAACAGGTCCTCATAGTTTTACGGGGCCTATAGGAAAAAAGTTAATTGATTGTGAAAAGAGACCTGTTGTTGAGTTTGAAGCAGTTGAAGCGGAAGAAATTGTAGTTGACAGAGATGATCTGAGCACAGATCAGAAATATTTGGCAGAAATCTATGATGCTGTGTCAAAAGGTGAATGTACTCCCTCTCTAGCTCAAAGGAAACCAGGCAAAATGGCACACTCCAGATGGGTGACAACTGCTAACCGCACACTTCGTCTCTACGTTTCAAGTGAAGAACCTTCGGACAACCTTAAGTATCGTGGATTATATTATGAAAGTTTACATGGATGGAGGAGGAGAATCCTTAAAGCAAGAGATTCTGAGTCAGCCGCAGTGAGAGTGTTTAAATTGCCCACGTTGAACTTTCAGTGCAGTGAGTACTACAACATGATTAACTGGCAAACTTGTGAGCTGTCAGAGTCTCCTCTGACAAATGTTCTATCACGCTCCGACATCCTGAACTATATCTCATCAGGAGATGTACCTGATTTCATCCCACGCTTTCCTTGCCACACCCAAGCGGTTGAACGTCATATAAAGCTGGTAACAGAGGCTTCAGCTGCAGTATGCGGTTCAGAGGCAAGGGATGGATTTATCAGAGCAAGATTAGAATCCAGAGAGAAAATGCCAAGAATGGAAACAAAAAGTGACTACAGTGTGTAACTAGCCTAAGTCCGATAATGGTAGGGTGGTTGGGTCGGGCAGGGAGGAACTCGAAATGCAGCCACCTCCACGTGGTGAATACTCGGTTATTTTGTCAATATAGTACATTCGATATTTACGAAATAAGCGAGGAACTGCATGCATATTACATAATAAGTCATCAAAAATAAACCAAGCATATGCAAAGTAAACTGCATTGGTGGACCTAAATTATTTAATTGCTCAAATATATAAACTTCTTAAATTACTAAAATATGATATAATGAATTGCTAATTGCATTACTTAATACATAATTAACGAATAAACTGTGGTGTAGGGCCGAAGTTGACCATAATTGCGTCATTATAAAATACGCTATTTATGTAAATTTTCCCGTATTTTGGAACGTTTGCGGAGGCAGAAGAAATTATCGCAGGACAAAAATACTTAAAACTAGTCTAAAATAAACCTTTAGGATGCTTTTCCTCGCTATTACAAGAAGGTAGGATGAAAATAAATTAAAACTATAAGAAAATATTGAAAAAATGCGTATTTTGGCGCATTTCTTGGATTTTCAACGTGCGTGCGGAGTCAGAAAATATTATTGCAGATCTCTGAGATTTTACACACTCACTTTTGACGTGGAAAAGTCACTTTTCCGCGCTATTACAAACCGAAAATCGAAAAAAGTGTAAAACCGCTCCGCCCTATTACGCAATCGAATATATAGGGTGTCCATAAATTATTCACCCCATTATAAGCCTTAATAAATTCGTTATTATAAGAGCTATCTTAAAACGGTTTGCGGCAATTAATAACACAACTGAAGAAATGTTTTCTTTATTTCGCAGAACATCCACTAGGGGCATAATGGCGACAGTGAAGGAGAAAGCAATGTGTGTGCTGTGGATGTGGGAAACCAAATCTCCAATTACTGTGCAGAGACGTTTTCGGGAGGAATATCAGAAAACTCCTCAGCTGCACCACAGCTTGAGGATATGCAGCCCCGTGTGTTCTTTCAGCAAGATGGGGCACCGCCACACTGGGGATTAGAAGTGCGGAGGTTCCTCAATGAAAAGTTCCCTTCTTGTTGGATCGGGCGAGATGGCCCTATTCCATGGCCTCCTCGTTCCCCGGATATCACGCCTCTGGATTTCTTTTTATGGGGCTACACAAAGGACAGAGTGTATGCAAAGAAGGTTAATAACATCACAGAATTAAGACACCGGATTGAAGAGACATTATCTTCCATCACGCAAGACATGCTTCTTAATGTTTGGAACGAAATCATCTATCGCCTTGATGTTCTGCGTGCTACCAATGGGGCTCACGTGGAGGTTTACTGAATTAAAACAAAATTTCTTGAGTTGTGTTATTAATTGCCGCAAACCGTTTTAAGATAGTTCCTATAATAACAAATTTATTAAGGCTTATAATGGGGTGAATAATTTATGGACACCCTGTATAAGATATACATTGGAATATTGGTGTAATGTACTACAAGCCAATGTTTTGCAAGCACTGCCGATGGTTGACGTAAGCTTGGGTCGATCTAACCTCGTGCTCTGTAGTAATTATATTTATTAAATTATATTTATTTAAAAAGGAGCGTAAATTCATGAAATGAAGATCAGCTGGTATCGCATATTAACAAGTTACAAGTAAATAATGATTTTTTTCAGGATGGGACTCGGCTTATAATTACGGTTTTAATTAAATACGAAACAAACGCTATGTATCTGAATTCCTTTCCACTTCACCCATTTCCATCCTCACTCACGGTCCAGAAGTGAGAGTGCTCGAAGTGAGAACTAAAGTCTTGGAGGGGAAAAACTGTCTTGGCTTGGAATAACTAAAAACGAAAGAAAATCTACTATAACTAAGCATATAGTCGTACCTAACTAACCCATCCATATGTCACCTAACTTAACAGAAAGAGAGAAATAGTATGAGAAAAGGAATGAATAAATTTTAGGAAAGCCTCTTTTCACATTCATTTTTATAATAAATAGTTTGAAGGAGGTAAATATCCTAAAGTATCCTTCGTACTGAATCTTCATTAAATGTAAAAAGTTCATTGGTTCAGTAACTCCCTTTGATTTACTTCACATACGAAAAAATGCAGCTCCACTTCCCAATTAAAAAGTACTTCAACAAGAATACAAAAATCCCATTATATATTTGCATTTATTTATTTATTTTTTTTATTTATTTAGTAACTTCATTAAGGAAAGAATGGTACGCACTTTATTATAAATAAATGTACACTGTTAAACATTTCACGAATAAAAACCGAGTTTACAGACGGTTGACAAAAGTAAATAGACACCTTCAGTTTTTCTATAGTTTTTCATTGAAAATAAAATTCAATAAATAATAACTAATTCATTAAATCACTATATTTAGAATCGTGTTGCTTTTTCTTTTGCATTATGTAAAGCTGATACACGTTCTGAGATTCCACTGATAAGCTTTGCCATTTGCCAGGAGATTAAATATGAAAAGCAACAAAAGAGAGTAAATAATTAGTATGAAAAGGAAAAATATTCATCGAATGTTATTGCTCATTAAATGCGAACTGTCTAGATAATCAATAGATAAATAGATATAAAATTAACTATTAATAAGTAGGTAAGTCTTACCATCATAATGCGGTTTCGAGACTGCCGTGAATTAAAGTTACAAGATGATGCAGTTCCATTCTGATTAACTTTCTTACTGAATACTAAAGCTAATTAAAACTGATTTAATAAAGTAGTTTGTAGTTTAGATTTTAAACCGAGTGAATGTATGTAATAAAGAACAATTTAAATGTTGAAGTGACTACAGAAAATAAAAATATGCAAGAGACAGTATAAATTTTAAATCTACACTCTGAATAGAGTGTAGTCGTTTCGTTAGGCTTTTCATTGTCCCAATTTTGTGAATTTTTAAATGCTTAATGCGTTATACATTTCACATTAGTTAAACACTTCGTTAGACTTTCAGTGAGTCAGTTCAAATGTCTAAATTGTCCCAATTTTTTAAACAATTAAAAACACTAATTCGAAGTGTCTAATGAATTGTCTGACAATGAAATATCTAATGCATGAAAGTTTATTGACTTTAAATTTAAGTATAATTTTAAGTTTACATGAAAAGAATAGACTGTTTAGCTTGGCGATTGAACCTAGGGTAGGCCTACTGTGTACCAAGAGGCCTAGGTCTAAGGCTAGGTTCAGGATCACAGGCTGGTTCTTAATCTTGAAAGACTTTGCTAGCCAAGGCCTAGCCATATAAATAAAATTCATAAATGCATGAAAGACACTTGGAAGACATAAGCCTACGTGAAGTAAATGAATAAATGAACAAATATAATAATTGTTTTCGCCTTTTTACTAGATATCCTATCAATACGACCACTAAATACACTGCATTACAATTTCAAAGTATTTTTAACCACAATGCGCATACATCTAGGCGCAAAGAATAGAAAACTAACTTGTTATGTAAATAAAATGTTTAATTTCTACACCTTTATATATTTGAAACGTGCAAGAACCGTTTTCTAATATTTGAAATATCTATTAAAAAATTCATAATAGCTACTATTTACTTCAGAAATCTAAATTCATAATTGGGTGTCGAGTAGACGTTTCATATATATAATCAAATGACTAGTACCACTTATATTTTATCGCTTTTACGTTTTAATATCCTCGGAAATGAGGCACTGCATGTAAATTTTCTTTAATTGCATGATTTAGCTGGCAGTGAGGGGGACCTACAATTTAACGTGGTAACTGAACCACGGATCACTACATTATCTGAACGGAGGTGATGGTAACGCATGCAGCTATTCATACTCAGAACCATATATGTGAGTCAAAATAAAAGAAATAAAATAAATCTTAGAGAGAAATCGAGATACTGTAAGGTGTTTTCTCCTCTTCTTTGGGCGTGTTCTCTCTTTATATTTACAGGTTCATTCGCGCCCGCGGGCGATTGTATGCACACTAGGCCGGGTCGAAAAATTAAATTTGTGAATTTCCACATGCCTGTGTCTAAGAAATTTGTAGATGCACTATAAATGCTCAACAATGATTAAAAAAAACTAAATTGATCAAGTTTTAGATGTTCCGCAAGTCCTCTGAAGATTGCAAGTAAAACGTAAAACATTACAAAAAACTTTAAAACTTTTAAAACTTTATTTAAATACGTAAACTTTATTAATTATTTGGCAATTATGATTTTCGATCAAGATTTTCTTGTATATTTTGTATTCTTGTTGCTATTAAGTTTTTTCTTGACTGTGTTTCGTCCAGAATATATAATTTATATATACAATTTTTCTTTCAGAATTGATTATTTGAATACAGTCTAGGATCTGGCCCAGAGTTCGTATAAATTTCTGGGTGCAGAGGTTTTGACGACTGATCTAGACTAATTTTGGGGCGAGAATCCGAATTTTTCTATGCCATCGCACCAAATTGGTGCGAAAGTGGTCAAAATGGCAAAAAATTGGCAAAAATGGCAAAATTTTATCAGTTTTTCGTATTTTTGTCATATTCTTGATTTGAAAAATTTTTAAGGCAATTTTTTGTTTGAGAATCTGTTTTTGTAACATACTGCTGCCTGAACCAAGAAAACTGACAAAAATGTCAAAAAATAACAGCAAAAATAGTAAAAAATTAAGTAAATATTGTCAAAAAATCGCAAAAATGAAATTTTTGGCTATTTTGGTGCATAAACTAGCTCTAACCAATCATATCGAACTAAATAGTCAAGAAATTAGATATTAATAGCTCTGCAAGAATTTATTAAAACAAAGTATGCACAAATGTCTAAATTTCGGGTATAAATCGATAAAAATGGTTGTAAAATACTTGAAAAAATAGCCAAAATATAAAAAAATAGTACTAATTTTATGTTATTCTTAGGCTTGCTTGTTGTAAAATGCTTGAACTTCTTATAGAATCGATCTATTTGATTTCTTTAGAGTAACTAAGTCATATTTATTGTGTTTCAGGTTTAGTATTGGTAGTAGCTACAAATTGAGGATCCCTGTATTCATTATGTGATTCAACAGATGAATAAGTAAGTAATAATCGAACTGAATATTTAAAACATAAATATAAAGACCATTGTGTTACAAATGAATTTTTATATGTATAGAATAGAACCAGTTTATTATAATTGCAATTGCAAGAAGTCTTAGTATATTTTATTTTTTCAGGATGTATGTCAACTTGTGCCAGAAAAGAAGCATAGCTCAAACCTTGGTAAATGTATCTTGTGCCAGAAGAACAAAAGCCCAAGTGGAGAGAAATATTTGAGCAGCGGAGAACATGGAATAAAAAATTTGCTTCAGTTGGCTTCTGCGTACCCAAATGATGACAGAAGCAAGCGTTTGAAAGCTCTTACTGAGAGTCAGACTCCTTATATCCAGTATCACAGCACTTCGTGCTATGCAACATATAAAAAGTTCGTTGAACGTAGCCAGAAGTCTAAAAATGCTGAATCTGAACCCTCCGATTCCTCCTTAGGGGAAGCATTAACTCCTCCAGAAAATAGTTCAAGCAAAAGGATTAAAACACAGCATATCAAGGATATGAAAGTGTGTATTTTGTGGTTCAGCTCGAGTCAAATTGAAAGGTGGAAACATTGACCATGATTTGTTTCGGATATGTACTCCAGGTCGTGCCCAAAAGTTATTGAGTTATGCTCACTTGTTCCAAGACGATGTTTTTACCAGAGTAGCGATGTTGAACGAATACAAAGATGTATTCGCTGCAGATGTATTCTATCATAATAATTGTATAAAGAAGCATTTTGCAGCCTACGATCTGCCTACGATTTTGGAAAACAGACAGCAAGAAAATGAAGTTATGGGTTCTACTGACATGGTTCAAGAAGCGTTTAATGATGTAGTCTCAAAAATAGACTTCACAAGCTGTGGATACAGTGTCACCTACTTGAGACAAGAGATCAATAAAAAGCTGAACCAGGATGAATCTATCAGTAACTATTTGGTTAAGAGCCTGCTTATAGACAAATTTAAGGACACCATTTATTTTACATATCCTAGCAACAAACGAAAATCCCAGATGGTTTATTCTGTCCAGATTGAGAGTGCAAGAATTGTTGAAACTTTGCGGAAATCATCTGTCGAAAACGTTGCTAAGGACCTAAGGAAAGAGTTAAAAACTTACAGTTTTGGTTTACGCTCTAGCTATTGTGATCCAAACGATCTTGATCTAGCCTTAAAACGCTTCCAAAATGAACGTCCTCCAATATGGATGGAATTTCTTCAGCATTTGTTTTCCACCCGGAATGTATCAGATAGCAACAATCAGTTGATGCTGAAGTGTGACACTATCTTCCAGATGTTGTTTTACATCCTTCATAATGGTTTGGAGCCCACCCCATTGCATGTCGGATTTGCTCAAACTATACATAACCTGTCACAGTCTAAAGATCTTATTGAAATTGCAAACAAACGGAGCATTTGTGTAGGATATCAAGAAGTTCGCAAAATAAATTTTGCACTAGCAAAACGTACAATATCTTTATGTGGTTCACATAGAGTTCCAGTTCCTCCAGTATTTGATCAAAACCATCCAATTCAAGCAGCAATGGATAATTTTGACACCTTGGAAAATACCTTGTCTGGAATTGGTTCGACACACGATACGGTGCTAGTTTTATTCCAAAATGCTCCATTAAGCTCTGCACCAACACAACAGCATACTAATAAGATCAGTGAAGCTCCAGAGTCAACCCTCCGGCTTGGCAAGTTACAAAGCGTTCTTCCTTGCCAAGAAATTATCTCGATTGGACCAAGACATGAACGAGGTACAATAAGTCAAGATTTCCAAGTCTCTGAATACAAGGCAAACGATCATTTACTAGAGACTGTTAATCTCGACCATTTCCTGTGGTTTGTGATGCGATACAAACATAGAACAACCACAATACAGGGCTCTTCAACTAACTCAAATACTGATAATGATGACTTTGTTCCAAGCTTTGTTGCTGTCAAAAGCCCTTTTGTAGGAGATAGCTTGAAGCCTACAACTATTGCGTTCACTCCCATACTGCCATACAAAGCAACTGAATTTGATACCATTTTTACAACAATGATTAACTTTCAGGACGTGCTTAAGCAGCAGAATAAGCCATACGGTGCACTGTGGTGTGATGAAGGAGTTTATGCTATTGCGAAGGAAATTCAGCTCCTGAAAAAAGATCTGTTCAGTAATTTGTTTATCGGATTGGGTGGATTCCATTTTGAGAAGATTGTACTTGCTTGTATTGGATCTTATCTTCATATATCGGGAATTGAATCTGTTTTGGTTGAAAGCGAATGTTTCGGTCCAGACACAGTAAAATCCGTTATGAATGGCAATCATTATGTGAGAGCCAAGCAAGGATTATCTTTCGTGCACGAAGCAATAACAAGCATTATGTTCGATGGGTTTTTGAGTGTCGATGAACACCGTAACTTATATCAAGATGCTGCAACTAAAATTTCAATTATGGTTGCAGAACAAGAGCAATGGGACGACTTTAAGTCTTCGATATATACTCTGTCTCAATCCTTTCAACAATATATAAAGCAGAGGTCTGATAGTAATGAAAACTTTCATTACTGGTATCATTTTACCAATAGATTGTATCCAATCATCAGAGATTTAACCTACTCAATGCGGGCAGGTGATTGGTCACTATTTCTTTCTTCCATACAGAGATCAATCCCACTTTTCTTCGCCTACAATAGAACCAACTACGCCAGATGGGCACCAATCTTCTTTGAGGATTGTTTAAACCTTGAGGTACATTTTCCTGATCTCCACAAATCATTCCTTAGTGGTGGTTTTGTAGTGAGGAGAACGACACGACAATGTAGTGGAGTTCCAATGGACCAGGCACTTGAGCAACATTATAATAAGCCTGCAAAAGTGTCCGGAGGATTAATTGGCTTTACTCGGAGAAAGGAAGCAGTGGCACTGTGGAATATTATTAAACATGAGAAGGACTTATATTCTTCACAAATGAGAGGTTCCGGCCAGTTTGAAAATCGTGACGAGTATGATATTCATCATGAATACTCCAAGAGCCATGCCTTATCGAGCTCCAGTAATGTCCAAGCTATTCAACAGTACATTTACAAAGTTGGAAACACATTGAGCAAAACATTAGATGGCAAACCATTCAGAAACATTGCTACCGGTGAAGAGGATAAAGAGTCTTATACATATCACATTACTTGCCTGGATAGAGGAGATGTTGCTTACAAGAATTTCAAAACCGAACGGCTTGAGAAAAAAACAGAAACTTTGTTTGCAGCAATTAAGAGGCAAAAACCCGCAACAGCGAGGAACACTTCCAGAAAACGAAAGGAATATGACATAAAAAAGAAACCATTGCAGCACTGAACTACATTGCATTTGCTCAGCTCAGGGAATTTCCATTGAATCAATTACTTTTCCATGAAATTACACCTCTTCCATTTTTTCTTGTAGACAGTGATGGTTTTTTGAAGAAATCTAAGAAATCGGAATTGGGATCGGAACTTGAAAAGAAACTGGGTGAAGACCTCCCATTGTTGTTAGAAGGGAATGATGCAATGATCATAGATTTTATGGCTCAAGTAAGGAAATTCCCGGTGAAAAAAGCAATGTTGAAAACATTTGGTGAATTTGCACAATCACTTTTAAATATGTTTTTGAGTATGGGATCCAAGTCAACCACAATTCATATCTTATTTGAAAATTACAAGGCTTCAAGCATCAAGACTGGAGAACGGATGAGACGATCAATTGCGCATTCGAAAATACAAATTTCCATAACATCACCTGAGCAGAGGCTTCCAATTGACTTCAACAAGTATTGGAGTTCCACAGATAACAAGGCAAACTTCCAAAATTTTTGTCGGCTTTTTCATGGAAAACTACCATGGAGATAAAGTAATTGTACTGGGAGGTGGTACTCTTGAAAAACCTGAAGTTTGTGTCCAATTCCAAAATGGGAAGGTCTGCGAAATTCCTGAGCTTTGTTCTTCACAAGAAGAAAGATGACAAAGTGATGTTACATGTAAACTATGTGGTGGATAAAGCAATGCCTGGTGGTGGAGCTACAGTTTCAGTAGCTACCAGTGATACTGATATCTTTGTGTGCCTCATCTACCATTTAACAAAATGGATTGAGCATGGCCTGAAGGAATTATGGTTTGTTAAAGGCTCTGGAACAAGTCGCAAAATCATTCCTCTGCATGGCTTGCATCAAAAGCTTGAAAACGATTTGATCCAAGTTTTACCTGCCTTGCATGCTTTAACTGGCTGTGACAGTGTCAGTAAAGTAGGCACAAAATCTAGTGCACTGAAGCAGTCAAACTACTTTGATGAAATTAAGGACTTTGGCAAGGAACCACTTACAGAGGAAATAATCGAAGGTGCCGAAAACTTTCTGGTTCATTGCATCAAACCCAAGTCAAAATCCATATCATTTGATCAACTAAGATCTGAGCAATACTACAAAACTGGGGACAAAATCGATTTTACTCAGCTTCCTTGCTCTTCAAAAAGTATTAGACTGCATATTAAACGGGCATATCTTCAGTGCAAACTTTGGCTTGACTCTCCATATGGCTCCATATCTGAAAATTTAAATCCACTTGACTATGGTTACGTAAAGTCTGATGAGGGACTTTTGGAACCTCAACTAACCGATTTGATTGAACCTTGCAGCTGCAAAACCTGTACCAAGAGGTCAAAATGCCCTTGC
Source organism: Bathynomus jamesi (assembly GCA_023014485.1). Taxonomy (NCBI): domain Eukaryota; kingdom Metazoa; phylum Arthropoda; class Malacostraca; order Isopoda; family Cirolanidae; genus Bathynomus; species Bathynomus jamesi. Next base: position 154,920 of record JAJOZX010002478.1, read on the forward strand.
ACTGCGTCATCCATACCATGCTGCTCATTCTAAGTGCAATCAAAGAACATGCCAAAATCCTAACGCCTGAATTTCAGCAGGTAACTGAATAAAATTACAGATGAACAAATCTGTACATTGTACTTCTGTTTCATTTTCATGGTGTCGGAAGATGATACCACAAAAGCCATAGTGCTTTTATTTGTAAATAATGTTTCAATAAAAGTTTCAAAAACAAAAAAAGAACCGAAAAAAAAAACAAAAAAAACAAAAAAAAATGGGCCTCATCATTAAATGAGGTCGTTCCCACTAAGTTAGCTATAACTTAGCCCATTGCCGTGGTGCTGCACTGGAAGATGCACCTGAGTGACGGTAACACTCTTTCTCAATCACATAAGCGGCCTTGACAGTTTTTGTCATTTTTGCCAAACTCTTTGCCACTTTTGCAAGATTTTCAGTCAACTTCATCATCAGAAATAATACATGATCTTATCTCACAGTCTTTTACAACATGCAAACCTAAGAGTTTTATAAAATTAGCACTATTTTTTATATTTTGTCTATTTTTTCAAATATTCTACAACCATTTTTAATCATTGTAACCCAAAATTTAGACATTTGTACATGTTTTTGGTTAGGAAATTTTAGTAGAGCTATTAATATCTAATTTCTTGACTATTTGTTCGATAAGATTGGTTAGAGCTAGTTTATGCACCAAAATAGCCAAAAATTTCATTTTTGCGATTTTTTGACAATATTTACTTAATTTTTTACTATTTTTGCTGTTATTTTTTGACATTTTTGTCAGTTTTCTTGGTTCAGGCAGCAGTATGTTACAAACACAGATTCTCAAACAAACAATTGCCCTTAAAAAAAATTTCAACTCAAGAATATGACAAAAATACGAAAAACTGATAAAATTTTGCCATTTTTGCCAATTTTTTGCCATTTTGACCACTTTCGCACCAATTTGGTGCGATGGCATAGAAAAATTCGGATTCTACGCCCCAAAATTAGTCTAGATCAGTCGTCAAAACCTCTGCACCCAGAAATTTATACGAACTCTAGGCCAGATCCTGTACTAATAGTTAATACGCGTTGTTACACAAACAGAGTGACTTTCCCAAATTATCCGAAATGGCTGAGGCCGTAAAAGTGAAAGCAACTGTTGAAAAAATCATGAGTCCAGCTGTTTCCCTTATTGGGAAAGCTGAGCTCAGTGGAAATCAACTTCCCCTATATGAAGACGTTTTAAAAGAATATTTACAAACAAGATATCTCTTACTTTAGCTAGTGAGGGGGAAAAGAGCCAAATGCTAATGATGTGGCAAGAATAGTTGCATCAAAGGTAAAAGAGATCTGGAAAAGTGCATCAATTCCAACAATATCAGAACAGCAAATATTAGCCAGAGTAAAGGATTGTCATGAAAAATCTAAAAATATAATGAAGACTGGTAGAAAAAGGAAAGATTTTGAATCTAAACTGAACGCGTTCAAATCCAAAAATAAAAGGCTTTTTGATATTGCTGCCTGCAAATGCCATGATCTGTTTTCTTGCTCTTGTGAAAAAGAGCTAAAAGTTCCTGCCATGGAACGTTCTTTCCTAATTGCCCAAAGAGGTGCACGAAAAATGGCAATAGGCAGTATTGATTTACAAACAACGAAGAAACTGCAAATAAGATCTGAGCGTAAAGAACAAGAAAGAGCACGATTTTCTAAAAACATTGAAGATGGAGATATCAATAACCCATCCACTTCCAGGGAAGAGCCAATGGACTGGGATAACTTTCATACAATTCCTGATTCTGACACATCAACAGATACAGATAGAGAGCGTGATGATGATGATCACATTGAGGAAGGTATAAAGAAATCAGGTGAAGCACATAAGCTCACTCGCAAATTGCCTTCATTAGCAAAAATTTGTGACCGATTCCGAATATCAGACAGAGCTGGTGCAGCCGTTGCCTCTGTTGTTCTGGAAGATTTTGGTCTCATTACCTCTGAAGATTATCACAATGTTGTGGATAAGAATAAGGTGAGACGGCAGAGAAAGAAGATCAGAGAGGAGTTGAGTAAATCAAGTGAAGAAAGTACAGAAACATTGTATTTTGATGGAAGAAAGGACTTAACTAAAGCAAATATCTGTAAAGATGGGAGGTACTACAGTACAACAATTACTGAGGAACACATCACGCTTATAGCTGAACCAGAATCAAACTATCTTGGGAACTTCACTCCTGTGACTGGAAATTCATCTAACATTTCTAAAGGAGTGATAAAGTTTCTTAACAGTAACAATATTAAAGTGGACAATCTGAAGGTCATTAGATGTGATGGAACCAATGTAAACACTGGCATACATAATGGAGTTATCAGGCAACTAGAGGTACACTACAATACTCCTTTTCATTGGTTCGTGTGTTTGCTGCATACCAATGAGCTACCTCTCCGCCATTTGTTTAATTATTTGGATGGTAAAACCAAAGGACCAAAAGCCCTTGCTGGAAATGTTGGCAAAAGTCTTACTGCGTGCGAAAAGATGCCAGTTGTCAAGTTTGAAGCAATCAAATCAAGTAATATGCCTTCTATTCCGGGGGATCTCGATCTAAGCCAAAATCAAAAGTATCTCATGGAAATTTGTAATGCAGTCACAGAAGGCCAATGTTCCCAAAACCTTGAAAACCGCAACCCAGTTCTTTGAACCATGCCAGATGGCTTACGACAGCCAACAGGATAGCTAGACTTTATGTTGCGACCAGAAAGCCGTCAGAAAACTTGAAAACTCTGACCGAATTCATTGTTCGCGTTTATGCCCCAACGTGGTTTAATATAAAACGAAATCCTTACTATTACCAGGGACCAAGGCACCTCTGGTTTATGATATCTAGTTCAAGATACCTATCTGATGAGCTTAAGGCAGTCATTGATCATGTTATTGAAAGAGGGGCATATTTTGCTCACCCAGAAACTTTATTGGTCTCGATGTTATTTGATGAAAGGCAAGTGATGAGAGAGTTAGCTTTCCGGCGCATTCTCTTAGCCAGAGAAAGTGTGTCCTCGGGCATTAGAGAATTTAGACGGCCTAAAATTAATTTCTTGTCAAGAGACTACACAGATTTAATTCGATTTGGAGACTACCCAAGACATGAACCACCTCTGACAAAAAGCTTGACAAACACCCAGTTAGAGCTTATCGTAAGGGGTGATGAAACTAACCCTCTATTGAAAAAGTACCCATTTCATTCACAAGCTGTGGAAAGACATGTCAAACTTGTAACAGAAGCATCAGCTTCTGTCTATGGCCAGGAAAATAGATATGGTTTTAAAAAGGCAAGAATTGCTTCAAGACCAAACATGCCTACATGGAAGGGAGGTTGGGCTGGGCATGGTGTGGAATTTGACCTACAGCCACCTCCTTGTGGTGAATTCTGGGTGATTTGCCTTGTAAACTATCATGGCAAGTCAGCAAAGAGCTGACGGAGTATCGGAAAAAAATCACCAAAACTTTAAGTGACTTGTGGAACCTCAAAATATTTATATAAAAGCTTGAAACTCTGTCGTGATACTTCCTATGTAGGTACACAAACTTTCGTAATACAGGGTAAATTAAACTTCCCAAAAAATTTTGTTAAAGCAAAAACGACCAAGCCTAATTGTACACGTACGCCCATCAGTGCAATGCTTTTAAAATTTAAATAAATTTCTCTGGTTTAAACGTTAATCCAGTCATTCCATAGTTATTTTGAAAGGATTCTTCAGAAAATGATTCCATACAAGCGCAGGTGAAAATGGATCACATAATGAAAATGTGACCATTTAAATTTCTCTCTCTCTCTCTCTCTCTCTCTCTCTCTCTCTCTCTCTCTCTCTCTCTCCCCCAGCAGTTAGCCCCCTCCCCCAGCAGTTAGCCCCCTCCCCAAGCAGTTAGCCCCACTCCCCCAGCAGTAAGCCCCACTCCCCCAGCAGTTAGTCCCACTCCCTCAGTAGTTAGTTCAACTGCGTTGGGAAACGACTCAGGCCAGTTAGGAAAAACCACAACTTAAAATCACTCAAAACTGTGCTCTTCAATGCTAGGTCAATTAGAAACAAACTAATGGAATTTATAGCGTTTGTCAAAACTGAGAACTTTGATATCATCGGAATAACGGAATCCTGGATTCATTCTGAATCAAGAGATTTTGTAGGAGAATTTGAAATGGTAGGTTACAAAATGTTTCACAAAGATAGGAATGGAAGGGAAGGCGGCGGTGTACTTTTGTATGCTCGGGACTCCCTGCACCCGGTAAACAGTAATATCGTATCTGCTCATGAAATGTTGGGAATTGATCTAAACCTAAATAATAAAGTAGTGCAGCTACTTCTAGTATATAGACCACCTCACTACCCCGTGGATAAGGATATAAACTTGTATAACAAATTAAGCAGAATAGTGAATAATAAGATCAGTGTGATTTTTTGATTTTAATTGTGGTAATGTAAATTGGGAAAACAAAACAGCTGATGCTGAGGGCTCAAGACTGTTGGAATTTGCCGATGATAACTTATTAAGTCAATGGGTTGACGGGCCTACTAGGGGTAATAATAAACTAGACCTCATATTCACGAACGAAGATGACCTAGTCTCTAACCTGACTATTGGTGAAAATTTAAGTAACAGCGATCATAATTTGATTAGGTTTGACCTCAGGGTTCCAGTCAATACACGCGAAAAGACTCGTGAAAGACTGGATTTCTCGAGAGCAAATTTTGAAAGCTTCCGAAGTAGTTTAGATACACTTGAAGTTCTAATAAGTGAGGATGTCAATGTCACCTGGAGCTCATATAGGGATCAATTTAGAATATTACAGAACACTTTTATACCCACTAAAATGGTTTCCTTGTCAACAAAGTCACCGAAATGGTTTAACAACGAAATTAGGAGGGCTATTACGGGAAGAAATAGAGCCTACAAACTACTTAAGTCGCATTTCAACCACACTAATTCAGAAAACTATATAAACCTACGTAGGAGGGTTAAGTCCTTAATTATATCAGCCAAACGTGATGAAGAAGCTAGAGTTGCCTCACTCTGTAAAGTTAACCCTAGCCAATTAAAAATTCTGTAGGCCCCTTAAAAGATAGAAATGGCGTACTGAAATTCGGTGATAAAGATATAGCTAATACGTTAAACGAGTTCTTCGTTACAGTCTTCACGGAGGAAGACACAATAGAAGTGCCAAGTCCTCGGATTACATATGATGGTGACAATCCCGTAGAGACCATAAGTTTTACGAGAAATGAGTACAGCAATTAATTGATAAGATGAATAAATACAAATCACCTGGTCCCGACTTATTTCTTCCAAGGGTATTAAAAGAGGTTAGACACAATGTTGTTGAAGACTTAGTAACCATATTCAAACAATCAATCGAGTTAGGGAAAATTCCAAACGACTGGAAGTTAGCAAATGTAACACCTATCTTTAAAAAGGCTGATAGGGAAAATCCTTGTAATTATCGCCCGATCAGTTTAACATCAGTTGTCGGCACACTGTTGGAATCCATCATTACAAAACGTATTGTGTATCACCTTGAATCTAACAATCTAATTTTTTATTCTCAACATGGATTTAGGCGACATAGATCCTGTCTGACAAACCTGTTAGAGTTTTTCCATAATATGCATATTGCATACACTGTACGATAGGGTGCATCAAATTTCCCATGATTTTTCAAAATGTTTTATTTCAATCTGTCCCTATGATTACTCTGTTCCAATGCCTGAAATAGCACATATGGCCAAATTTCAAAGATTTATGTGGTCATCTAGGGGGTCCACATCATTGATGCAATATTTAGTATTGGAGTTAAATTGACCAAAAATTAAACATTTTATATCCCCGTTTCCGTGTTTGCAAAAGTATGAACCAATAAAAATGTGTTAAATAATCAAAACAGGGATACATTACATTGATTTCTACATTACATTCTGGTTTATACATTACATTATTGGTGATACAAGCAAGTTAAAGTCAAAGAACACTACGTTAATAAAAAATGTTCAAGAACTGTAAATGAACATGAACAATTAGTTTAGGCTCTAGTTTTCCTCTTTCGAAGATTAGGAAGCTTCTTTCTGTCGGATTCAACAACTTGTAGGACATTTTGGTAATGTTGTTGTGATCTGGCAGCCATGAGAAAATCAGAACTTAGCTTCACCCCACACTCAGCACAATCATTTATGACGTTAACTGCCGAGATGTGTTCCCTGGACATTTGAAAGGAAGCTAATTCTGGCCAATTTTCGATATTATGAGTCAGGAAAGAACTGTCAAGTTCCAGAACAGAGAAAATGTACCATGAATCTTCATTGATTAAGTCACCAAGCTTTGTTGTGCTGGAAATGGAGTTTGGAAATTTGGGTTCCCCAAATCCTGTGCCAAATCGATGTTGTGGTAAAGATGCCTGATCTTGTGCTGGCTTTACTGCTATAAATCTCTCAGCCAGATAGCAGCGTTCAGCTTCAGGGACTGCATCATTAAAGAGCGCAAGAGGTCAGTCAGGTACCGCGCTTGAACAGGTGATCCACCACCAGCTGTACAGCAAGCAAACAAAGTTCACAAACACGCAGTTTGGGTCATTGTGCTTCTGTGGTAATGGTTCCAGAGGGAAGAGAACTGATCTGCTCCTCCAGCAGCACCATCTTAATGGAGTAGAGAAGCTTGGCCATCCACCTAGCCTTGTACAGCACCAGGACGTCGAAATGAAAACTCTCTACTTGTCCCATCCAAGTAGAGCAAACAAAGATCAGAAAAATTCTTTGTAGTCATCACGTTGATGCTTCACAACAGACTGCGCGCATGAAATTGCTCTGGCCCTATAGTCATGGATTATGGTTTGTATGCCATCTGAATAAGAGGTACCATCCAAAAAATTAAGTGACTGATTATTGTTGTGCGGAACTGTGTCAAAATGCTTTTGGAACCGACAGAATATGGTAACTTCTACTGACAATGGTGGTTCTATTTTCAGATCATTGAAGACTTGTGTAAGGATTACCTCGCCAATGTGATGCCGACAAGCTGACCACAGTAAAGCTCGACCTATGTCCTGTTGCAGACTAACACATGCAGCACAGCACTCACATGACCAGTGTTACTAGCTGTTGTGTCAAAAGTCATGTTCACTACCGAGTCAACACAATTCCATGATCGGAGAAGCTCCATAGTGAGATTAGCAATGATTTGACCAGCTGGCTGATCTGTATTTGGCTTGTAGGAAGGCACACCAAGAAGTTTGATGTCATACGAATTGCCAACTGCTATGGTGAGCCTCTCTTCAGCTTTAGTTTGGTATGACAGAGTTGACATCAGTTTAAAATCCCAGTGAAGAGACAGGAACTGTGGTGGAACCCAGGACTCTCTGACCAATGATGCAAGCTCTTCACCAACCTTACGTCTTGCTCTGTCGGCAGTAGAATATATGTGAAACGTTTTTTGTGTCACCTCCTGATTCCTCAATGATGGCTTTGGTAAATGCTGCATGTTGGCTGGTGTGATCTTCATGCTTGTAGACAGGGAAACCATCCTATGGTATTTGAGTATGTCATGACTTATAAAAGCAGTTGTTCCTGAGCGAGTTGCTTGGCGAGATTTTCGTGTTTTGGTTTGTAATCCTCTATATCACCCTCTTCATCCTCAACATCACTGTTGCTTTCCTCACTGTTCTCAATCTGAACTTTGCTTGTAGATGCTTGGGCTTCTTTATGAGCTTTAAGCTGTCGTTCTGCTTGCATCATTTCCTTTTCCTGCTTTCTTTGGACTTTTGATGCGAGCTTCTTGTCATGGCTTCCAAATGATGCGACTCTGTCTGATTTCATTGACCGCAGAACTCCAGATCTTCAGGATCTTTTATGAGTTGCTCAGCATTCCTTGGCCACAACTGAAATGTTTCTTGTAACTCCTTTTCGATCCCCTTAAGCTTCGCAACTGCACCAAGCGAAGAACACCGATCCACTGGAAGTTCCCTAAGTTTTGCATTTTTTGCAGATAGTGCTATAATTTTTTCAACAGCTTTCCTCTCAGTAATCATGGCAATGTTGCCTTTCTGATAAAATGGAATAATTTTTTGCAAGACAAATTTAGCATTGTTCCATTTTGTACGGTTAAACGGTAGACCTTCTTGCTGATGAAACATGTAGCATCGCAACACTTGCTCACATGTTGGCAGCCTAGATCCTGTTATCTCTGCATCTGCATCGCTGATTCCAGCACCAAGACCATAAATGGCAGCAGTTTGACGAGTTTTAACAGCATATTTATCATTTGTGCTATCTGAACTGGCCATAATGCACGACAGGTATAAAGAGAACAAAAAAATTCTGTAAAGAGAGAACACAAAATTCATTAACAAAACATTTAACATAAACACAAAAAATCATATTTATCATAAATACTTGCATATCAGATTATATATTGCAGTTCCTTTTAGAATATTCTATAACTTTCCACCACTTCCTAGCACTTTCTAGAGGTTTCTATCACTTTCTAGAGGTATCTATCACTTTATAGAAGTTTCTATCACTTTATAGAAGTTTCTATCACTTTTTAGAAGTATATATGACCTTTAGAAATATCACTTACATGTTCTTAGGCTGATTTTTGTAGTGAACAAAATTTTTAAACTTCTACTATTTGGATCTCAAATCACAGAATGACTGTGGGGTTGGTGTGCATATAGGAAGTCTGTGTGGACCCCATAAATGGCATTCAAATCCAAAAATAATTCACATAGTAGGTTTTCTTAACCATTGGAACATTTCTAACTTAGGGACAAAGTGAAACTATGTCATTGGTGATTTTGATGCACCCTACTGTACGATGCAAGTAGGGCAATAGATATAGTGTATCTCGACTTTCAAAAAGCCTTTGACAAAGTCCCTCACGCTAGATTGATAGCTGAAGTCAAAGGACTAGGAATCACTGGGTTCGTTTCCAACTGGATTGAGGATTGGTTCAAAGATAGAAAGCAGGGAGTGGTAATAAATGGAGTGGCCTCGGAGTGGGCGCCCGTCACCAGTGGTGTCCCACAGGGTTCCGTGCTGGGTCCTTTACTTTTTATCATTTATATTAACGATATAGACGTCGGGCTTCTAAGTGCAATCTCCAAATTTGCAGACGATACGAAAATAGGAAGTAGTGTAGGTACTGAGGAGGGCGCAAGAACGCTTCAGAAAGATCTTGACAGGTTGGGCGAATGGTCTGCTACTTGGCAGATGCCATTCAACTTGGACAAATGTAAGGTAATGCACATAGGTTATAAAAACCCAAAGACCGATTACTCTCTCTTGGGAAGGAACTTGACTGAGACCGATCTAGAGACATGGAAGTCGAAAAGAGGGCCTTAAAATTATTAGGTTATATTAAAAGACAGTTCTAGTTTCGGAACAAGGAGACTGTAATGTCTCTTTATAATTCTCTAGTCAGACCTCAACTGGAATACTGTGCGCAGTTTTGGTCTCCATCCCTCAGGAAGGATATAGAAAGGTTAGAAAGAGTACAAGCAAGGGCTACAAAATTGATCCCTTCAATGAGAATGCAAAGCTACCAAGGGAGATTGGAGCGCCTAAATCTGTTTAGCTTAGAGACGAGAAGGTTGCGAGGTCAGCTTATTCAAGTCTTCAAGATGCTCAAAGGAATAGACAGGGTAGATTACAGAAACTTATTCTCACTTAATGCCAATCCGACAAGAAATAATGGGTTTAAACCAGAACTAAAGACATTTAGGACCTCTGTCTGCGGAAATTTCTTTTCCTATAAAATAGTTAATACCTGGAACCAACTTCGCTCAGAGGTTGTTTCCAGTCAAAGTGTAAATGTGTTTAAAAATAGGCTAGACAAAGATTAAAACATAAAAAAACTCTGCAGGAGTTCGCTTGCACGGTGTCTCTGTGAGCAAGCTAAATATAGAGCTATTTATATATTCTCCACTTTCCTGTAAAATTTCCTTGGCTACTTTTCCAGGGTCAAGGTATTTTCTTCAACCTTTTTCCATACCTGCCTCTGGCAGGGAGAGAGGAGGGTGGGGAGAGAGCCTTCTACTTTTCTATCCAGTTTTCTACTACTGCTAGGATAGTTGAAAGAAAAATAAACTTTTAATAACAGGAACCTCCCAGAGTGGACCAAAAGGTCTTTGAGGCTTCCTCTTGTCCTTGTAACTTCTTGTAACACTCTCTCGCTCTCTCTCTCTCTCTCTCTCTCTCTCTCTCTCTCTCTCTCTCTCTCTCTCTCTCTCACCAGGGAGGATACCCGCATCATCCCCGAGCAAGGCGTGAGGCACGAAGGTGCTGGCCTGGATAGTGTTAGATGTACCGCGACAGTCGTTGCCGATAGAATAGACAAACTGAGCGCGTTTAAGGCTCCTGGGCCAGACCAGTTTCTCCCCAGAGTGTTGCGAGAAGTGCACGACCAGGTGGCTCCCCACCTGGCTACAGTCTTCAACAAATCGTTGGAGATGGGCCAGGTGCCTGGTGACTGGAGGGAAGCCAACGTGACCCCTATCTTTAAGAAAGGGGATCACGAAAGTCCAGGGAACTATCGTCCCATTAGTCTCACTTCGGTTGTAGGTAAATTATTAGAAGGGATAATAGCTGATAGGATCGTTGACCATTTGGATTCCTACAAGCTGCTTGGGGACTCCCAACATGGGTTTAGACGGCATAGGTCGTGTCTCACCAACTTGCTCGAGTTTTTCCACGTCATGTTGAGTGAGTACGATAAGAGTAGGGCGATTGATATACTTTATCTCGACTTTCAGAAAGCCTTTGATAAGGTACCTCACCGCCGGCTAATGGCGAAAGTGCACGCGCTGGGTATCGGTGGGGAAATAGGTAAGTGGATTGAAAACTGGCTGAGGAATAGGCGGCAGAGGGTGGTAATTAAAGGTGCTAGTTCGGGTTGGGCCTCGGTCACTAGTGGGGTTCCTCAGGGTTCCGTTTTGGGGCCACTGTTGTTTATCATTTACATAAATGATATCGACGGTGGCATCGTCAGTCGGATCGCCAAATTCGCTGATGACACCAAGCTTCGGGCCAATGTTGGGACGCCCGAAGCGATCGAGGAACTGCGTGCGGACCTAGGTAGGATAGGAGAGTGGTCCGAAAAATGGCAAATGCCGTTTAACTTGGGTAATGCAAAGTGATGCACATTGGCTACGCCAATCCCAAGTCGGACTACTCGATGTTGGGTAGTAATATCGAGGTGACTGATTTAGAAAAGGACTTGGGTGTGCTAATTAGCAGCGACCTTAAGTTTACGAAACAGTGTGTAGAGGTGGAAAAGAAAGCCCAGAAACTATTGGGTTATATCAGGAGGCAATTTCAGTTTCGGAACAAGGAGATTGTGCTCTCACTGTACAATTCCCTTGTTCGGCCGCACCTGGAGTATGCTGTGCAGTTCTGGTCACCGCCCTCAGGAAAGATATTGAGAGGCTGGAGCGAGTGCAGGCGAGGGCCACAAAGTTAATCCCTTCCGTTAGGCATATGGGCTACAATCGACGGTTACGCGCCCTGAACTTGTTTTCGCTTGAAACTCGGAGGCTGCGCGGTCAACTCATCGAGGTTTTCAAGCTCTTACGCGGGTTCAACGATGTCGATTTTAGAAGTATGTTTAGTTTAAATGATAACCCAACTCGTAACAATGGTTGGAAGTTGGATTTGAAAAGGTTCAGGACTAGTGTGTGTGGGAATTACTTTACGTATAAGATCTGTGACATGGAACAGGTTACCTTCGGAAGTTGTGAACAGTTCCTCTGTGGATCAGTTCAAGAAAAGGTTAGACCAAATCTTGCACACTATTTGAGTGTGTACAAAATTTTCCCTGGCACCCGTTGCCATTGGTACCTCCTCGGTATGGGCCGCAAGGCCTTTTGAGGTACTTCTTTTCCTTGTAACTCCTTGTAACTCTCTCTCTCTCTCTCTCTCTCTCTCTCTCTCTCTCTCTCTCTCTCTCTCTCTCTCCTTAACGGAGAAAGTGATGCGGAAGACAAGCGTCACGTCTTGCATACTTGCTTGCTTCGAGTGAAGACTTATGCAACGAGGAATAATGTTTTTATTTTCTATTTTTATTTAAAATTTTTATTTTAGAATGAGTGGCGGGGAACAAAAACGGGTCTGATATAAAGCTTGTTTTTCTAGAAAAGATTGTTTTTTATTTTTGTGATTCACTGAAGCATTTTTAATGAAAATAACTTCAGTGATCACCATATTATATCTTTCTCATATATGTTCTAATTGAAGTGGCTTCAGGCTTCTGAATGTTTTCGCTTTTGAAGAGATTAAGCACAGTGTTTAATATTCAGCTCTTATGAATGTTTCTCTATATTATTAGAAGTTTAATTAAACACAACTTCAATTAATAAACGAAAGACGACATTAATTAAATTCATGTTTTCGCTTATGTTTCCTAAATTCAAATTAAAGAAAGACTTTACAAACTCTACTTTAATATATCTCACTCTCTGAGTCACGAGAAAGAAATTAGTCGGATTTAAGATTAATTAAAACTTGCATGCCTTCAAAACGTGTCACTTCTTTCCCATTACACGAAACCCGCAGACATCTGATAGCACCAGGTCTTACTCTTTGGGTAACATCGCATGTCTTTTGAGAAATTTGACCCATGATATGAAACGAAGTCAAGCTGTGACACGTGACCTACATTTATAACCAAGTTTTATGAAATAACTAAAAGAAATATTAATAGGGCTAATAATAACGGTGCATCTGAGTCATCTCATTTCTTATAGAGTGAGACGGTTGGAACTTTTGTATTTGTCTGAATAAAAAATGGAATTCTTTGCTCGAGACTGAAGTGAAATGCAAATGAACTCGAGAGGAAATGAGACGTACATAATTAATGAATAGTAAAGAGTATGTACAACAAAAAGTGCTGGTCAGAGAAAGTCGAAAACAACACACACACACACACACACACACACACACACACACATACACCATATATATGGTGATGGTGAAAGCCGTGTGTGGGCGAGCGTTGTCGTGAAGAAGGGAAACGTTCTGGTTCCTCAGTTGTTGTCTCTTCCGCGGAATGGCATTTCTTAATTTCTACCGTGACACGCAATACCTATTGGTGTTCACAGTGTCCAGCTCCAAAAAATCCAAGAACAAAGGCCTTTTTCGATCCCATCAAAACTGTCACCATGTTCTTTGCCCACACATGGCTTTCCCCACATCCCAACTTCTTGCGAGCTTCCAGCGGACAATTGTTAATTCCAATGGGAAATATATATATATATATATATATATATACATTTTAACTGCAAGCAACACAGTATAATTAATGTAAAGAACGACGCTTGTATAGAAGAGCGTTCCGCACAAGTTGAGGAGGGAGAACGAACAAATGAAAAATGAGGTACCTCCCAGGAATCGAACCCGAGATCATCCAATTGCCAGTCGGATATTTGATTCCGCTCGTATGTAGGAGAATTACGACTTCTGGTTGATCGAGGTCCTTGGTGTAGTGGACAGCATATCCGACCGGCAATTGGATGATCCCGGGTTCGATTCCTCGGAGGTACCTCATTTTTCATTTGTTCGTTCTCCCTCCTCATCTTGTGCGGAACGCTCTTCTACACAAGCGTCGTTCTTTACATTAATTATACTGTGTGTTGTTTGCAGTTAAAATGTATATATGTACGGCATGCGAAGGTGCCCCCTCAGGGCATTTGATTCCGCTCGTATGTAGGAGAATTACGACTTCTGATTGATCGAGGTCCTTGGTGCAGTGGATAGCATAACCGACCGGCAATTGGATGATCCCGGGTTCGATTCCTGGCAGGTACCTCACTTTTTATTTGCTCGTTCTCCCTCCTCATCTTGTGCGGAACGCTCTTCTACACAAGCGTCGTTCTTTACATATGAGTGGTCGCGCATCTTAACGTACCTAAGCGCCACCACAAGCAAAAACGTGTTTTTGATGGATATCATTATTTTCACCCTTCCTCTATCGCGTGGTTTGGGTTATAATTTATGACCTTACGACACTAGAAGTATGGTTGAAAACCTTATGAATCGAACTACTTTTTTCACCTCTATCGCCAGCCAAAAGTTCACCCAAAGTTCGGCATAATAAGAAAATCAAAAAATTAAAAAAAATATATATAAAACATAAAATATGAAAATCTATTCCAAAAACTCATTAGCATACTTAGAACTCTAATTTAGTCAAAAATGAACGTTCTAGCTCAATTAATAACAGATATACTATTGCCAGAATATTGCTGAACTTTGGAGGCGATTTCTGACGAATTTTAATTTTGGCGCTTAGGTACCTTAAGACGCGGGACCCCTCATATATATATATTATATATATATATATATATAGTCATGCGGTTTGCTTCTACAAAGCTTCAATCTAATATTTAGGAGAAATCCAATGACAAGGAGGAATGTAAATGCCATGAAAAGACTTCTTTAATGCGCAACGTTTCGAGCAATACGCTCATCATCAGGCTAGATAATAACAATATGAAATTAGAATCAATAAATAAATGTGAACAAGACAAAATAATTTCTATACAACCTATTCATTAAAAGCAAATTTTAAAAAGACTAAAAGAAGAGGGTTAAATTCAAAGTTATAAAAATTTACATATAAAATTACAAGAAATTTAAAAGCTATTTTTAAATTACATATAGTAAATTTGAAATTAGTACACTGGAATAATTAAACAAATACAATGGAATAATTAACACTACGAACCTTTCAATGCTGGTTCCGAGGCACGAGTAATTTAAAACAAAACAAAACAGGAAACAAGCTATGGGTTGGGCGGTTGGAGTTATAAGTTAGGGGAGGGGGGATTATAAAAAATTGGGGAGGGGGGAGGGGAGTTGGGGAGGGGGGTATAAAAAATTTAGAGGGACAGCTGAGGAATCCACGTTTAGAGAAGGGGTCAATGTTTTAATATAAAGAGATTCCAAAATTCTAAGTGAGTTAGGACAAGAATTACAACCGAGAATTTTAAAATTATCTAAAGTGACATCAGTTTTGCATTTTATACTGTGTTCCCGAATACTGGAGGCTTCTTTTTTATTTAAAATTTTACCTGTTCGGCAACTTATTCCCTCAGGACTAGATTTTATTCGCATATGGGAATAAGCTGCCGAACAGGTAAAATTTTAAATAAAAAAGAAGCCTCCAGTATTCGGGAACACAGTATAAAATGCAAAACTGATGTCACTTTAGATAATTTTAAAATTCTCGGTTGTAATTCTTGTCCTAACTCACTTAGAATTTTGGAATCTCTTTATATTAAAACATTGACCCCTTCTCTAAACGTGGATTCCTCAGCTGTCCCTCTAAATTTTTTATAATCCCCCCTCCCCAACTCCCCTCCCCCCTCCCCAATTTTTTATAATCCCCCCTCCCCTAACTTATAACTCCAACCGCCCAACCCATAGCTTGTTTCCTGTTTTGTTTTGTTTTAAATTACTCGTGCCTCGGAACCAGCATTGAAAGGTTCGTAGTGTTAATTATTCCATTGTATTAGTGTTAATTATTCCAGTGTACTAATTTCAAATTTACTATATGTAATTTAAAAATAGCTTTTAAATTTCTTGTAATTTTATATGTAAATTTTTATAACTTTGAATTTAACCCTCTTCTTTTAGTCTTTTTAAAATTTGCTTTTAATGAATAGGTTGTATAGAAATTATTTGTCTTGTTCACATTTATTTATTGATTCTAATTTCATATTGTTATTATCTAGCCTGATGATGAGCGTATTGCTCGAAACGTTGCGCATTAAAGAAGACTTTTCATGGCATTTACATTCCTCCTTGTCATTGGATTTCTCCTAAATATTATATATATATATATATATATATATATATATATATTGAAAAATTTGACATGAAAACCTATTTTCTTTTACCCACTTGAAGTGGTTAATGTGGTCGAAAATTTAAGTGGCAAGTCTTCGATGAAATCAATTACAATCTTGATCAGATTATTTCGTTTACAGATCAGTTACTCGAGAGAACATCTTTAGAAACACTTTAGGAACCTAAATGTCTATATTTTGATATAAAAATCCTTAATCTAAATTGTAAATCAGTAAAATTTCATTTAATATCATAATTAAATTCACTATCAAAATTATGATACATTACGAGTGAAATGTTAAAAGACATTCAAGTTATTGTTAAAAATGTTAAAAAATAATTATAACTAATAGATAAATGGATCCCAATAAACTTTTCAACGATCTCTTATCTCTAAAGCAACCAAGTGCCAGGCTTGGCTGAGCACTCTATGAGGATATTGAGCGCTTGAATGTGTTTGCATTGTAAATAAACTATTCTTTCCGATGCATTTTATATTTTATTTAGGAAAGATTTTTTTTTTTAAATAATACTTGGAATAAAGAATTCTTATGCAATAAAGGCTATATAGGAGTCTTCAACAACTGGTCTGTAACGATTATATATACTGTGTCTATATAACTTATATAGTTCATAATAATTTAATCCCGTTAATATCATCACACATACTGTATATATATAAAGTTTGTGTGCAAGAGTTAATATAGCCAAAGTAGATTTTTCAGATTTCCATAGCTTTGTCCAACGTAACACTCCAAAAAGGACAGACACACAGCTCACCCCTTCCAAACAGACAATAAAAAAAATATATACAGTACATATATATATATATATATATAGGCTCTATAAATATATATATATATATAGGCTCTATAAATATATATATATATATAAGTATATATATATATATATATATATACACACACAGTATATATATATATCGAATGTGCCATAAAAGGGGTACATTTTAAAAAGGCTATAAAGTCAACATTTTTCATTTAATTTTAATAACACTTCTACACAAAAACATATGTATTTTCTATAGGCAAACAAGTTTTCAGACTAAAATATCAAATAATTCAAATTCTATCAACATTTAACGAAAGAGTATGATTTTTCTACTTAACATGCAAAAATTATTAAACCTTTTTAATAATTTTTTATAAAATAATTTTTAACGTAAAATTTACCTGAAATTATTAAAAAATTGTTCGAAATGCTTTACTTCCATTTCAATAACTTTTTTTATTCTTGGCCGGAATATGGAAGAAACTTAGCAGAGCGAGTCTACAGGACGAGGATAAACACGTTGCTCATTTACACGAGATCATCATTCAAAAATGGGAAGAGCTTCCACAGGAAAAAGTAAATCGAACCATAGATGAATTCTGGCCAGGAATATAAAAAGCTATTGAAATGGAAGGAAAGCATTTCGAACAATTTTTTTAATAATTTCAGGTAAATTTTACGTTAAAAAGTAATTTATAAAAAATATTAAAAAGGTTTAATAATTTTTGCATGTTTAAGTAGAAAAATCATACTCTTTCGTTAAATGTTGATAGAATTTGAATTATTTGATATTTAAGTCTGAAAACTTGTTTACACATAGACAAATACATATGTTTTATTGTGTAGAAGTGTTATTAAAATTAAATTACAAATGTTGATTTTATAGCCTTTTTAAAATGTACCCTTTCTTTATCGCACACCCGTTATATATATAATTAATTTCTTATTTCTTATTGTTACTGTATATCTTGCTTATATGTATATGTAGAGGATTATGATGATGTCTTTCTGTCTATCTGTCTGTCTGTTCGTTCGTATAAGTCTAAACGGCTAGGGAAACCTGCACCAAATTTAGTATACACATTAAGGAAGAACCAGGGAAGGTTTTAGTAACGAACCCGCCCTTCCCAGTTCCCCCCTAAGTGGTGTTTCTGGGAGCTTTTGCTGCGAAAGGCGCAGTGGTGAATCTAATTTATTATATATATACAGTATATATATATATATATATATATATATATATATATATATATATTATATATATATATATATATATATATATATATGAGAGATAGAGATTAAAAACACCACCTATTCCTACTGAGGGTCCAAATTAATATTTGAAGTTGAAGAACCTTAATTTACAATGTAGAAACATAAGTTTTTCAACATTATCAGTAGTCTATTTTAAGCTATGCTCTCCTGTACTAAAGAATCTTTCATTCTTTATTGACGATTAAAGCATTGGTAAAGTTCTCTTTACTTTTCATCACTATAATTGTAAAATAAATAGTAAAAAAGTCTGTATGATTATTAAGTTAGCAACAAATATGGTGATAACATCAAAAGACAATACACATACGGAAGGAAGAAGCAAATTTGGAGCTTTTAACTTAAACTCCAAGACCATAGATTAGGAAGCACTCAGATCACCCATGGCCCAAATAGAGTGGAGAACAGTTTTAGAGAATAAAACATCTGAGGAAATGGTAACAATCTTGGAAGAAAAGACGCTGAAAATTTTAGAAAAATATGCTCCGAAAGCACAGCCAAAAGGAAAGAGGAACTGGCTAGAGAGGCAAAAGAGAAGAATATTCCAAAACAGAGAGTAGCGGCGAAGTTAGCTAATTGCGGAGACAACAATGCCAGGAAAGTAATACAAGAAAAACTGGAGAGTATCGATAGGGAAATACAAACCCTGATTAAAGGCATACAGAGAGGGAAGAGGAGAAGGTGGTAGAAGTAATAAAGGAAAATCCAAAATACTTCTATAGCAATGCGAAAAGGAAAACAAAAACGCACACTACCATCGGGCCCTTAAGGAAAAGAAATAATGAAAGTAACAGACGATCTAAAGAAATATCTGAACATTGAGAGCCCAGTATGAATCGGTCTTCAGTATCCCAAAAAGTGACAAAACAATACCTGACATAGATGCATTCTTCGAAGAGAAATTGCAAGGAGAATGTATAACAGACTTTGATTTTACCCAAGAAGATGTAGCGAGAGCTATAGGACAAACGAAATCACATTCAGCTGCAGGTCCGGACAAATGAACGCACTACTGATTAAAAACTGTAAAAATGAAATAGCTAAACCTTATACTGGATATGGAGAAGATCCCTAGACACTGGAGAAATACACTGTCCCTATATACAAGGAGGGGATAGATCTCAAGCAAAGAACTGTAGACCGGTGTCATTGACTCACACCTCACCAAAATATTTGAAAGAATAGTTGGAGGAAAAAATGTATGACTTCTTGGAGACACTGGAAAGATTCAATGAAAATCAGCACAGATTCCAATCAGGTAGATCATGCCTATCACAACTATAACAACATCTTAGATGGACTTGAAGGCAATGAAAACTATGATGTCATATACACGGATTTTGCGAAAGCTTTCAACAAATGCGATCATGGTATAATAGCACATAAAATGAAATATGTGGGAATAACAGGCAAAGTGGGAAAATGGATCTAGAACTTCTTCAGAACGTCTACAGGTCGTCAAAATTCAGGTATATCATCATCAGAATCAGAAGTACGCAGCTCAGTACCACAAGATACAGTACTGGTCCCACTCCTGTTCATTATCATGTTAAAAGACATAGACAGTGGCGTAAACAGCAACAGTATAGTAACATCCTTTGCAGACGATACAAAGATCAGCAGAAAAATCAGCGATAGAAATGAAGTAGAGGCCTTGCGGAGGGACACGAATAAAATATACACATGGTCAGACGACAAGAATATAACTTTTAACATCGAGAAATTTCAGCTCATGAGATATGGTAGAAATGAGGAACTTAAACAGACTACATATCATGCTCCAGATAGACAGGAAATTCAGAGAAGCACGAAAGCGGTCGACTTGGGGGTAATAATGACCGATGATGCCAAATTTGAGACACAAAATCAGATAGCGATAAACAAAGCAAAAAGAGTCGCGGGACAGATACTAAGAACGTTCGAAAAGAGGGACAAGACAATAATGATTTTCCTGCTGAGAACACTGATCACACCAAAACTTGAATACTGCTCAGTTTTGACATCCCCATAAAAAAATGAAGAAATTAAAAAAACTAGAAGAAACTCTGGGACATTTCACAGCCAAAATTGATGGCTGCAAAAACTCAGCTACTGGGAAAGACTATGTAAACTAAATCTGTACTCCCTAGAGGAAGAGAAGAGAGAGAGAGAGGTACACCATAATCTACATATGGAAAATTATTGAAAAACTGGTACCAAACCTAAAACTAAACCCAATTACCATCCAAACAACACTGGAAAATAGGAAAGGCAGAATGTGTAGTGTTCCCAAATTAAAGGCCCGACAAGGGACCTCCTTAACACTGAAGGAAAATAGCTTAGTTGTCAGGGGGACAAGACTTTTTAACCAGCTTCCAAAGGACCTCAGAAACGTTACAGGGGTCAAAGTTGAAGTCTTCGAGAGAAGATTAGATGCGTGGCTCAGGACGGTACCAGATGAGCCGGGTATACCTGGCTATGTGCGGTGAAGAGCGCAAGAGAGCAACTCGCTCCTCCACCAAGCCAGGCCTAGAGGCGGTGCCACCAGCTTGACCTTCGTGTGAGGAGAGACCAACACGCGGAACCTAAACGAGGTTAACGAGGAGTATTATTTAAAGCTGACTAATCGGTTAGTTTGGTAGTTAGTTAGGTAGTTAATTAATTAGGGGAAGGACAAGGAAGAGAGAGATTCCCTGAAAATTTGAATGATCTGCGTTGCAGCAATAAATTAGAAAGAAGTTTTACTTTGGAGTGTTATGATATATTCATACTTTGTTTATCTTTATACAAATTTACAAGATAAAGGTCGATTTTTAATGTAAATCGGATATATATGGTCCGTAGGGATTCTCCGTAAAGTTCCACTCTCTTAAACAAAGTGACCTTCGCATATATATACAGGTGTACACTAATTATTAACTAATAATATTTGAATTAAACTTTGTTTAAGAGACGAGTTTTATTTTATTTCTCACCTTTTGGAGACTCCCTTTGCACCATAAAAAAGTTATGATGGAAAATGGGTGAAAGATTTCCTTAGATCTGACATTTTATATATATATATATATATATATATATATATATATATATATGATGAATAAAACCACGAAGGAAAGGAAACACAAAATGGTGCTCAAGCGCTTTCGTCTAATGACATCCTCAGGAACACTGAAGTACATAAAAGGGTGACAGCCTATATACATATCTATATATATATGCAATAAACGGAGAATAAAAATAAAAATTAAAAATTAAAGGATTAACAGAGAGGCATACAGATTTGTAAGGAAAAATATCGATTTTAGCACAAGATCAAATGAATTATAAAAATACAAATTTATATGGAAATCTGCCCGGGTTTTTAACACTGCCTTTGTTTGGTTAAGTTTCGATGTATATAAAAATAAAATGAAAATTAAAAGTTAATAAAGTAGCATACAGTTTACCAAGATTTAGCGTTCTACCCTTCTTATCTAAATCTGTTTCGAAGGAATTCAAAACAACAGGATCGAGTTGAAAAAGACCTTTGCTTATGTTGAAGTTATTTGAAAGTTGGATAATGGCAGACTCAAGATATTTCTATTAACAATGTTGCTAGAGTGGAATAAAGTGAAGCATTATTCCAATCAATACAGTGGGATAACTCTGACAAATGGACAAAAAGGGCACTGGACAACTGTCCTGTTCTAACGGAATATTGATGCTGTTTTATACGTGTGTGCAAATCCTTTCCCGTCTGACCTATGTAAAAGGAATCACATTGTTTACACCCAATTTTATAGATAGGCATTGCTAATGTACTTAAACTTTTGGATATTAATGGTATTTTCATATAACAATATTGTGAAAAATATCATAGTAAAAAATAGCCCTACCATAATTCAGGCATTATCTATAAAATTGGGTGTAAACAATGTGATTCCTTTTACATAGGTCAGACGGGAAAGGATTTGCACACACGTATAAAACAGCATCAATATTCCGTTAGAACAGGACAGTTGTCCAGTGCCCTTTTTGTCCATTTGTCAGAGTTATCCCACTGTATTGATTGGAATAATGCTTCACTTTTATTCCACTCTAGCAACATTGTTAATAGAAATATTCTTGAGTCTGCCATTATCCAACTTTCAAATAACTTCAACATAAGCAAAGGTCTTTTTCAACTCGATCCTGTTGTTTTTGAATTCCTTCGAAACAGATTTAGATAAGAAGGGTAGAACGCTAAATCTTTGGTAAACTTGTATGCTACTTTATTAACTTTTAATTTTATTTTATTTTTATTACATCGAAACTTAACCAAAAGGCAGTGTTTAAAACCCGGGCAGATTTCAGTATAAATTTGTATTTTTATAATTCATTTGATCTTGTGCTAAAAATCGATATTTTTTTTCCTTACAAATCTGTATGCCTCTCTGTTAATCCTTTAATTTTTAATTTTTATTTTTACTTCTCCGTTTATTGCATATATATATATAGATATGTATGTATATATATATATATATATATATATATATATATAATATATATATATAATTTATTTTTCTTTTTCTTTTTTTCTTTCTGTAACCTATATATAGCTGTCACCCTTTTATGTACTTCAGTGTTTCCTGAGGATGTCATTAGACGAAAGCGCTTGAGCACCATTTTGTGTTTCCTTTCCTTCGTGGTTTTATTCATCATAAATATTTTTCACGTGTTACTTTCGTGAAATAATTTTCATATATATATATATATATATATATATATAATCCGTCAAATCTTAGGAAATCTTCCACCGAGTTACATTATAACTTTTTCTTTAAATTTTGATAGAACTTTAAATGAGTTAAGAAAATAATGCATATATATATATATATATATATATATATATATATATATATATATATACATACATACATATACATATATATAATGAAAATAACCATGAAGGAAAAGGAAAACGCGAAATAGTGCTCAAGCGTTTTCGTCTAATGACACCCTCGGGAACTGAAATTAATAACAATATTGAGACAATATATGGGTCACAAAGAAAAAACAGAGGACAAGTTTTTTTCCTTCGTGGTTATTTTCATCATAAATTTATTCACGTGTTACTTTCGTATAATAATTTTCATATATATATATATATATATATATATATATATATATACAAATGGAAAATACTCGAGGGCTTTCTCCTTATCCTTAGAAATGAAATAGAAACAAAATGGAATGAGAAAAGAGGCAGATTTTGTACTGTACCCAGCTGCGGTGGAACAGGGATCCATGAAAACAAGGATGGAAAATACCCTCAGAGTACGAGGCCCAAAAGCTTTTTAATGCCCTGCCAAAAGTAGTGAGGAACCTCCAGCACACCGACCTGAATAACTTCAGGAACGAGCTGGACAGATTTCTCTGCAAAGTCCCTGACCAACCATGTGTGGCTGGCTACGAGGGCAGGAGGAGATCGGAAATCATTTCCCTCCTTCACCAAATACCGTAAATGAGGCGGGATGCTGCAAAGCGGTCGACCGCAGGTCGATCCTAAACCGACGTTCAAACCCTCATAAAGTAATACAAAGTAAGTATGTATATATATATATATATATATATATATATATATATATATATATATATGATGCAAACCCACAAAGAAAAAGAAAAACGACTCCAAGGCCTTTCGTGTATTCAGAGCTAAACCTCGCCAGGGAATGAAGAGAGAAGGCAAGATGCCCATAAATATATACAACGTGGCGGAAACCACGTTTCTTTTTCCGTGTGGGTTTGCATCATTCATTCATTTCACATATTTAATTGTGAAATTCATCCCATATATATATATATATATATATATGCGGCAAAATTCATGGTTTTGGTTCCGTGTTGAGATATTTCACATAGGAAAATGAAAGCAGGAGTAACGACATTTCTCTCCAATCACTGGAGCATTCTCAAACTTTATTAACCGCAAAAAAGAGACAATCTTTTATATACCCTTAAAAGGTTTAAAAAGTGGGAAGTGAGAGAGAGAACCGGAATTTGGGGCTGGTCTCAGATAAGGTTACAAAGATTAAGAAATTGTTAATACAGGTAGGCCAGGTGTGAGAATAAAAAAATTTATAAGATAATAAAAAGAATTAACACCATATAAGGTTACAAAGATTCATTAAACGATACAACAGAGAACTAAATAAAATAAAATAAAATAAATGAATGCGGTGGGAAGGGAGGTAGGTATGTACGATTCGGTGTTTGATTTATCAATAGTGTTTTTTTGTTTATTGAAGAATAAATTAAATTCTTATATATGATTTTTTCCTGTCTGCTCATGTTTAGGTTGTTGTTGTTGTTGGTTAGCCGATCAGCCCACCCTGATCGAGCAAGCCGGCGACATGCAGGTAACCGATCGCCCTCTCCGGAGTGGACCAGAGGTTCAGCACACTAGTGATGTTGTGTTGTGTTCTCTGTTGTGCTAGAGTGGTACAGCCTGTCATAATGTGTTCAATTGTTTGTGGTGTGTCCTGGCACAGGTGGCAGGTGTCGTCTGTGGAGTTGTCTAGTCTGTGTTTATATGTCTGTAAGTTGGGGTGATGTCCACATTGGAATCGTGCTAAGTTAACTCGATCCGATCCGCTCAGGTGGTCTCTGACCTCTCAATGGCTGGCGGCTTCGCACCTAGGACCGCATTCGGACCGAGTCGTGTCAGTGCTTTGTGGGTTATCCCTAAAAAAAACTGTCCTCTTTAAAGGGTGAAGTATTATAAGTAATATACCGGGTGTCCCATTCGAAATGAAACAGCTTTGAACCCTCATAATTTTTTATTGAATGTTGCAAACGATGTAATAGTCACAGAGTAAATAATCAATGTCATAATGTTTCATATGATATATGTGAATTATAACATTTAGATACATTAGATACATTGTGCATAGCATAAATTTTCCTTTTGTTAAGATCTTCACGTTATATGCTAAACAATTTGAAGCTTATATGGATAGAGCTGCAGCCGCTTGTGCACGACCCTATGCACAATTGAACGAGGAATCTGCAGTTCGACACTGGCACGACGGATGGACTTTCTCGGGATACTACCATATTCGTTCTACATCATTTTCCAATATTGTTCGCCCTCCAGAGTGTTCCTTTAGAACAGTGCCAGTCTCCTCAAATTTCTTGGTCCATGCATATAGGTCTCTTCTGGTGGGTGGTTCCTTGTGAAAGGTTGTACGGAATCGCCGTTGCACCAGAGTAGGGACTTCAACTCAGCCATCCATACTTTCTCTTGTGGGGTAAACATAAATCAATCTGAAACAAACAAAAAACATTATGACAAAAACTTATGCATATGGTGTAGTAACTGGCAAAGTTTCAACATTCTCACATTAATACTTTAAAAATTACAGAGTTTCAAAGTTCTTTCATTTCGAATGGGACACCCGGTATATCTTATTGAGAATAAGATCTTGTTGCTTCACAGGTATAAACTCCCCAGAAATAAACCCCATTAAAAAATCTATCAAATTTATGGGAAATAATAAGAAGAAGTTAAATGAGAAATTAAAACCAAATAAAATGTAACTTATTTCGAGCCTAATTGAAGTCTTTGATCATGTTGAGAAACTTTGACATGAATCCCTCAATTGCATCGAAAGTATGCCTAAATGTAATGAAGAACAAGCAACAAACTGAAGCTGCAACATAATTAATTATTAGCTAAAAGTCCTTAAGAACCTTGTTTCATTTTTACAGATTGATTTCTTAAAAAAAACGAATTACAGTAAAATTATAAAAAGTAATTAGGAGACTTAATTCCCCAAATGTAGAGAAGGTACAGTAAAAATTTACTGCTTTTATTTTTTATATCAATTATACTGTTTACATCAATGACTGACTTTTGGGAATTAAGACTATAATTTAAAAATTTGCGAATTATATCAAACTAGGGAGACGAACAAAATCAGTGGCAGAACGTTTGCAGATTCAAGATATTAATAAATTCCTAGAGTGGACAAAAATTTTGCAAATGAACTTTAATACAGATAAATGTAAAACGTTGCATATCGGTAGAAACAATGTTAAAGGAAAGTATTTTATGTGCGACAAGACACTAACAAGTATTACGAAAGAGAAAGATTTAGGTATTATTGTTGTTACACTACACAGTATTAAACCGAGTAAGCAATGTATCGAAGGGGTCAGAAAAGCAAATAGAATCTGAGGATTTTTGGTAGATCGTTTGAATTTAAGTTGGAGAAAACAATGCCAGCATTATATAACTCCTTAATACGTCCCCACCTGGACTATTGTGTTCAGTTCTGGTCCCCATATTTACGACAGGACATACAGAGAATGGAGAGAGTGCAGCGACGGGCTACCAAGATGATTCCGAGACTAAGAAACAAATCCTACGCTGCCCGTTTAGAAACGTTAAATTTATTCTCACTTGTAAAAAGGCGAATTCGAGGATATTTAATCCAGGATCTTGAAATGACCTGACGAGGCTTACTTCTCAATACACGAAAGGCCTTGGAATAATTTTTCTTTTTCCTTGTGGTTTGCATCATCCATTCATTTCACGTGTTTAATTGTGAAATTCATCGCATATATATATATATATATGTGTGTGTGTGTGTGTGTGTGTGTGTGTGTTTTTGCCTCGTGGCGTACGGACGCGTTTGTTTCCGCTCTGCCTGATATCCAAATAACTAGTGTTTATAAGTTCAGCGATAAATTCTGTCTTATACCATTGTGTATATTAAGTAGTAGTGAATTCGCGAAAATAACTTATTAAGTGAAAACCGGTGTCATATAGCGTGCACGAAAGGAAAAACTTCAACATAAATTGAAAAATCCCAATGGAAAAACAGCTTTCTTGAGTGCAAAAACTTCACTTTTTTTACGTGGAGGTCAAAATATGATAATAAAAACCCACTCTAATAGACAGAGTTTATTTCCACAACAGTTTCGATGCCCACTGGCATCTTCTTCTGGTGGATACAGAAAAACGAATCGTTTTTCTGTATCCACCCGAAGAGGATGTCAGTGGGCATCGAAACTGTTGTGGAAATAAACTCTGTCTATTAGAGTGGGTGTTTATTATCATAGCTTTCTTGAGATTTTTCCTTAGGCCAACAGAACAGACTTAGCAGACGAAATTGAAAAAAGCCATAAACATAAGGGTCAGCTTTACGCAGCCGAAATTTGAGAATTTGAGAAGCCGAAAGGAAGAAGAAAAAAAAAGAAAAAAGAAATAAATGAGTAAATAAAATAAATAAAGGGAGGAAGTGGAAAAAATACGAAGAAATGTGTTAATTGCTGCAAACTCAGAAAGTTAAATGAAGTTGGATCATAACTAACGGAATGCGCCGCGCTCCAGCTCTGCGACTGCAGAAGTGAAGCAGACCAAATCACAGGCTTAAAATATATGCTCTGCAATACATTCAAACATTACGAATGCATGAATCTAGGTGAAAAAGACAGGAAAATTATAAACAGAATAAATAACAAAATCATAGGCTTTATGGCTTCCTGTGCGTCAAGTGCATGGAAAAAAATAAGAATATAGGACAAAGAGCATTGCAAACGGGCAATACATGTTTACCGACAGAGGACCGGGAAACACCAGATAACGCCGGCACAACCGAAAACGAGCCACAGGACAACACACTACAGGGAGATGCAATAATAGCCTCAGAGGATGAAATATCCCCTGCAAAAGAGAGATATAACAGGAACACAGAAGAGAAAGCGAGGGATACCAGGAACACTAATGAAAACTCGCCGAAGACAAAAAACCACTGAGTCAGGAAGAAGTGGTGGCGGAACAGAAGAAAGCAATCGAATCACATAGGACTCGTAAGGAGATTAAACGACGGGCCATACCATAAAAGAACACTTTTTTCTACTACTTCTTTCATCACCTTTCTCTACAAAAAAAAAAATAAAAAATGGTGTCAATAATCCAGCAGGGTTGAAAGCACCTTAAACAGAAAAAAACAAACAAACAAACATAAAAGAGCGTCGTGCAAATATGGATCAAACTGCAGTTACTGTCACCCAAAAAAATGCTTCGATATGATGAAGAATGGAAGATGCAGATACGGACAAAACTGCCACTTTTTCCACCCTTCTATGTGCAGACAGTCACTGACAGAGAGAAAATGCCTAAATATATATAGTGCCCATGTTTTCACATGAAGGGTACGCAAAGAAGAGGACGGGAAAGAACAGATCTTATCCGAATTAGAAGTAACAACAGGAGCAAGAAAACAAATTTTTTAGAGGAAATGAGAATGATAAAAGCACAGCTTGCCTTAGTAACAAGAAAGGACAGAGCTCCGCAGATATATACACCACACCATTACATACATCACCCTCTATCCAACACCACCCACAGATAATACAACAACCATAGTGGTATCAAGGGCCACAATCCCAATTCTCCCAAATGCAGCGGCCCAACAAATAACACCAATATGAAAATAAAAACCCACTCTAATAGACAGAGTTTATTTCCACGACAGTTTCGACGGCCACTGGCATCCTCCTCGGGTGGATACAGAAACACGAATAAACCAAAACAAGAGGGAAAAACAGTCCAGGGACCGACCGTTAAGAAATTCGCACCTAAGCTAGATCCCATTCTCCCGACACCGGAAAGGGCATTTTCATTAAGTACATTCGCGCAAATTTAAAACTATCTTCCTGTTCTAAACATACAGATTCTATTATATTTTTCTTACATAATTATTGAATTTATTATTAATTTTATTACATTTAATATTGCATAATTATTTATTACAGAAATTATAAATTTATTATTACATTGGTTTTACATTATTGTTTATTATACAGAACTTATAAACCGAAAAACGAATGAAAAAAGCCGATAGGAAACAATCCAGAGAAATTTGCACCTAGGTTAGATACCGTTCTCGACACTGGAAGGCATTTTATTACAGGGTCCGCTTATAAGTACATTCCCACAATTAAAACTATCTTCTTGTTCTATACATACAGATTCTAATATTTTGACATAATTACTGCATTTATTATTACATTTACATTTTTTTTTTTTAACATTTATTATTATTACCTTTACCCTAATTATTAAAATTTATAATATTACCTTTTTATTACGTCTGTTGCATTTATATTTATTTCCACATTTATTACTTCCATTATTACATTTACTAAGGCGAGTAAGGAACATTCCAATCCAGAGACATTTAAGAATTCACACTTAGGTTCGAACACGTTCCCACGACTCCTAAGGATTTTTTGACCAAGAATCTCATTAAAGGGTCTAACTTATAAGTACCTTCGCACAAATTAAAATTATCTACTTTTTCTATACACACAGATTCTATTATTTTTCTTTTGACATAATTATTACATTTATAAAGTACCTTACTTGATTCCCAATCTTAGCATGATTATTTTGGCTGGCGTGATAAAAATGGCATTATTAGTATTACAACTTCTGAAGGCATATTTGTGTTCTTTAATACGGTTTCAATATTTCTTCCAGTTTCTCCACGTATACGAAATCACAACTTTTACAGGGAATGCTGTAGACACAGGCTTGTTCCTCTTTCGCCACGTTATTCTAACCAATTTACTTTTCACCGTAGACGAATATTTGAACGCCAAAGCAACTTAAAATTTCGTCAACGGTTTTACTCTTTCGAAGCCGGCAATGTAAGCAAACTCACATATTGTTTTTGGTTAACTGAAGGTTCCCGAGGGGCATAAAAAGATTTTCTGGCTTTAAAATACGCCTTTCTGATAAACCACTCGGGATATTTTAAATCCTTAAAAATGTTCCAAATCTTTGAATTTTCCGGGTCCAGCAAATGTGGGCTACAAATCCTGAGTGCTCTTAGAAACATGGAAGAAATAATTGAGCTTTTAACCCCTTCATCATGATATGAAAAATAATGAATGTACGAATTACAATGAGTAGGTTTTCTATAAACCGTGAAATTGGGCTTTCCGCTTTCGTTAATGACCAAAACATCTAGAAAAGGTAATTGTTTGTCGTTCTCCCATTCATATTTAAATTTAATAGAGGGAACAAGATTATTTAATGACTGAAAGAAAGTGTCAAAGTTGTTCCAGTGGTCAGGCCAAAATGAGAAAATATCATCTACATAACGAAACCAAATTAGATTCCTGGGACATATTGTTTGCAACAATTCCGACTCATAGTATTCCATGTATAATGTACTCAGTATTGGGGATAAAGGAGACCCCATTCCCATACCAAAACGTTGCAAATAAAATTCTTCACCGAAGGAGAAGGCATTATTGGTGACACAGAGTTTTATCAGTTCTAAAAATACAGATGTGGGCATGCCTAGTTCTACGTTACATGTTGGCAATTTTCTATCTAAAAAACTAAGTACATCATCAATGGGAACTTTCGTAAACAAGGACTCAACGTCAAAACTGATCATTCTTCCCCGTTTTAAATCTAAGGACATAACTTTGTTAATAAAGTCACAGGAATTAGTGATGTGCGAGCCTGAAAATTTACCAACTAATGGGGATAATTTATCTGCAAGAAATTTAGATAACCTGTAACTAAAGGAACCCTGTGTGAAATAATGGGACGGAGTGGTATATTAATCTTATGGGTTTTGGGTAGGCCGTAAATGTGGGGGAGTTTGGGGTTAATCTGTAGAAATCTTTTAGGATCAATCGCCGGGACATCTTTTAATAAGTTCCTGATGGTTTTGTTGAATTCGGCAGAAAGACGCTTTAGGGGGGACGATCTCACTTTGGCGTAGGTGAATTCATCACTAAGTAACGCTTCCATTTTTTGTTTATAATCACACTTGTCCAAAATAACCACAGTGTTACTTTTGTCCGCTTTAGTGACAAATATTGCTTCATTCTTCCTGAGCTTGTCTAAAGCTAACCGGAATCTTTTGGGAATAGAGTCCAATGAGTTGAAATGTTCCAGAAACTTGCTCAGAATCAAACCATTTAAACACGGAATATCCACCCTGGAATTAACTACGGAAGACACAAAATCTAAAACAATGTTTTTATCGGGTTTAAGGGCAAACGACAGCCCTAAATTAAGAACTTCCTTTTCGGATTTGGATAAGACATATGTCGATAAATTTAAAACGGAACCTTCCACCGCACACTTTGACCAAGCACTTTCATCACATAAATAGGATAGCTTTCTGTTAAGTCGTTGTTCAGTGCGTCTAGTCTCCACGTCGCATTTATAATCTGCAGTTTCAAACAGCGCCACAAGTAGTTCACACGACACATGCGATTTAAGGACGCGTAGACAATTTCTTAGTTTGAAATACGTATGGTCAATTTCTCTTTTAACACACGGAATACGTTCCTTCAAAATTTCCCTGGCAAAATTCGGAAACGGTGTATGGTCCTTCCTGAAGGTAAACGGTATCAAGGACTTCGGGCACACTTGCTCCACTAAACACTCTTGCAGGAACTTGAGTTGCAGCTTCTTGGTCTTCACAGCCACTAGTGTTTTTTCATATAGACGATAGGAAGATATAAGTTGGGGAAAGGTAACTAAGAAGAAGGCGAATAGATGGCGTCTGATCGTGGGATCCATAATAAATGCAAAAAACTTCACTTTTTTCTACGTGAAGGTCAAAATATGAAAATAAAAACCCACTCTAATAGACAGAGTTTATTTCCACGACAGTTTCGACGCCCACTGGCATCCTCCTCGGGTGGATACAGAAACACGAATGAACCAAAACAAGAGGGAAAAACAGTCCAGGGACCGACCGTTAAGAAATTCGCACCTAGGTTAGATCCCATTCTCCCGACACCGGAAGGGCATTTTCATTAAGTACATTCGCGCAAATTTAAAACTATCTTCCTGTTCTAAACATACAGATTCTATTATATTTTTCTTACATAATTATTGAATTTATTATTAATTTTATTACATTTAATATTGCATAATTATTTATTACAGAAATTATAAATTTATTATTACATTGGTTATTACATTATTGTTTATTATACAGAACTTATAAACCGAAAAACGAATGAAAAAAGCCGATTAGGAAACAATCCAGAGAAATTCGCACCTAGGTTAGATACCGTTCTCCCGACACTGGAAGGGCATTTTATTACAGGGTCCGCTTATAAGTACATTCCCACAAATTAAAACTATCTTCTTGTTCTATACATACAGATTCTAATATTTTGACATAATTACTGCATTTATTATTACATTTACATTTTTTTAACATTTATTATTATTACCTTTACCCTAATTATTAAATTTATAATATTACCTTTATTATTACATCTGTTGCATTTATATTTATTTCCACATTTATTACTTCCATTATTACATTTACTAAAGGCGAGTAAGGAAACATTCCAATCCAGAGACATTTAAGAAATTCACACTTAGGTTCGAACACGTTCCCACGACTCCGTAAGGGATTTTTTGACCAAGAATCTCATTAAAGGGTCTAACTTATAAGTACCTTCGCACAAATTAAAATTATCTACTTTTTCTATACACACAGATTCTATTATTTTTCTTTTGACATAATTATTACATTTATAAAGTACCTTACTTGATTCCCAATCTATAGCATGATTATTTTGGCTGGCGTGATAAAAAATGGCATTATTAGTATTACAACTTCTGAAGGCATATTTGTGTTCTTTAATACGGGTTTCAATATTTCTTCCAGTTTCTCCCACGTATACTAAATCACAACTTTTACAGGGAATGCTGTAGACACAGGCTTGTTCCTCTTTTGCCACGTTATTCCTAACCAATTTACTTTTCACGGTAGACGAATATTTGAACGCCAAAGCAAACTTAAAATCTTTCGTCAACGGTTTTACTCTTTCTAAGCCGGCAATGTAAGGCAAACTCACATATTGTTTTTGGTTAACTGAAGGTTCCCGAGGGGCATAAAAAGATTTTCTGGCTTTAAAATACGCCTTTCTGATAAACCACTCGGGATATTTTAAATCCTTAAAAATGTTCCAAATCTTTGAATTTTCCGGGTCCAGCAAATGTGGGCTACAAATCCTGAGTGCTCTTAGAAACATGGAAGAGATAATTGAGCTTTTAACCCCTTCATCATGATATGAAAAATAATGTTAAAATAAATGTTAAAAAAAAAAATGTAAATGTAATAATAAATGCAGTAATTATGTCAAAATATTAGAATCTGTATGTATAGAACAAGAAGATAGTTTTAATTTGTGGGAATGTACTTATAAGCGGACCCTGTAATAAAATGCCCTTCCAGTGTCGGGAGAACGGTATCTAACCTAGGTGCGAATTTCTCTGGATTGTTTCCTAATCGGCTTTTTTCATTCGTTTTTCGGTTTATAAGTTTCTGTATAATAAACAATAATGTAATAACCAATGTAATAATAAATTTATAATTTCTGTAATAAATAATTATGCAATATTAAATGTAATAAAATTAATAATAAATTCAATAATTATGTAAGAAAAATATAATAGAATCTGTATGTTTAGAACAGGAAGATAGTTTTAAATTTGCGCGAATGTACTTAATGAAAATGCCCTTTCCGGTGTCGGGAGAATGGGATCTACCCTAGGTGCGAATTTCTTAACGGTCGGTCCCTGGACTGTTTTTCCCTCTTGTTTTGGTTCATTCGTGTTTCTGTATCCACCCGAGGAGGATGCCAGTGGCCGTCGAAACTGTCGTGGAAATAAACTCTGTCTATTAGAGTGGGTTTTTATTTTCATATTTTTACCTTCACGTAGAAAAAAGTGAAGTTTTTTGCATAAATAACACCAAACAGGAGCCGACATCGACCTGGAAACGATCAGTACATAGGAATACCGAACGTGGAAATTAGAAACCCGATAAATGTTTTATACACAAATATTGAAGGCCTCAACACGGACCATGCAGGCTGCAAATTACAATACTTACAGAATTTAGCTACCGAAGCCAGCATATATATCATATGCCTAACGGAAACACACTTACATAAATGCGAAAAAGGCCGTGAAAACTGCATCGAGGATACTGAAATAGCTTTGCTGGACTACAACATACACAGAGCAGATAGATTGGCTAGACGAGGGGGAGGGTGTTGCATCTACGTGAAAAACACATACGTATGTGAGGTGAAGGTAAACAAATCAAACAGTACAGTCGAAATTATTGTGTTAAAAGTAAAAGAACTGAACCTAACCATTTTTAACATCTACAGACCACCAAGCCATAAAAAGTGAATTCCAATTTGCTATAAATGAAATAGAAAACATATTAAAATTACTTGAAACTCCAGCAACAAATATTCTAATTTTCGGAGATTTTAATTTCCCATTCATGACATGGAAGAAAAATGACGAAGTTATATATGTCGAGAAGGTTCATGGCAACATTACAAAAGATGATAGCACCCAAGCAACAATGCTTTTAGATATTATGGAACATTACGACTTACGACTTTACCCAAGAAATCTGTGAAGCCACAAGAAAGGAGAACGTTTTAGGTTTAATCTTGACAAATAACAACGAGATAATAATAAATAAAAAGGTAACGCACACAAAGTTCTCCGACCATAACCTCATCGATATACAATTCAAGTTAGCACCCAGGGTCCGAAACGCATCCTAGAGAGTCAGAAGGAATATTTAAAGGCTTAAACCTAACTTCAAAGAAAGTAAATTGGGAAAACGTAAATAAAGATTTACAGTAAAGGAAGTAAATTGAGAATTGCTACTTCACGAGAAGACTCCACAAGAAAAACTATGTATAATAGAGACTGAAGCCAAACCTATAATACTGAAACATATTCCAGAGAGACAGAAAAGAAAACGTAGCAAGCTCGAGAAGGAAATCAGGACATTCTTCAGGCAACGAAGACAAACCGTAAAACATCTCCACAGATGCAAAACTGATGCAAAGAGACTCAAACTAGAGAGGAAACTTGGCGAATAGAATCAACCTAAAACAAACATTCATATATAAAACAAACGAGAGGAAAACAAGGTAGTAAAAATATAAAAATAAACCAAAATACTTCTACACGTTTGCGATAAGGTAAATGCAGTGTAAGGAGAGTATTGGTCCGTTGATAGACGGGGAGGCCAAATACACAAATAACCCTAAAAAAATAGGCGAACTGCTTAGGGAACAATTTACTCTGTGTTTAGCACCCCTAACTCCGTGACGGAAGTAAAAAACCCAGACGAATTTTTCGACATAGATACAAATCAGCCAAGAACAAATTCCGGCACAACCTATTAATGGACTTCGAGTTCACGGAAGGAGATGTAATTAAGGCTTTATCACAGATGCGAGACAATTCAGCGCCAGGGCCAGACAAATGGAGTGCCACGTTTCTGAAGAAATGTAAAGAGTATTGCCAAACAGCTATACTTACTATGGAGGAAATCACTCGACAGAGGACAATTCCACTTCCCTTAAAGAACGCGGACATTGCCTCGGAAGTCGTGAGCTCTGTCCCACAAGGACAGTATTAGCTCCCTTGCTGTTCATAATAATGATTGTAGATATTGATGCAGATATTAAGGACAGTATTGATCATGTTTCGCAGATGACACAAAGATATGTAAAGAAATAGTGAACGAAGGTGACATAAGAAAATTACAAAACAACATTCAAACATTATTCCAGTGGGCAGAAGACAACAATATGAAGTTCAACGAAGAAAAATTCCAACTTCTAAGATATGGTAATAACAAGGAGCTGCAGACAAAAGGTAAAAACGCTGCAAAACAAAAAAATAACACCAAATCTACAAGTCAGGGATCTTGGAGTAATAATGTCGTCGGATACAGAATTCGGAGAGCACTACAGCATCAAATTACAACGGCTAGAAAAATAATGGGAATCATCTGGAGGAGCTTCCGCAGCAGAAATTATGCTCAAATTATGGAAGAGTATAGTCCTACCAATAATTAAATATTGCTCAGTACTCACAAGCCCATACAGAAAACGAGACATTGCGAACATTGAAGCTACAAAGGGCTTTTACGTCTAAGATAGAAGAAACGGAAGGTGAAGACTACTGGTCTCAACTACAATCCCTGAAACTCTACTCTCTCGAAAGAAGGCGAGAGCGGTACAAAATAATATACATATGGCAAAGACTTGAGGGCTTTGTCCCTAACCTTTGAAATGAAATAGAAACAAACTGGAATGAGAGTAGAGGCAAATTTTGTACTGTCCCAGCTGCTGTGGGACAGGGGGCCCATGAAAACGAGGATGGAAAATACCCTCAGAATACGAGAACCAAAGCTTTTCAATGCCCTACTTAGACGCTAGACGTCTATTCCTTTTTTGAAGATTTCTACCACTGCACCAGTTGTGTTCGTAAATAATATATATATATATATATAATAATATATATATATATATATATATATATTATAAAAAATGATTTTATGGCCAAATACATATGAAAAATCGGTCTGATGTCATCACAGGCTGGGTCAAATTTCAATGTCCCCCGATCTGGGTCAAATATTTTCAGAATGGGTTAAATCTTCATATTCGCCAAAAATTAGCTGGGATCACCACATGAGAAGATTGCACCTCAAATTTCAAACCTTTATTAAAGGGGCACACTCTAATATACAAAGCTGGGCACAAGCCGTTAATCCGTTAATCGTTAATTAACGAAGTTAACTTTTTCGTTAACGATTTTAACTTTTAAGTTAACTTTGAAAATCATTATCGGACTATTACTTCCGTTACATTTAACTTCCGTTAACTCAATCCGTTAACCCAAAAATTCATAAATAAACGTTTAAAAGATTCTATTATTTTCAGTGCTGAGCAGGTGCGCAATTAATCCGCCACTGTTAATAGTGATGAACGAATTTCCATTTCCGCAGTGCAAAATCAGGCGATATATTTGTTTCCGTCGCCACAATTTGTGTCTTACCAAATATGGTAGTTATTTATGGCATTGGTTTGAGCAAAACCTGGTCGACTGTAAAATCAGGCGGAAAGATTTGCCATTTGGGCCCCTCCTGGAGGATGACGAATGCCAGCTGGCTGCTGCCTTCCATCCCAGGTTTCGCCTCATCTGGTTGGACAAGTATGACAACACCAAGGTCGCCAGGGTGAGGAAAAGCATGGAGGGTACAGTCGAGGAGGCCATGAAGCAGCAGTCCAACGAAGTGGGCGGCAACAGTGGAGGCAGCAACAACGAGGAGGAGGAGGAGGATGACTTCTTCAGTGCTGTCATCCAGACAAAAGAGAGCAGCAGAAGCCACAGGTCACTCAAGGGCAAGGCCCAGAACTTGGTCAAGAACTGGATGGAGACCAACTCCAAGGACTTGCTGACAGATGCTGCCTTCTTGGGTGAGCAAGTGTTGGTGGACTTGTTCATCAAGTTCAACACAGCCATCCCCACCAGTGCTGCAGTGGAGCGTTTGTTCTCTATGGGCAAGGACATCCTGAGGGCCAAGAGATCATCCCTGTCTGAGAAAACTTTGATATCTAATTTTCATGAAGGGCAACATGCATCTCATGGATAAAAATGGAGAACGAGAAGAGGGAAAATTAAATTATATATATATTGTGTTTTTCATTTTTTTATATAATAAAAGTTAACGTTAACGGTTTATCGTAACTTCCGTTACATGTTTAACGAATTAACGGATTAACGGTTACGAAGTTAACTTTTTGGTTAACGGATTAGCGTTAACGAAGTTAACTTTTTGGTTAACGGTGCCCACCACCGCTAATTATATATATATATATATATATATATATATATATTATATATATATATATATATATATATATATATATGGGATGATTTCACAATTAAGCACGTGAAATGAATGAATGATGCAAACCCACATGTGTTGTGTTTGTGGGTTTGCATCATTATATATATATATATATATATATATATATATATATATATACTGGAATCCGAGCCGAATTTCACGTGCCTATTCTATATGTTCTAATTTGTGGTCTTTGTACAATGACATTAACTAACTGAGGAAATTTTTTACTCCTAATTTCTTTTCAACTCAGATTATTCACAAAATATTAAATAGGTTTTTGCAAGATCTTTATTATAACTCCCCGCCCCGGTGACTGAGCTAGGGTGTAGGGCCTTCCTGTTCTAGCCTAGGGTCAGTCCTGGTCTTGTATAACTGCTTTGAAAAGCATCGCATACATTGCAGTGATATCATTGGAATTTATTTATTTTTAACAAATTATTTGTATGTATAAAATCCTTAAAGACTTTCCTCCCACCCTGTATAATTTATATATATATATATATATATATATATATATATATATATATACACACACAGTGGGTTGACAAAAGTAAATTGACACCACGTTGATTGTCATCAACAAAAAGTGGTAAAGCTGATGAATGGAATACCAGAAC
This sequence comes from Bathynomus jamesi, assembly GCA_023014485.1. NCBI lineage: Eukaryota > Metazoa > Arthropoda > Malacostraca > Isopoda > Cirolanidae > Bathynomus > Bathynomus jamesi. Next base: position 193,207 of record JAJOZX010002478.1, read on the forward strand.
GTGTGTCAGCTTCACATAATGCAAAGGGGAAAGCAACATGATTCTAAATATGAATTCTAGAAATCTGTATTATTTATTGGAAAAACCGAAAGTGTCTATTTATATTTGTCAACCATAAATATATATATATATATATATATATATATTATATTATATATATATATATATATATATATATAATATAATAAGTGGGTTTCATGTTTGTAAATCGAATTTTGACTATATATTATGTGAATTTCATATAGAAATACAGAATATAAAACATAGAATAGATACAGAAAATCACTTCTCTTTTTTATTTGTAAGAAGTTCGTATACAATATTTATATTACCTGTTATAAGTATGAGGTAGAGGCCTACACGGGCACGGAGTGGACCATAAGCCCGTACCGGGTATGGGCGGGCTTGTTGAAAGCATGATGGACATGGGCCCGAGTATGAGCTGAAGCCTGAATATATAGTGTTTCGAGACGGTTCTCTGGGCGGGTTTCGTTTACAATTTTCAATATGGCGTGAATGATGAAAAATGAAACAAAAAAGTAACTTAAAATACTTGTAAATATTTTAAAAAATGCTGCAAACATTAATATAGGGTGATCCATAGAAATGGGACCCAAAAGAAACCCCTGTAACTCTTAAAGTATAAGTCTTTTTATAAAATCATACACATCATTCGAAAGGGATAGTTACAAGTTTGTACAGGATTGTATAGGTTTTTGACAATACAAGACAAGATAAGATACAAACAAATAAAAGTGTTAGTTAAAACTAACCCTTCAAGATGACTGCATGGACTGTGGAACAGCTGCGTTTTCATAACTCAGCAATATTATGAGCATGGAAGAAGTGTAGTTTTCAGCTCTTAGAAGGTGATTTTGACATCTGAAATTTTGTCTTGAAAGATCTTTGAGCTGAACTACACTTCTTCCATGCTCATAATATTGCTCAGTTATGAAACGCAGCTGTTCCACAGTCCATGCAGTCATCTTGAAGGTTAGTTTAACTAACACTTTTATTTTGTTTTGTATCTTATCTTGTCTTATATTTTCAAAACCTATAGAATCCTGTACAAACTTGTAACTATCCTCTTTCGAATGATGCGTATGATTTTATAAAAGACTTATACTTTAAGAGTTACAGGGGTTTCTTTTGGGTCCCATTTCTCTGGATCACCCTTTATTATCGTTTGTGTTTGTCATAATACACGATTTCAATAGTCACACACCTATAATACTATAGGTATTATGGGCGTATGACCTATAGGTCAGCGACAGTGTCAAATGCTGGCCGGTCGGAGCAGGGTATACGTTTTACAAAATTCTTGTGAGCTGGGCCGCACACGGGTTTCAAAATAAAAAGAACATAATTGGCAGGACCTGGCTAGACCCCAAACCCACCGATACTGGCCGTGCCGGTCCTGAAAATGTAGACCCGTGCAGACCTCTAGTATGAGGTAAATACTACAAAAAGAAGTATGGCATTTTTTTTTACAAGGAATTAAATTGCATTTAACAAAGGTTTTTATTATCAGACTTTTGTTCTCAAACTATGAAAGAAGAGTGAGTAAATTGCTAACAAAAAATTTGCTGTTATTATTATTATTATTATTACTACTGTTAGCATTATTATTATTAGTTTGTTTTGTTTGTTTACTTTAAAAAAGTTTCGATAGAATTAATTATTCTAGCCAACGGAGTATTAATTTAATTACTATTAATTTTTTGAATGAACAAATATATATATAAAGTTTCTTAGAATTTCACACATATATTATATATATATATATATATATATATATATATATATATAATATATATATTATATGTATATATATATATATATATATATGAGGAGGGAGAACGAACAAATGAAAAATGAGGTACCACCCGGAATCGAACCCGGGATCATCCGATTGCCGGTCAGATATACTATCCACTACACGATGGCCTCGATCAATTAGAAGTCGTAATTCTCCTACATACATTTGTTCGTTCTCTCTCCTCATCTTGTGCGGAACGCTCTTCTACACAAGCGTCGTTCTTTACATTAATTATACTGTGTGTTGTTTGCAGTTAAAATGTATATATGTACGGCATGCGGAGGTGCCCCCTCAGGGCATTGGTTTCTGCTCGTATGTATGGAATTACAACTTCTGATTGATCGAGGTCCATGGTGTAGTGGATAGCATATCTGACCGGCAATCGGATGATCCCGGGTTCGATTCCCGGGTGGTACCTCATTTTTCATTTGTTCGTTCTCCCTCCTCATCATGTGCGGAACGCTCTTCTACACAAGCGTCGTTCTTTACATTAATTATAGTGTGTGTTGTTTGCAGTTAAAATGTATATATATATATATATATATATAATATTAGGGTGGAGTGACATATTAACAGTCTTGCCTCACTCATGATTTGGTGTATTGACCCTCTAGAAGTTCTAAAAATGGTATTTTCTTTCTAGGACCCTCCACCCGCCGCATTTTTGCCGAAAACAAATGGCAGAAAGTCATATTTTGAAGACCCCTAGTATAATATCTATCAGTTTCTGGGAGAAGATATCGCGTCATATTGTGCGTTATTGGTTATAACTATGATAACGAGTAAATTATTCACATAACACAAGCTAATCACCAACTACTTAAGAACACACAGACGTTTATCTAAACATCAGTCTCACTCGAGGTCATGACATCTTGCATATGGCTGATAAGGGATGGGGGTAGGAGCCGCATGCTGCATATTGTAGTATGGGTGGCTACAAAGACTATTGAGTAAAATATGTTTACATTTTAGTTTTAGAGCTTATATATAATTTGTTTTACCTAATTCTGTGTTTTGTATTTTTTCAGATTTTCATAATGTGATATTTCTGTAGAAATTTAACCTCAGATCTAAATATGGCAAAATCCCTACTAACTAGACAGTTGGTGTTGCAACATTTTCTGTTCGGAATTCCAAGTGAATTGCCACATAATATCTTACCCTCTAATATGCAGGTTGGGAGATAATTTTTCTACTGAAGGAAGGCTCATCTGCAAAAGTGACAAATAATGATATTCTCGAAACGATAGCAGAAGCATTGGTCGAAGTGTGGAAACGTTCATCAATACCCTCACTGAGTAAAAAATCCATAATTACCAAACTGAAACGCTTTACCGACAAGGTTACGTAACTCAATCGATCCAAAAGCAGTGCGAAGCTTGTTCAATTGTTCAAAAAATCATTGATAGAACTCTTTGACACTTGTGCTTGTAAATGCAACTTCGTTTCGCACAAAGATTTTGGCTGCCAAAAAAGCGGATGTAAAGAAAAACATTGTTTGTGTAGTAATGTCTAATTAAGCATTAAATGTTTTGGTTATAAGAATTTAAGAATGTTTAATTAAATGTTTTGTTATAATAAGAAATTAAAAATATAAAATAAAAATTGACAACACCCGAGATGCACCCAGGGACGAAAGAGAAATGCCCAAAAACGGCAGTTATCGGACGGCCTTTGTCCTAATAAGTTTTTTTTTGTATTAAGATGTTTTTGTAAATTTAGAATATTCTTTTGTCTCTCTCTCCGGCTAAAATGTTAACGTTAATTCCCCCTTCGCATTCGCCCGTTTATCTAAAAGTGTTTCGGTATAAATAAAAGTCAGTAAAGTGAAATTAAGTGTATAATTAATCCCCCGTCTCCCTCGCCTGGTTCAAATTATAATGGCGCCCACGCCACGTCTACCCGTATTTATAAAGTACAGCAAAGCGAGTGTAAAGAGAATGATGAAAGATAAAGAGAACGTGAATAGAAAGTAAAGTAAATAATGAATTACAAATGAAGGAATGGGAATCACATTATTTGGTGGCAGCTAATCTTATTAAATTATTATCAATTTAATAATATGAACTCACGCACTCTGTTATTAACATAGGCTTTTGCATTCTTTCGTGTCTTATGAATAGGAACTGAAAATTTGTGCGTGTGTTCGTTCGATTAATCACGAGTGGTCTCTATTAAATTAAAATAAGAGTATTTTCCCACATTCTCCCTGCGAAGAAAATTAGTAGATATTCTGTTTCGCTACCCGTTTTAGAGTCCTTATAAAATTAAGCAACTTCTGATTTCCTTTCCTTCAAAATTCGATGATTCAAGATGGCGCCCACCATTTTCAAAATTTCTTCTCATAGCTTGCATTTTTCATAATTTTCACGGTCAAAACTCAAAATGTTTCCAATCCGTTCCGACTCCAATTTCTCCGAGTCGTCTTATCGAGGCCGTTATAATGTGGAGTAAAAAATTAGAGTCGAATTTCGAGAGTCGTTTGTTTTCTTTTTTCTTCGCGTTGATTCCTTCCTCAGTCCGTTTTCTTTAGAGTTCGTTTCGTTCAGTCGGAGAGAGAGATTTAAAAATTGGAATTACTGTCTGATGGCTCATTTCTTTTTTTCAACTTTTATGACTCTTTTATACAGCCTGTCTATTTTGTGTTTAAAGTCTTTTTGTGTTTACATTTTCAGAATTAGTAATAATTGTGATGATAATAATAATGATTAGTAAATAAATTTTACTTAATTATATGAATTAAATTATTTCAGTTGTAATGACATTGTGGCAGGCATTTTTATACGGTAAGGTTTAAAAAGTTTGAGCGTATATGTAACGCATTTCGAGGTGTATATATTTTATGTATCAGGTCATCCCAAAAGTAATGTCGTTTTTTACGATAGATTAAGTTTAAACTAGTCTTACTCGGTTTAAGCATAAATTTTCCGAAGGTTATATCTAAGAGGAGATCTATCGTGTTTCGCTACATACTTTACAGACCTTGACCAGTGAAGACGTGTGTTTTGTTTTATGTTAAACCCTCATAAACATGGCGGTATCAAACGAGCATATCAGGCATATAATGCTTTACGAGTTCAAAAAAGGGAATAGTGCTACTGAAGCAACGCGAAACATTCAGGACGTTTATGGCAACGATATTCTGCATGTTAGGAAATGTCAAAGATGGTTTCAAAAGTTTAGGAATGGTGGTTGCTGTTTGACAGATGCAGCACGCTCTGGACGCCCTGCTGAGTTTGATGATGACCTGCTGTTAGCCGCACTTGAAGAAGACTTCAACAACTGTCGAAGAATTGGCCCAGAAACTCAATTCATCCCCGTCCACCATCCATCGACATTTGCAACAACTCGGGAAAGTGCCTAAGTTAAGAAAATGGGTGCCACATGAATTGTCGGTCGACAATCTGAGGTTGCGGGTAAACATTAGCACAGCTCTTCATTCCCGTGAACTCCAAGATCCGTTTTTGCACCGTTTAGTGACTGGTGATGTTAAGCGCCGTCGACAGTGAGTTTGTGCCGGAGAACCAGCGACACCACAGCCAAAACCAAATCTTCACCCTCGGAAGGTGTTGCTTTGTGCTTGGTGGGATAAAGGTGGTGTAATACACTTTGAAACCTTACCACACAACCAAACAATCACCTCTCAAGTCTACTGTCAACAACTGGATCGATTGAACACTGCACTAAAAGAAAAGAGACCTTCTTTGGTTAATCGGAAAGGAATCGTGTTCCACCACAACAACGCACGTCCTCATACCGCTCGGATCACTTCTGCAAAAATTGAGGAGCTTGGGTGGGAAAAACTTCCACATCCTCCATATTCGACAGACCTTGCGCCTTCAGATTATCATCTCTTCAGGAGTCTGCAAGACTATCTTCACGAGAAACAGTATACTTCTTTAGATGACCTGCACACCAGTCTTTGTACGTTTTTTGCCTCAAAACCGCCTGAATTTTATAAACATGGCATTGAAAAGCTTGTAGGACGTTGGCAGAGTGTCACTGATTCCGATGGAAAATATATACTAGATTAAAAAGTTTCAGTTGAGTTTTTTTTGTCCTTCAAATTCCGATCTAAAAAACGACATTACTTATGGGATGACCTGATATATAGTAGTGAATTGTAAAAGAGTAAACAAGTAACAAAATTTTCCAGTATCTAGTGGAGAGTTTTTAAGATTATTCTTCGATAGATGTATATCGTTTTAGTTTTGTAGGTGACACGGCTTATTTTTATTAAAACAACTGAATCGTTTTGGGTTTACAGGCGACACATGACCATCATACGTTTATACTTTTAAGGTAATTTTATGTTCGTTTTTTCGCTTTCTGCTTTCTAGTTTAAGGTAGATCATTGTACTTTTAGGCTTAAAGTCGAAGAATAATCGTTGAAGACACTAATTTATACTTGGTCAAATTCGGACGCTGTAAGATTATATGTTTGCCGTATATAAATTGTGTGAGACCACAAGGAAGCTAAATTTGTTATAAAAAGATCTGGGAATCACTACATTTGTGTTTGTCCAAAAGAATCAAGAATACCCAAAGAAGAAATGGAATTCCTTGATGATCAGAGGACTATGTGAAATATGTAGAGGTGTGGATGTTACCTTTTCAAGATCTATAGCAAAAAGAAATGCAAGAAAGTTGAAGGAGCAACAAGGAAGTAAGCGAAGAAAAATAATCATTCATGAAGAATTCGAAAGGTAGTCATTGATGATGTGCTTTCACCTGATACTAATACTGATCTCTCTAGTACCGAAGAAAGTTCAACAACTGAGTCTGAATATGAATGCTCCAACATTCAAATGAGACCCCCTTTACCCAATCTCGCCATGGAAGCCGACAGATTTGGTGTTCAGATAGGGCTGCATCGGCCACTGCTTCAGCTATTTTGGTGGATTTGGGTATCATTACCGAAAAGACAGTGACTTTTTATTGATCGAAATAAGGTGAGAAGCGAGAGAGACCGAAATTGAGAAAAACATTACAAGTTGAAGCTGCACAAAGTTATGGTGATGTTAAAGCTTTATATTTTGATGGGAGAAAAGACAAGACGTTGGTAAATACAAATAAAGATGGTAAATGGTACCAATATAAGTGTTAAGAACATTATGTACTATTGAGTGAGCCTGGTGAGAATACCTTAACCATTTGAGCACTAAATCTGGAAAAGCAAGTGATGTATCTGAATCGTTGTTCGCTTATTTGAATGAAGTGACACTGGACCAGAATCTCCAGGTGATAGGGTGCGGCAGTACGAATGTCAACACTGGGTCTAAAGGTGGCATAATCAATTTCAACGAGCAGAACCTGAACCGACCATTGCAATGGAGCATTTGTATGTTACATACAAATGAACTTCCCTTAAGGCATCTGTTTGAGCGATACGACGGGAAAACAAATGGGCCAAGATCATTCAGTGGATCTATTGGTAATGCTCTTAAGACTTGCCATGAGATGCCTATGGTAAAGTTTCCCAATTACGGATGGGGCCGATAGCATCCCAGTTCTCACAGATGAGCTCATAGAAGATTTAGTAATGATCAACAATACATGTTCAGAATAATTGGGGACATAAGAGAAGGATATGTTGAAGGAAGCTTAGAGAAACTCAAACCTGGTCCCCTTAGCAACTCTAGATGGTTAACTCTACCTAACAGACTACGTCGTTATTATGTCTCCCAAAAGAATCCCTCCAGAGAGTTACGTAGCCTTGTTCTGTTCATAGTAATAAACTATGGGCCTAACTGGTTCAATATAAAATTTAAACCGTATCTGCCTGATGAACCCAAACATATCTTTGATGCGATAAAAAGGTTCAAGCTTTTACCCCAAGATATACAAAAAGTTGCCCAACCTTATATATCACGGAATGTCTATTTTGCTCAAAGAAAATATTCTTCTATCATGCTGTCAGATAGTGAGCAAAAGCTGCGCAAAGTTGCAATCGATCGAATAATACAGACAAGAAAGTGTAAGGAAGCTAATACAAGGAAAATCAGAGAATTTAGAGTAACAGAATTGAACTTCAAAGCATCACATTGGACAGACATCATCTTCTGGGATAGGATTGATATCAGTGAACCACCTCTCATTTCTAAATTGTGTGATGAATAATTGCTTGAGTACGAAACAAAATGTTTCAAAGTTGAGCAATATCCCATTCACACACAGAACGTCGAGAGAGCCGTGAAGTTGGTTACAGATGCATCAGCATCAGCAATATCACAGGAATCAAGAGACGGATTTATTAGGTCAAGAATAAAAAGTCGCTCTCTGCTTCCCTCAGTTGAAACCAAAAAGGATCTGATGCCTCTCCTGAAAAAATAATAATATTTGAGATGAGCGGGTTTTATATCGCATTCAAATGTAATTGATTTACGGCATCCAACCAAGTGAGACCAGATACAATTTTATTTCAATAAATGTATGCACAATGGTGTTTTTTTAAGTATAGTTTTGCATTATAAAGCGGTTTTCTTCAATTATTTTTTTTGATAGAACACTTAGTTTTTATGTTATGAACACATTTATATTTATGGACAACCGGCTGATGGCTATTTTGCTTTTATATAAAAATGCGAGAGATGGTTTGAGTTACAAACATTAAATACCTGAATGCATGATTTTTATGTTCAAATACACCAAAAAACAAGTGAGGCAAATAAATTTGAAATAAAAAGTTGTATTTCACTCCGCCCTAATATATATTATGTTGTAATTTATGTATTAAAATAAATATTTTCCTATGGATCCAGACTTTCGGCCCACCCTGTGTGTATATATTATATATATATATATATATATATATATATATATATATATATATACACACAGTATATATCTATATACTGTATAAATGAAATAATATTTACAGGAAATAACAAGTTTTTGGAAAACATATTTGAGCATTTTCGTAAGAAACTATTTTGTATATATTCTCCATGTATAGTTTGTATTCATTTGAACGAACTTGCTGGATATCTTGGCTCAAAAAGCCATAAGGATTTTTTATTGCCTTTCGGATAAACGATATTTTAAGTAAAGAAAAATTTTGCTTAGTTTTCCATGGATATATTTTTTTCTGTATTTTTATTATTACTTGAAAAAAATTACTCTTGTGGTGATATATATAAATATGTAATATACATATATATGAAAATTATTTCACAAAAGTCACACGTGAAAAATATTTATGATGAAATAACCACGCAGGACAGTAAAACACAAAGTAGTGCTCAAGCGCTTTCGTCTAATAATATCATCAGGAACCCTGAAATTAATCAATATTGATGCTATATATTATTATATATAGATCACAAAAAAAAAAAAAATAATATGACTGGTGTAGAAAATTGTGCAGTTGTCTAATGCCATTTTTGTCCATTTGTCAGAGCTCTTCCATTGTACTGATTGGAATAATTCTTCAATTTTGTTTCACTCAAGCAACACTGTTAACAGAAACATTCTTGAGTCTGCCATTATTCAACTTGCAAACAATCTCAACCTTAGCCATGGCATTTTTTTCGCTCAATTCTGTTATTTTTAATTCATTCAGAACAGATTTAGATAAGAAAGACAAGGTGCTAAAACTCTGGTAGCTTTCCACGTGAATATTTTCTGCACCAATCATATTATTTTTGTTTTTTCTTCTTTGTGATCTATTTATAATATCAATCTTGTGATTAATTTCAGTGTTCCGGAGGATGTGATTAGACGAAAGCGCTTGAGCACTATTTCATGGTTTACTTTCGTTCGTGGTTATGTTTATCATATATATAACCTTGGTTAACTTTGGTTTTGCGTCCGCCGGAATTGTTCATTCTGATGAAGGTCAAGCTTGTCACTCTACTTCAGACCTACAGTTTAACGTGGAATCCGAATTTCGCCCCACCAGCAGCCCAGCGTCCTCACCAATAGGCTATCCAGGGTGTCAAATTATCTACCAACCAATTTCTTTATTGTGTAGAAGGATGAACAGTTGGGTTTTGATGCGCGCCGCCTGCCGTCACCACCACCATCTATGTATGAAGCGTATAGAATAGAAAGGGCGTACGCCCGAAAATCAAGTTTTAAGATAAACGCACTTATTAAAGTTAGCGAACGCTATTACTCGGTAACGACTGAACCGAGTTTAATGGTTTTTCGTCTCAATCTCGTGTGAGGGCGCGTCACACCCACAGAATACAGTGTGCTGATAGTTAGTGCGCGAAAACGGGATATCGGGAAACCGAGAAATACGCCTGAGCTATTCTAATGGCCTCATATATATATATATATATATATATATATATATATATATATATAGAGAGAGAGAGAGAGAGAGAGAGAGAGAGAGAGAGAGAGAGAGATAGGTTTGAGGGGGATGAGGAAAAATCCAGTCTCTTTTGTAGCATTTATGAAAATAAAATCTGTCAATCTGATAAAACAAGAAGTAAAGTATGTAGATTAAAAAATCTAAGTCAGATCTGACTCCGTATTTTAACGGCAGAATGCAACCTGGTTTCCCCTATTTTCGACGCATTTGAGCCATCGTCTAACAGACACATGAGTCAAAGCCTCAAAAGTGTATATACAGTATAGTCCCTTGGCAGTGGAAGCGGTATGGCATCGATAATTCCTTTACCTAGTTACTAAATGTACTGTTAAACATAAAAATAGTGTCATTAATAGCTGAAAAGCTAAACGAACTGAAATCCGCTTCAATGAAACTAAAACTTTAGTGCTTGACTCTGGAAACAATGAGTTCAAGCAAACATCAGTTGTCTCTCGCACTGGAACATTAGCAAACAAAGACTCACTAGCAAAATTCCTTTTAAATAAATTATGAGCATAAGGGACTAAGATAATTTTTGTACAATACAAAAGGAATTTTAAATAGTATATATATATATATAATATGAAAATATAAACACATAACCGCGCATTTTTGCATGTGCAAAATTTACCCCCACCTCCACCAGAATTTGAACCCTGGCACTTTAAATCGAAGACGTGGGTGTTGTCGAAGCCTGATGATCAGCGCCCGTGTCTCCAATTCAGAGGGCCCGGATTCGAATCCTGGTAAGGAAAAACTATATATATATATATATATATTGTTGTGATATCATGAGGGATGAAGGAAGTAGATTAGTAATTTGTTTTTATGTATACTGAAGGTTAGGACTCTTCTCAACACTTTCCTGCTGATTAAAAAAATAAGAATTAACGTAAAATTTAAATCCTGATTGAAGGTAACCTGATTAACTGAAGGTAGCCAGGGCTTATCCAATATTCAAATCAGGCAGTCCTGATTCTCCATAAAGTTACTGTCCAATCTCCCTATTACCAACCTAGAGAAAAGTGTTTGAAAAACTCGTATACAGTCGCTTGATGAAATTCTTAGCCAACTACGAAATTCTAGCAAAAACACATTTTGGATTTAGAAAAGGTCACACCACAAAAGACGCCATCAACATGTTTTTAGAAAATATCTTTTAAAACCTTGACGGTAAAAAAAAGTCTTAATTCTTTTTTTTTACATGTCGAAAGCCTTGGATACGCTCTCATATGAACTTGAAGTTTTTGGCATTAATTAGATAGGAAATTAAATTTCAAAAGTCACATAAACATATAAAATCGAAACTACACTCTCTAGATTTCTCTACATAATATTAAAATTAAAATACAGCGTAACATACTCTTCTTACACTGTATTTATCCGTCCACACTTACAGTACGGCATACAACGTGGAGTACAACAAAGAATTGTATAAGATATTTGGTAGAAGATCCAAAAAAATGTTTCGAAACTCTCTCAAACAAAGATAACAGACAATCTCATACTTCTCCAATGTTCAGAGATTTGAATATCCTAAAATAAGTGACATATATAAACTAACTATCGGTATCACTACGTACATAGTTGCTAATAACAGAAACTATACTTCGCCCATTCACAGGGAAATTACCCGATATCAGAGCAATCATAATATAAGACTTCCCAACTATTTCACAAACAAACCAAATTATTCACTGCAAACTGCTGGAAAATGCTCTCTTACAAAGGAGCGGTAGACATATAGAACTCCATATTTATAAATATCAGACAGGTGCCATCATTAATTTTGTTTCGCAAATCATTAAACCAACACTTTATTAATCCCTATTCCCAACTGCACATATGTTGCTACTTGTAAATGTTACTAAATAAGAAATTACAGTCTTTTTTCAATAAAAATTACATAGACCTACATGATATTTAAAATTCACAATCTTAAATCGGGAGCAATCACAAATTATTTAAATTAAATTTTGAAAGTTTCCATTACATTTCACCGAATATATAACTTAGACCATATTTACTGTTTAACACCTTTTCGTCTCTCTTATTTTTAGATTACCTCATTTTTCATTTGTAATAAAAAAAATGAATCTATTACACCAGTACACATTTGAAAACTTGTCCATCGATTTTTACAAACTAGTTGGTGATTCTATATAATTTGAGTGCGCTGATCTCAAAAATATAGTTAGTTTTTCCCTATCACGTATGGTTTTCTTACTACAGGGTGTGTCATAAATCCCCCATTTATCCCCAAATGTGAACCATCTTATCGAGACCAACATTGGATTCCACATGCTAAACCATAAATTTTGTTGTTATAGACTACAGTAACGCTTACATAATAATGTAGGGTAAATATATAACAACCAGTCCCGTTCCCAGCAAAATACTCTCTCCCCTCCCATCAATGGGTGGTTAACATTTGGGGACAGATGAGGTATTACAACACCCCTTGTAGCACGAAATCTCTAGGTGATAGAATAAAACCTAATTAAAGCAGAATTAAATAGCTCCTAGCTCTTGGACAAGCATATTGCTTGTTTATGAAAGAATAAAAAAATAACTGAAAGAAACAAAATATATTTACCTTCTTTACTTGCAAACATTTCAGGACTTATTCCAAAGACTTAAGACTACGAAGGTAGATCTGACTAATGCCGACTAAACCGGTGCTTCTTTGATGTTTTCTTATGCTGTGCGTTAGGCTGATCTCGTTGCAGACACCAGCAGTAATCCGCCATCATATTTGTATGCCATCTTCCTTGATATCTTCTTTCCATGGTTTTGATGTCCTGGTGAAATCGTTCCCCTTGCTCCTCACTGACATCGAGATTTTCGGGAAAACGGTCAAGATGAGAAAATAAGAAGTTAACTTTCAGGCTCATGTTGCAGCCTAAGGCGCAAAACTTTTTAAGCATATTTTCCACCAGTCTTTCATAATTTTGGCTTTTGTAGTTTCCCAAGAAGTTTTCAACAACATCTTTGAAACCAAGCCATGCTTCTTTTTCTTTATTGGTCATTGTGTTCAGGAAATGATCGTCTGTCAATAACTTTCTAATCTGAGGACCTATAAAAACACCTTCCTTTATTTTCTCGTAGCTAATCTTTGGATATTTTGAACAAATGTACTTAAAACACTCACCTTCTCTATTCAATGCTTTGACATACTGCTTCATGAAGCCTAACTTAATGTGCAAGAGTGGTAGGAGGATTTTATTTGGTTCAACTAGATCAGTGGTTCTCAACCTTTTCTATACCAACGCCCTTTTACCAATTATTAGACCTCTCAACGCCCCCCTCCACCAGGAAAATTCAATTCTTAAGTCTTGGAATGTTGAATACGGTCATGCAAATCTTCCCTGGAAATGAAACAACAGCTTAACATAACATGAAAGAATTTTATTCAAACAAACAAAAACACAGTAACGTAAAATAAAAACAATGTGCCACACAAAAATAATACAAAAATACTAGTGAGAGCCTTGCGCTTGGTGTTTTCCAGCCAATATCTTCACTGAAGGTTGGATAGAAGTCAGGTTCAACCTCAGTGCACCTGAGGCTGTTATATTAAGCCTGTTACGATATTTGGACTGCATGTAAAGGACATGGCTGAAACCCTGTTCCCTAAATATGAGGTAGGGAATGCCAAGAGAAGAAGACGAGTTCTTTTCCAAAGAACTGGATAACGTTGCCAATGTGTTGCCCACATACCACGCCAGCCAGAGGTGCGGAAGGTTACCTGGGCCTCATCGTCATTTTGTACATCAACAAGCTCCTCCTGGATCTCAACTTCAAATTTCGTAACATCTGATTTGAAGGGCTGTACCACCCAGTCAGGGACGTCAAGCTTTTGAAGATCGCTGAATCGGATTTCCATGTCAGCCTTCATCATCTTTAAGTGGTCGATGTAACGGAGTAGATGTACATCAGTCAGTTTCTCGGACACCTGTGAATAAATTCAATAAAAGCACATTAAAAAACAAGTAGTTTTTAAATAAAAATTTCTGAAATTTATTAAAAAGTAAGTATTTAGTAAAATCAATTACCTTCATCAATTTGGGAAAATGAGCCAGCTGACGCCGTCCAATGCCTTCCTGGTATATGTTCAGCTTGGCGATGAAGCTGCAAATTACAGATTTGCAGTGAATCAGCGTCACTTCATTTCCTTGTAATTTAATGCTGATCTCATTCATTTTTTCAAAGATGTCTGCCAGGTAGAAAATATCGCATTGACTTAACAACACTTGTTCCTTGAGAGTTGCATCAGTATCCTCAAAAAACTCTAAAACTGTGCTGAACAACTCACACAAACGGGAAAGACAATTGCCTTTCGAGAGCCAGCGCACCTCGGTGTGAAGTAGCAGACGCTCAAAATTTCATCATTGTCCCCACAGAGTTGTCTGAACACTCGGTCATTCAGTGCATTGGCCTTTATCTTGTTGATGGCCTTAACTGCCACACTCAGACTCGTGGAGAGGAGGGCTGATTTTTTTCGCCACTAGATTATGACGGTGCAGCACGCAATGGACTGTCAAAATGTGTGGAGCTCACTTTTTCAATAGAGTAGTGAAACCACGGTACCGTCCAACCATGGATGGAGCCCCATCGGTGGCACATGCAATGATGTTGGCAGCTGGAATAGAATTGCAACTCAAGTATTCTTCAACTGCATTAAATATGGTCTGCCCTTTAGTGTCGGTTTCCAAATACTTGGAGAACAAAAACTCTTCGGAAATTTCACACAGATGACAGATAACGAACATAGGTCATCAGCAAAACGTTATTATCTGAGACAGTTGTCTCGTCAGCCTGAAGAGTGAACGGATTTTCTCGCAGAATGGCACACAACTGCTCCTCACTATCCAATGCCATTTCATTGATTCTCCTTGACACAGTGTCATTGCTGAGGGGGATGGATTTTAGAACCTGCGAAGGGTCACATTCCATAACAGTGCAAATAGCTTCTTTAATAGCAGGAAGAATCAGCTTTTCTCCAACTGTGAATGGCATTCCACATTTGGCAATAAGGAGAGAGATATTATATGAGGCAACTAAGCCCTTCTCAGTTTGGTTTACGTTCTTTTTGAATATGCTACTGATTGTGCTTCTGGCATGTCTTTCTTTGAGGTCTTTAAAGAATGCAAGGTCTTTGTCAGTTTTATCAGGATGGATTTTAATTATGTGCTCCTTCAGGCGTGAGGGTTTCATGGCCTCGTTAGAGAATACTTGCTCACACAGTAAACACATAGGAAGCCGTTGATTCGTAGGAGAAGGTACGAAGCCATAGCTGAGATATTCAACATTATACTGACGACACTTTTTCTTGCCTTGTGACATCGCGAAAACTGTAAAAACATTCAGAAATTTTATTTTTAGTTAAGTTAGCCGTTAGCGTAAGAAATGTTTTTATTTGTATGCATAAAATAAGTTTTATGGTAAACTAGCCTAAATTATACTTCTGCGAGCTGAATATTTTGTTATATCTTTAACAAAATGGAATCATGTTTGCTGTATTAATGTATTTAAATGTTTTTCCTAGCAAGGATGTTACTAACAACTATACTAGACTATATACTAGACAACTATACTAGACAACTATTTAAATGTCAGTTGACTAATAGAAGACGGCTTTAGTAAAATTACAAAAACACTTACCGAAAAAATGGCGTCTACTCACTTCCAATAATTCACAATAAATGACATAATTACTCAAGAGCCATCTATTGAGAGAATGTTGAACTTGACATAGTGACAATTCTCCCAGTAGATGGCGCTTGAGAAATTACATCAGCTGAGTGGATTCCATATTTTTCGGTAAGTGCTTTTGCAATTTTGCTAAATTAAAAGGTTCTAGTAACCTTGTTTCAGCCACTTAATTTCATTCAAACATTCAAATTTAATGTAGATTCCAGAACTGTGTAGATGAAATTCATTGAAACACATGAACGCCCCCATTAGCTGACTAACGCCCCCTTTTCAACTAACCAGCTTCTAACGCCCCCCGACACCCAGTGAACGCCCCCTGGGGGGCGGTACCGCCCCCGTTGAGAACCACTGAACTAGATGTTCATGTAAAATGTTCTTTGATCCTGGGGTAAGATTCTCTCTAGGAGGCCAAGTTTTCCTCTTCCAGTGCTGGTCACGTGCTCGACTATCCCATTCGCAGATGAAACATGGCATCTTAGTGTATCCTGATTGCTGCCCAAGTTACATGCAAAGGACTTTGAGATCCCCACACAATATCCATCTGTGATTTTGATACTGAATTTTTTCCAGAAGCAGTTTCATGTTATCATAGGTCTCTTTTAAATGAGTAGAATGGGCCACTGGGATTGATGCATATTTGTTACCGTTGTGCAATAACACTCCTTTTAGACTGGTTTTAGAAGAATCTATAAAGAACCTCCAGTCACTGGTTTGGTATTCGATGCGTAGCTTGCACACTAATCCTGTGATGTCCTTGCAAAATACCAAGGGACCATCTTCTTCGAAAAAAGGCACGAATTCTTTCTCACGATTTCTGTACCAAGCGAAGTATGTGTCGGATGCCAATAAATTGTTCTCCTGCATTCTAGACCCCAAAAGTTCTGCAGAGTCCTTAGGCAGATTCAAATCCCTGACTAAGTCATTTAGTTCGGCTTGGGTTAATGGTTTAGGATCTCGGTCAGCTGTTGGCTGTTCATAAACATCATCATTGTCTGGATTTGGAGCTGAATCAGAATCTGAATTGTATTGATCCAGATTCTCGGGTGGGCGGGGAATAGGAACTTCTGGACCATGGGGTACCGGCCTTATTGCAGATGGAAGACTTGGGTATTGAAGGCTCTCTTTATTCTTTGCATTATAACCTTTAACATTGCAAGAACAGAAGTAGCAGTCGTCGGTATGGTTTCTAGGCTCGCGCCATACCATAGGGATCCCAAATGGCAAACTTTTCTTTTTACCTTTGCTCCAATTCCTTAGTGCCGCAACACACGTAAGACAAACCTTGTGTGGAGCCCAACTTTTGTCTTGATCTCCTAATTTAATTCCAAAATAAGCATGATAAGCTCTCTTAATGAAGGTCATTACATTTGTCCTTTGTTTTACAACAACATACCGACCACATATATAACAAAATATGTCTGGACTATGGGTACATCCTCTAGAAGCCATTATTAAAATTTTAAAGACGTAATGTTAGAATTATCTATCTGAAAAATATGGAAAAACGAAATTAATTAAAGATAAAAAAGGTAAAAAATTACAAAACGCCCCAAAATTGTTTTGCTAATAACTTTAAAACTGTGGGTGATAGAAAAAAACTGGTAGCATTTTTAATTCAGCGCAGCAAACTGCTTCAGAATCACAACTCAAAATAAAGAAATCGATTTTCATGCAGACCGGTGTTATTGGTATTATAATCACTTCTTCTCCTATTTACCTCTTCTTTATTTCCTGTCATTTCTAAGATTATCTAATTTTTTATTTGTGATGATAGAAAGTAATCGAATGCAATTTTGCTAGTCTTAGTATTAATCCACCAAATTTGGTGTTTACTCCTTTACTTTATTTCCATTATTTCTGTTAAATGTCTTATTTTTGATGATAAAAAATTTTCAATCTCAAAGATTTGGCCTCAGAACTTCTAATCCTTCCCAACGTCATATTTAGATAAGAATACTTCGATTACACTACTTTCCACTAAATCTAAATTTCAAGCATAAATGCCACTATGTTGTAAACCTATACTGTAGATATAATGTTTCTCTTGAACCTTATGTAATGTATTCTTTTTCTAAATAAAGATTGTTTATTTGTTTGAAACCAAATAAATTTTTGTTGAAAGTTGTGATTCAAAATTAAAGAAACAAGAAAATTTTAAAATTTAATCTCTTCAAAAGCAAATCGGTTGTCTCTAATTCTTTACAATGAGAACTATAAATTCTGTTACAAATTTAAATACGGCACACTAATAAAGGTTACTACACAGTAGTTAGGGAAGAGAGGGATGTTAAGATAGTTCTTGACTAGTTATGCAGTCATGTGACATAGCACACCGCACGTTAACTTTTGGTAAATCACGTTCATGCTGATGTGTTTGCAACGATGAAATGATGACTTCTTGTACTCGTATATAATAAGTAAATAAATAATTCTTTAAAAAAAACATGATGTACATTAGATTAAGTAGTTTTGTATTCATACTATCTTTTATTTTCTGCTGTCTTCTAATGCTTAATCCTTTCAGGACGACCGGTACAAATTGGTAGCGTTTCAAATACACGCATTCATAACTTAACCCTACAAAAAATTCCGGCCTAAAGAGGTTAACCGAGTACACGAGATAGGTGTACGCATGGTTTGAACTCTGAAGCTGTTCACTTCATTATACTTTTTCCTACTTTCCTATAAATCTTCTTTCACCACTATTTTCTGTTAGAAGTGGCTGGCAGAGGAGGGAGAGAGCCTTGTCTGCTTTATACTTTACTATTATACTATTCCTGCGTGAAAGCTTTGCACATTTATAAGTGTAAGTATGGTATAAGTTTTCAGTATTCTTTTGTTTTCATTCCTATCTAACTTTTCTACTTCTTTCTTGGGCTAGCATAGAGTGGACCTTAGGGTCTTTGTTAGTCTAACTCTGTAACTCTGGATAGGACGTGGTGATCCGACAGCATGGCCACTTCAATCACCCGCGTTAACTCCTTTGGATTTTTACCTACGGACATGTTAAAGCATTTGAATATCATTACAAACTCAGGGATCTGTTGAAACTGTATCAACGAATCGGAGAGTTTATTAGATTTATTCCACAAGAACATCTTGCTAATGCTCTAATGGAGTTCGAGCGTCGAATACGCACTGTAGCGACGAATTATGGCCTTCATTTGGAAGTGTTCTAAATTTGGACAGTTTGGAAATGTAAATAACCATACACATTGTGTATATATATATATATTTTTTTTTTTTTATTCATAAAAAATACGACCCATTAATTATCGGTCTGACATTATTTGGTAGTTTTCTTTTCCGTCTTTAAATATTGGGATTACATCCGCTATTTTAAAAATCTAGTGGAATGATGCTGTCCGTTATAGGGTTATTAAATATTGTATTTAGCAATCTTAGGCTTTCGTTGTTTAACTGTTCTAAATATTTCGGATAAACTCTATCTGTTTATGGTGACTTACTAATCATAAATTTATCTATACAAGGCAAAATCTCCTCTTCTTATATTATATATACCGTTATATTACTAACTATATTTGATCATCATAAAATTAAGCACGTCCCTCGCCTCTGGAATACGAGTAGTATCTTCAGATGTAGAAACGGATGCAAAAAAGTTATTTAAAATAGTGTGTGTGTGTGTGTGTGTGTGTGTGTAGCCATCTCTTTACAGTCAATAATTAGACTTCCACCTGAATCTGTAAGAGGACCTAATCGAATTTCTATTCTTGACATATTCACTTTTTGTGATTGTTCTTACTATTTATTGCTATTAAAAAAGTCTGCCAATAAACCTTTTCATTTCATTTCATTTCATAAAATCTCGAGTTACCTTTTCGCATATTTAACAGACCTTTTAACCTGTCGTCGAAGGTCATATATTCGTTGGATCTTTGATTAGTATTAATCTTGTTTATATAGTTTATACGCTCTATTTCTATTCTTTATTAAGTCATTGATTTTCCTATTCCTCATTTTGGCCGCGGGTTCCAGGTCCTGTAATTTCGCTTAACGTTTCTCAGAGCTCAATTCGCATCAATAATTTTGGACGCATTCATAAAGTCACCCCACTTTATAAGTACATTATCCACGCCAAACATTTCTTCCCAGTGTAGCTGAATTAATCGATTTCTAAACTCTCAAGGAGTTTGGGACTTGAAGAACGATCGTAACTCTTTCGCTTTAAAGGAATAAAACAAATCTAATCATATTGTAATCGGTGTTCTCCCAAGTGTTCCTCTATGTTTATGTCATCACTTAAGCCGTTATTTGTTCTTATTTGTATTAGTTCCACTCGTCTGTTCTTTTACTTTTTGTAAAAGATAATTATCTTTTGGAAATTCCAGTAATCGTCTCCATTTTACATGACCGAACAATTCAGAAAAAAATGATATTGGATTACCTGAAGATCAGGGCCCTCAATTTCCCCACCTGAAGATCAAGGCTCCCACTTTTTCCCACCTGAAGATCAGGACCCCGAAATTAAAGGAAGATAAAAATAACACGATCAGAAAAATTTCATTGTGATAAAAAACAATTTAGGAGAAACATAAAGGTGGATCGGGCTGGGGGGGGGGGATAATCTTCAGGTGATCCATATATTATATACAGTATATACAGTATATGCTCGGTTAGGTTAAATGAATGCCTGGTCAGGTCAACTGTACGCCTTTGATGATTGGTTAGGTTAAGTCGTGATATTTTCGTTAGTTTTAACGAAAATATTACAAATTAACTAATCGTCAAGGGCATACAGTTGACCTAACCGGGCATTCAATCGTGAAAATCGTGAAAATTTTGCCACCTGAAGATCAAGGCCCCAATTTTTCCCACCTGAAGATCAGGGACCCCAGATGAGGCTGGGGGCCCTGATCTTCAGGTGATCCTTGATATTAGAACAGCATTTTTTCTATTTATTAACTTACTTCAAAAGTTACACAAGTTATGATCTAACTCTTCTCTCTGAACTGTGGTCTATACACTACTGGGAAGTTAAATGTAAAATCTTTAGCTCTAACTTCTGAAACAACTATTTCTATCTCGGCCATAATGTTAACTTTACTACTTTAATTTCAACGAACTTCAGAAAACTTACTGAAAAACAATCCTTCCCCGCATTCTTGCAATTCCATGTTCGTGAAAGTTATCTATATATTTAGTCAATGTCAATGTTCAGTCAATGTCTAAAATCAGGCAATGTGTCAAGTGCTCGATTTATGATAATAAAAACCCACTCTAATAGACAGAGTTTATTTCCACAACAGTTTCGATGCCCACTGGCATCCTCTTCGGGTGGATACAGAAAAACGAATGAACCAAAAACAAGAGGGAAAACAATCCAGGGACCATTAAAAAATTCGCACCTAGGTTAGATCCCGTTCTCCCGACACTGGAAGGGCATTTTTATTAAAGGGACCCGCTTATGAGTACATTCGCACAAATTTAAAACTATCTTCTTGTTCTATTATACATACAGATTCCATTATTTTTTTACATAATTATTACATTTATTATTAAATTTATTACATTTAATATTGCATTATTATTTATTACAGAAATTATAAATTTATTATTACATTTATTATTACATTGTTGTTTATTATACAGAAAATATAAACCAAAGAAAGAATGAAGAAGGCGAGAAGGAAACAATCCAGAGACCATTAAGAAATTCGCACCTAGGCTAGATCCCGTTCCCCGACCCCAGAAGGGCATTTTTATTAAAGGGTTCCGCTTATAAGTACATTCGCACAAATCATGCTATAGATTGGGAATCAAGTAAAGTACTTTATAAATGCAATAATTATGTCAAAAGAGAAATAATAGAATCTGCATGTATAGAACAAGAAGATAATTTTAATTTGTGCGAACGTACGTATAAGTTGGACCCTTTAATGAGATTCTTGGTCAAAAAATCCCTTACGGAGTCGGGTGAACGGGTTCTAACCTAAGTGTGAATTTCTTAAAGGTCTCTGGATTGTTTCCTTACTCGATTTTGGTTCATTCGTTTTTTTTTCCGGTAAAATGTAAATGGAATAATAAACGTAAATGTAAATGTAATAATGGAAGTACTAAATGTGGAAATAAATATAAATGCAATAAATGTAATAATAAAGGTAATAAAATAAATGTAATAATTAGTGTAAAGGTAATAATAATAAATGTTAAAAAATGTAAATGCAATAATAAATGCAGTAATTACGTCAAAATAATAGAATCTGTATGTATAGAACAAGGAGATAGTTTTAATTTGTGCGAATGTACTTATAAGCGGGACCCTTTAATAAAAATGCCCTTCTGGGGTCGGGGGAACGGGATTTAGCCTAGGTGCGAATTTCTTAATGGTCTCTGGATTGTTTCCTTCTCGCCTTCTTCATTCGTTCTTCGGTTTATAATTTCTGTGTAATAAACAACAATGTAATAATGAATGTAATAATAAATTTATAATTTCTGTAATAAATAATAATGCAATATTAAATGTAATAAATTTAATAATAAATGTAATAATTATGTAAAAAAATAATAGAATCTGTATGTATAGAACAAGAGGATAGTTTTAAATTTGTGCGAATGTACTTATAAGCAGGTCCCTTTAATAAAAATTCCCTTCCAGTGTTGGGAGAACGGGATCTAACCTAGGTGCGAATTTCTTAATGGTGTCTGGATTGATTTCCCTCTTGTTTTTGGTTCATTCGTTTTTCTGTATCCATCCAAAGAGGATGCCAGTGGGCATCGAAATTGTTGTGGAAATAAACTCTCTCTATTAGAGTGGGTTTTTATTATCATATTTTGACATTCACGTAGAAAAAGTGAAGTTTTTTGCATTTGCTCGATTTACTTAATACCTAATTAAACCTAACACAGCCATGAATTTTTAGGAAACATATTGGGAAATACCAGTGAGCATGCATATGTAGCATTACCAGAAAGGTTAGGTTAGGTTTTGTGTGTATCACCAATCTGACACATTTCTTGAATTTCAGTCAATTTATAAATTGCCTAATTTTACATATTGACTGTAACATATATATATATATATTTAGGATAAAAACGAAGACGTAGAGCAAGAAAGTCATTATATTTGGCTGCAGCCGACGTTTCGGGCAACACTACCCATTTTCAAGGCCTAATAAAATAAAAGGCTAAAATTAATGCATGACAAAAAAAATAAAAAAATTATACGAATGTCAAAAACAAACTAATTCATAGCACAGAATAAAACCACTTAAAGAATAAAAATTAAAAAGCGTAAAACAAGCATAAGCCAAAAACAAATTAAAAATTATATACAGGACAAATAACACATGATAAAAGTAAAACTTTAAAACTAAAAACATTCAAACAAATTAGTTAAAAATTAGTTAAACTTCACTAATAAAAAGTTAAATGAAAAAACGCAAAAGTGCACGAAAACATACCATGCTCACTTGACATCCTCAAACAACTGATGTTTTGGTTTCCAAATCAGGCTCAACTGTTTTAACTTCTACATACCGGAAGCCTACTTTTACGGGTTTAGGTTTTAATTTTTATAGTTTTTGCGATTTTAATTACAAACTAAGTTCGATTCGCACTTTAGTGCATAGAGCTTATAATATTTGCTCAAACTTTGCTCTGCTTCATAATGAGTTTGAATTTCTTACTGATTTTTTCTTTAAAAATGGTTTTCCACGGGTTCTTGTACAAGGTATTATTGGTAAATTACTTAATAATGTTTATTCCCCCAAACTTATCCCAACGTATGATGTTCCTAAGAATTGTAAATATCTTGTTTTACCTGACCTCTACCAATTTAACACTGTTGTGAAAAAGCAATTGTTGAGTGTGGTGAGGAAATTTTATTTTCACACTGATTTTAAGGTTGCTTTTGTGAATAATAACACCCTTGAATGTTTTTTCCGTTGTAAGGACAAAATCCCCCCTGCGATGAACTGTTCTGTCGTTTATTTGTTTACCTGCCCTGGGTGTTCCCAGGGGAACTACGTTGGCAGCACAGTTCGTTCTTTGCAGGCGAGATTTTGCTCCCATATGGGTATTAGCCATAGGACAGGGAAAGTTTTATCTAAAAAGGAACAGTCTGCCATTAGAAATCATTCTGTTAAGTGTAAAGTTGATATTTCCGTTAATAACTTTAAAATTCTTAAATCATTAAAATGTCCGTCCTCTCTCCGTATTTATGAATCTTTGTGCATTAAATTTCTGAATTCCAGCTTAAATATTGATTCCAGCTGTTACCCCCTTTATATTAATTAGAATGCCTACCAACTAAATTTTTCTGTTTTCCCCTTGACCCTGTCTCCTTTTCGCCTCAGTTGTTTGAGGATGTCAAGTGAGCATGGTATGTTTTCGTGCACTTTTGCGTTTTTTCATTTAACTTTTTATTAGTGAAGTTTAACTAATTTTTAACTAATTTGTTTGAATGTTTTTAGTTTTAAAGTTTTACTTTTATCATGTGTTATTTGTCCTGTATATAATTTTAATTTGTTTTTGGCTTATGCTTGTTTTACGCTTTTTAATTTTTATTCTTTAAGTGGTTTTATTCTGTGCTATGAATTAGTTTGTTTTTGACATTCGTATAATTTTTTATTTTTTTTTGTCATGCATTAATTTTAGCCTTTTATTTTATTAGGCCTTGAAAATGGGTAGTGTTGCCCGAAACGTCGGCTGCAGCCAAATATAATGACTTTCTTGCTCTACGTCTTCGTTTTTATCCTAAATGTAAAATTACGTCTCCTTAGGAGGGATCCTATGTCATATGTATATATATATATATATATATACAGGGCGTCCCAAAAAAATGTATACACACTTTAAATAATTATAAAGGCAGTGTTTATTAAAATACATTTCATTTTCAAAATGTAATAGAATCTACAGACATTATTTAATTGTTTTGTCAACGCCTGTTTTCAAACTGACGTCCGTTCTGGTCCAGGCACTGCTGATAACGCGAAGCAATGGAATCGCAAACATCACGAAACATTTCGTTTGGTATTTGTGTGCATTCTCGTTCAATGGCTGCTCTCAATTCAGCGACTGTTGCAGGTTTTATAGCGTAGACTTTGTCTTTTAAGTATCCCCATAAAAAAAGTCTAGTGGTGTGAGGTCTGGTGAACGCGGAGGGTATTCTACGAAACCCCTTCGTCCAATCCACATCCACATCGTGCCAAGTACCACTCGCAATACTCCACTCTTCGGTCCGGATCATCTTCATTAATAGCATGGACTAATCTTGGAATGTAACTTTTCCATTGACAGCGCTTCAAAATGCGTTGGACAGACGATTCTGAAATTCCTACCTCACGACTCGCTTGCCGCACAGATTTTCTTGGACTTTGGTGATACGTTTCCAGTACTCTTTCTTGCTTTGTGGGGCTTGTCGATGTCCGTGGTCTTCCGGAACGCTTCTTGTGGACATTCTGAACAGTTCCATCGGCTTCAAACTTATCTCTAATTCGAGTGATGGTAAGTCGCGTTGGTGGATCTGTTTGAAACTTCCTCCTAAACTGTCTTTGCACTTCAACTGCGTTTTCACACTTCCAGTAGCATTTTAGAATGAATTTCCTTTGTTCAAAGCTTAGTCTGACTGCCATTATTAATTCTAATGGGTTTAACTTGGAAAGAAAGAAACATCAATTGAGCTATCAGCTGTTAAAGTGTGTATACATTTTTTTGGGACGCCCTGTATATATATAATATATATATATATATAATATATATATATATATATATACTATATGATCAAAAGTATTCGGACACTCCGGAAAATCCGCATTTCTGCAAATATCACCTTCGCCGAAAGGTATGCTGGGAAAAAGCGTGGCGAAACTATAATGCTGAGGTGTTCTGTTAAGTTATCAGTAACTGTTGTGAAGCCATGCCGCGCGGACGTGAACTCTCCGAGTTCCAACGTGGACTCGTCATCGGATGTTATTTAAGTAACGTTTCTATACGAAACATTGCAGCCAAACAGGATATACCAAAGTCGACTGTAGCGGATGTTATCATGAGATGGAAGCACGACGGTGCAACTAACGCGAAAAACGTTCCGGACGACCACGCAAACTGACGGAACGTGATAGAAGAAGTCTGGTACGACATGTCAAGAAGTCCCGCACGTCCTCTGCCGCTTCCATCGCTGAGGAGGTAGGAAGAGCATCCGGTACCTCCGTTAGTACTGTAACTATCCGCAGAGAGATGCACAGACTCGGTTATTATGGTAGAGCAGCTGTACACAAGCCACTGATTAAAAGTTAATGCCACGCGTCGTTTGGCCTGGTGTGTCTCCCGTCGTTCCTGGACCGTGGAGGACTGGAAAACTGTTCTTTGGAGCGACGAGTCGCGGTATTCACTCTTCCAGTCTGATGGGCGTGTTTGGGTGTGGCGACAGCCCGGAGAACGGCTTCTTCCTGACTGTGTACGTCCAACGGTGAAGTTCGGTGGAGGGTCCATCATGGTATGGGGTTGTTTTTCCTGGCTAGGGCTCGGCCCGTTGGTTGTTATACCCACTACCATGAACGCTGACGTTTATCTCGACGTTCTGGACAATTCGGCCCTCCCTACACTGTGGCAATACTACGGAGATGGCCATTGTTTGTTTCAACAGGATCGAGCTTCCTGCCATACTGCAAGGCGTGTGCAGGACTGATTTCGTGAAAATAAGGTGGATTTGTTAGACTGGCCTGCTCAGAGCCCCGATCTCAACCCAATCGAGCACATGTGGGACGAACTGGAGCGATGGATACGAAACCGCACACCACGCCCGGCTTCACTTGCATCTCTTGCATCAGCTCTGCAAGAGGAATGGCGAGCCATTCCTGCACAGACTTACCGAAAACTGGTGGAAAGTATGCCTCGACGTGTTGACGCTGTAATAAAAGCAAAGGGTGGACCTACTGGTTACTAAATGCCAAAATAAAACCATTTTTCCAAAACCATGCGGTGTCCAAATACTTTTGATCATATAGTGTATATATAATATATATATATATATATATATATTATATATATATCAGTGGCGTGCGGTGGGTGTGTCCAAAGGGTAAGCGGTAGCTGCAAATATATATACTGTGTGTGTGTGTATATTAATATATATATATTATATATATATAATATATATATATATTAAACTTTGATTGCATTTACCGCAACAATATAATCTCACCCAAACCAGCGGGGAAAAAATTATAAAACGGTGTTTAAAAAGGCAAATTAATTTCGGCCGGTCACAACGAAGCCCTTTTCAAAGCCATAAACTAGTTAAAATGTCTAAAAAAGTTATAAAACTTCCGTCCCGCGGAAGAGCTGAAGTTAAAATGACTGTGTTAAGGCGTAAACACGGAGAGAGATGGTGGCTGTCGTACGTCTGGCAGTTGGCAAAGGCAAAATATTGCCCAGATTTCAAACATTCGAGATGAGAAATCTGTAAGTGAAAATCAATCCTGTCGTCTGGCAGCCGGTCACGACCCGATATTGCTCTAAAATATTTTAAAATGTTAAAAATAAAGCTATCCATACTGTAGGATAGCTTAATATTTGAAATGGTGTTTCTCCTAAAATATAAAATGCCTCGTATATTTGTCTCTGTTCCTGTTCCCTGACCTTCATGATAGGTTTAGAATCCTGGAAGTTAAAATTATGGTTATGATGTTCCCTATGCTGAACAAGCTACTATAAGTATTACCCGATCTCAGGTCACGTTTGTGGAATTAATCCTTCACTGAAAATCAATTGTCTCTCCGATGTATTTTTGAGGGCAGCCTCCACATGGGATTTCATAAACAACGCTAGAATTGTTGGAGGCTTTTGTAATAGGATGACGGATGAACGAAGACAATTTATTTGGCACAGCGGAGACCAACTTAATCTGCTGTGGCAAGAGTGAAGAAAGCCCTTTGTTAACCTCGAAGGGCACTTTCAGGAATGAAACGTCTTTATCCTGGTTCCTAGTTTTGGGAGAAAAGAAAGATCTCCTCGTGGCGAAATAAACTTTATCAATGAACAATTTGGAATAACCCAAACCTATAAATATACTTTTAATATGTAAAACTTCATCGTCAAGATAAATGTGGTCACAAATCCTGAAAGCTCTCAAAAAGAGATCCAAAATAACGCCTTTTTTAGTACAGAGAGAATGATTGGAAAAAGCATGAATGTAGCTGTCTGAATGCGTAGGCTTTCGAAATACTAGAAAGGTCTTTGGTTGGGATCTTTTAAAATAAGAAGATTCAAAAACGAGAGAGATTCACTAATCTCAACTTCATACGTAAACTAGTCCCTAATCTTACTCTGAACCCTGTAACTCCCCAAACAATAATGGAAAGTAGCAAAGGAAGACTGTTCGTGTTCCAAATAAAGGCGAGACAGGGAACATCTTTAACCCTAAATAAAATAGTTTTGTTGTGGGGGGACCAAAACTGTTTAATCATCTGCCCAAAGACCTAAGAAACACGAGTGGTGTTGCAGTGGACATCTTCAAAAGAAGATTAGACGCCTGGCTCAGAACAATCCCCGATGAGCCGGGCGTACTTGGCTATGTGAGGTGGAGAGTACAAGAAACCAACTCACTACTTCACCAGGCCAACTCGAAAGGAGAGGCGACAAGCTTGACCTTTGTGAAATGAGGAATCATCGCGTGGAACATATGAAAGGAAAGGAAAGGTATATATATATATATATATATATATATATATATATATATATATATATATATATATATATATATATACACAGGGTGTCCCATAAGTCCGGCATCATGGGAAAAATAATAAAAAAAGCCAAAACAAAAGCTTTTATTTACAGAACGTGCTCAATATGTCCACCATTGTTTTCAATACACAAATTCAGACGTGATACCCAATCAGCAAGCACACGGTGAATGATATCAGGAGTAATGGTGTTACATGCCCCAATAATGCGCTGCCGCAAATGTTCAACACTCCTAATTTTCTCTGCGTATACCAACGCTTTCAAGTGGCGTGAGATCCGGGCTTCTGGCTGGCCATTCCACAGGCCCTCGACGTCCTATCCAATGACTAGGGAATTGTTGGTACAGGTATTCCCTTACTTGGGTGCTGTAATGTGCAGGAGCGCCGTCTTGCTGGAACCTTGTTGGGAAATTTCCTTCTTCGTTCAAGACACTGGGAAATGCTTCTTCCTTGAGCGTACGTAGGTTGGTGCCTCCAGTGACATGTTCATCGAAAAAGAGGGGGCCTATGATGCGATCCTTCCAAATGCCACACCATACCATCGCCCGAGATGCACCTTGTTTCTTTGAAGAGGCATACCAGTGAGGGTTGTTTTGAAACCAGTAGCGGGTGTTCTGTCGATTTACTTCACCATTTCCATGAAAAACAGCCTCGTCACTGAACAGAATAGTGGACGGGAAATTGGCATCCCGAGCATAAGAAAAATATGAATTATGGTTTGTAGAAATAGAAAAATATGAATTTCTCTTGTGATGCCGGACTATGGGACACCCTGTATATATAATATATATATATATATATATATATATATATATATATATATGTGTGTGTGTGTGTGTGTATATATATATATAATATATATATATATATATATATATATGTGTGTGTGTGTGTGTATATATATATATATATATATATATATATATATATATGTTACAGTCAATATGTAAAATTAGAATTGAAAATCAGAATTGAAACATATGTTGGAAATGTGTATAATTCCCAAGCTTTCCATCTGGTCTTCAGATCTCTATTATAATCATTCCTTTGATATAGATATGGAGGTTGGTTAGAGTTTATACAAATATCGAAGTTGTGCTTCAGTTCTGAAAATATTTTTCAGTCATATATACTCGTATATAATTTGCTTGTTATTGATATAAAAAATAGCGAAGCTCTTTCCTAGGTCTTCGTTATTTTAGCTAAATAACATGCAAAAGAATTTCCCGTCTAAATTTAATTCATCGCATAAAAGAAGCATAAGAAGACATATAAATAACGCACACAGTAGTAGTTACGTTGATTCCTTATGTGCAGTTAATTAACAGATAGCTCTAGAAAAGAGCACCGCATCTTTCTTTCAAGAATACTGAAGATTAAGACACGACTCTAAATTCAACTTCTCTGAAACGGAATGCGTAGTGAAGTTTAATCGACTCAACAACGTCTGAGAGATGAAATCATTTGCATCAGTCCCTTCCAAGCCTTTCTTCTTATTAAATTTGCTCCTTGTTTCTTAGTATTTTATGTCAACAAACGAGAATACATGCATTCGCATATACATTTCAAATTCTATCCTTCTTTTATAAATCATTAGACTAAACATTATATATGCAAATTTGCCTAAAAGCATGATTACATGTAAGGTTCAGACATCTTTCAGTGCACTGATGAAGATATCGCTAAATAACTACTTCATCCACACGGTGTGTGTGTGTATTAGCGATTAAAGTTGAATGTTTGTACATAAGTTGTAATAAGTTTGAAAAGAAATTAAATGACTTTTTAGGGCAGGGGGGAAGGTTGTATGATTGGGGTCATTACAATCTGTTTCTGAAGAGAGGGAAGCTGTGTTCTGTATAGCATATTCCCCTGAAAGACTAGGTAAACCGATTATTACTTATGTTTGAAACTGAATACATCGGCTCCATAGGAGAGAGACATTAAACATGTTAATAGAATACAAAAGCACTCTTTAAAAGACGGTACAGTATTTAACATTACATCTATCTCACATACGATGTCCAATCTAAATTGAAATGCGAAAAATAATTCAAGACATTTAAAATGAAAACTACCAAAGAAATGTCATTGGTTGTACATAATTGTCACAAAGATGGAAATAACTAGGCTGACCATACGTACCGTTTTGAACGGGACAGTACCGTTTTGTATGGGTTTTTGTATGGGTTCTGTCACTGAAGAATAATTGTAAGCTCAATATGATTATGTACTTACTTTTTCATGAATACAGAATATTACATAACCCCCGTCCCTTTTTTGCCATCCCAATGTCCCGTTTTTGTCTCAAGGAAATATGGTCAGCCTAGAAATAACCCTTTTGGACCCTTCCTCAATTTCATATTTGTGCACGATAAAGTTCACTCAAAGAGCGAATGTCCTTACTTCTCATCTTCCAGCAGAGTAAAACCAAAATACAATTGTTTCCCTTATCCTTTTTACCGCTACTAATCTCCATTTCCATTTTAAAAATATTACAGACATCTTTTAACTCCCCTCCCCCCCTAGTTTCGTATACATCCTCTTACATGTAATTTTGTTTGCACCATGGTCAGATCCCTTGTTTGTACTTCGTAATTACATACATCACATCGTAATCCCCAATAGCAGATAGTACACTAAATGCTATTTATATACTGTATATATACACCTGTATTCGCTCATTAACTATGCTGTACTGCCATGTATTATGTCTGTGAACTCTTCACTAATGTGACGCTTTGTTCCGCTTTCCATTCGTTCGTCCCAATAATAACTTACTTATTCAAATGAATTAAGTTATTTATCCTTTACCTACTAATCCCTTGAAGAATTCTAAATTATTATTAGACTCGTAAATTTGCATTCCGATTTAACATTATTTTATATGTTGAACTTAGTCAACGGATTAACGCACATTAACGTAACTTATTTTAAGTACATTCTAACCACATATTGATGATAACTAAATTGTAAAATTTGTACATTTCATTTCAATTGGAGTTACAATACATATAAAGTATAATTATTAAGATTAACGGATCACCTGAAGATCAGGGCCCCCAGCCTTCTCTAGTTAGCCTTATAAGGCTAACTAACGAAAATATCACGACCTAACCTAACCAGTAGTTAGGTTAACTGTACGCTAGGGTGTCACTTTTGGACTTTTTTGAAAAGTTATGGTGCTTACCTCTTATATTGTGACAAATTGACCAGAAACCATGAATAAACAAAGAAAAGATAATCGGGTAATATTTAGGGTCCCCGCCCCCATATGAAAAATAAGCCCCCTATTCACACAAAAAAATGGTGATTTTTCGAGATATTTTTGGTTATAGTTTCCTTACTAATCATAGTATTTCAAAAATTTTGCTACCAAAATGTAGAGAATAACGGTATCCTCTTATTGTGAACGGTTTAAAACTATTTTAGTTGTATACGGTGCTGATATTTGAGTGGACCTTATGAAATTTTTCCCTCTGTTTTCATTTCTATAACATTTATTTACAGTATTTCCAGGTTTTATCTACAAAAAAGTATGCAAATATAACCAAATGTATGATAAATTTGCTTTTCTTTCAGAATTCTATTATAGATTTGCTTAATTTCATAGTTTATTAAAATTAGTCAATAGTCATGGCTAACAGTAAGCCAATATTAAGAACAGACCTAAGAAAATATGATTCTTTATTGGGAAAGTTAGTGGAAGACATATGCGCAAGAGAAGGAAGCCCGCTTCCAACGAATAGTGAAGTTCTCAGTCACTTTTTCTTCTTGAGAGGGGATCAAATGAAAAGCAACAATGTGTCAAAGGAAGAAAATATTTTGAGAGTATTAGATAAAGTAGAAAAGGTGTGGATTATGGCTGGCATACCATCAAAATCCGTTAGAAAGCAGAAAGGACCCCAAAAAATGTTGTGGGATTTGATAAAAGAGCATGAGAAGTTGGGTAAAAATATAAAGAAGAAATGTTATGAAACCAAAAAAACAAACATCTTTTCTGTCTCGTTTAGATAACTTATTTGATATATCAACTGAAAATGTATGTAATGAGATCCAAAATGATACATTGAGAACTATACAACAGAAGAATGAGGATCTTCGCTTTTGGAAGATCAGCGAAGTGCTACAATATATTCTCTGGGTCCGATCGATAAAGCTTATGTAGCCAAACTGATCAAAAAGACTGCTAGAATAGAAGGTGAAGAACGAAGAAAATTGAAAGAAAAAGAGCGAAAGGCATTAGAAGAAGAGACACAAACTTGAATCATCTGAAGGCGAGTTAGTGGACTCAAGTAATGGTGAAGATGATTTTACTCCGAGCCCAGGCCCATCAAAACGTCCTAAGTTACTACAGTCAACATTACTATCTAATACAGCTGATCGATTAGGACTATCATTCGGACAACGCTCGATATTTGCATCTGTAGTAGCAGCTGAATGTGGGCTAGATTTTAAAGAGATGTCATTATCGAAAAGTACTTCTGCGCGAGCTACGAAGAAGTCGAGGAAAGCTACTGCTGACACTATTAAAGAGTCATTCAACTCACCTCAATATTGTGTAGTCCACTGGGACAGCAAAATGATATCGAATGTTTCAGGAGAAGCAGGATCGATTGGCAATACTTATATCGGGAGAGAATGTTGAGAAACTTCCCTCGATACCCGATATCGGTGTCTCAACTGGATCGACACAAGCTTGTACTGTTTTTAGCACAATCCAAGAATGGAAATTACAGGATAAGGTTTACTGAATGGTATTCGATGCTACTTCATCCAATACTGGCGGGATAAAAGGGGCTTGTAAAGTACTGGAAGACCTCTTTGGAAAAATATTATGGCTCGCTTGTCGCCACCATATGGCAGAACGAGTTTTGTCAGCAGTGTATCTGAAGGTATTTGGAAAATCTACTTCACCCGAAAACGAATCTTTCAAGACCTTCAGAAATGTTATATGGGAGAAGCTAGATACTAAGCAACCCTTCAAACAGCTACAGTATCTATCAATGACAGACATCTCAAGGGCCTGAAAAAATGCGTCATAGATTTTATGACACATTTGCTCAAAGATAACCAGAGCCTTCTCAGGGATGATTACAAAGAGGTAGCTGAAACAACTATGCTCGTTTTAAGAGAAATTCTTGCCAGAGGAATACACTGGATCAAGCCAGGAGCTCTCCATCACGCCAGATGGATGGCTGTCATATTGTGTACGAATAAGATGTTAGCATTTTCAGACCAAGCCGGATATGATAATGTTACAATAAAAAAGCTGGAAAGAGTATGCTTGTTTACATCGCTGATCTACTCCAAGTACTGGCTATCAGTCACCAACCCACTTGAGGCTCCTGAAAATGACCTCCTCCCATACAACGAATTAGTTCAGTACAAAAAGATTGACATGGAAGTAGCAGAAGCTGCCCTCAACACTCTAAAAGGTCATTACTGGCACCTATCTGAAGAACTTGTAACCCTTTCTCTCTTTGGAGATTTACCTCATAGTGAAAAGGACAAGGTGGCCAAAAAACTTTCCTCTTTCAATCAACCACCAGAATTCAAACAGGGTAAGCCGATATTTCCCATCCTAAAAGAACGAATTAAAATTCAGCAATTAGTTGGTCCAAACTCATGGTTTGTATTGAAAGTCCTTGGTTCAACGGGAGATTGGATAAGGACTCCAGCCGTAACGTGGGACAGCAAAAATGATTTTCAACGGATGAAGAGAATACTCTCTTCAACTAAGGTTGTTAATAACACTGCAGAAAGGAGTATCAAACTTTTGCAGGATTTTCATGGCTCATGTAGGGATGAAGGTGAATTTCAGGCATTGCTTCAAGTTGTAGAGGAAAACAAGCGTGTTTTCCCAAAGTTTTCCAAACAATGTCTCTTGAATTTGTAATTTCTTTCCATTTATAATTTCATTTCATTTACAATTTTTCATTATAATTTCAAGAATAGCACTTTGTTTCTATTTGATTAAAATTGTTTTGTGTTTGTATTTCATAATAAAAAATAAAAAAACGATGGGGCTTTGCATTTTTTTTAGATTAATAAAAATTTAAGTGTACAGTTGTCATTTTTTTTTTTGGCAAAATTTACTAATTTTAATCTACTAAACATGTGCAAAGTTGTTCCCACTTTGAATCTCTAAACCGAAAGAGTGTTGCTCATTTAAGCCCATCTGCTTTTTTTATTTATATTTTCAAAGCCCATCGCCGCAGAGCTGCATTGGGATGATGCTCTATGGATGGCGGTGACATCCAAAGTATATAAGATAATATTTTATTGCAATTCAGATCTTCCAAAGATAAAAAACAGCGGCATTTTTCTCTCAGAAAATGCATCAAAATGACCAAAGAGATATAAAAAATGTAATAAATTTAACTCAAAGGTTAATAAAAAATATTTAGATTGAAGCGAATTATTATTCTCTACATTTTGGTAGCAAAAGTTTTTAAATACGATGATTAATAAGGAAACTATGACCAAAAATATCTCCAAAAATCACCATTTTTTGTGTGAATAGGGGGCTTATTTTAAAATGGGGGCGGGGACCCTAAATATTACCCGATTGTCTTTTTTTTGTTCATTCATGGTTTTTGATAAATTTGTCACAATATAAGAGGTAAGCACCATAACTTTTTCAAAAAGTCCAAAAGTGACACACCCTAGCGTACAGCTGACCTAACTATTGGTTAGGTTAGGTCGTGATATTTTCGTTAGTTAGCCTTAGAAGGCTAACTAGAAAAGGCTGGGGGCCCTGATCTTCAGGTGATCCGATTAACTTTAAAAATAACATGATTAATTAGATTACTTCACACTTACTTCACGCGATAATGACTAAATACTTTAAATGATATTCAGGAATTATATTAAACTCTACAGGAAGTTACTGAATGAATTTAAATTAATTTAATGACTTTAAATTAATTTAAATGAATATACATGAACACTCCTATAACAATTACACAAGTAAAGATTAGTGGTTACATTAATGAGGAAAATTTACATTATGAGAAAACGATAATAATAAGACCATGATAATTAAAACCCACTCTAATAGACAGAGTTTATTTCCACAATAGTTTCGATGCCCACTGGCATCCTCTTCGGGTGGATACCGAAAAAAGAATGAACCTAAAACAAGAGGGAAAACAGTCCAGGGACCATTAAGAAATTCGCACCTAGGTTAGATCCCGTTCTCCCGACACTGGAAGGGCATTTTTATTAAAGGGACCCGCTTATAAGTACATTCGCACAAATTTAAAACTATCTTCCTGTTCTAAACATACAGATTCTATTATTTTTTGTACATAATTATTACATTTATTATTAAATTTATTACATTTAATATTGCATTATTATTTATTACAGAAATTATAAATTTATTATTACATTGGTTATTAAGTACATTGTTGTTTATTATACAGAACTTATAAACCGAAAAACGAATGAAAAAGGCGAGAAGAAAACAATC
Organism: Bathynomus jamesi; assembly: GCA_023014485.1. Lineage (NCBI taxonomy): Eukaryota > Metazoa > Arthropoda > Malacostraca > Isopoda > Cirolanidae > Bathynomus > Bathynomus jamesi. The sequence goes on from JAJOZX010002478.1 coordinate 229,254, forward strand.
CAGAGACCATTGAGAAATTCGCACCTAGGTTAGATACCGTTCTCCCGACACCGGAAGGGCATTTTATTACAAGGTCCCGCTTATAAGTGCATTCGCACAAATTAAAACTATCTACTTGTTCTATACATACAGATTCTAATATTTTGACATAATTACTGTATTTATTATTGCATTTACATTTTTTTTTAACATTTATTATTACCTTTACCCTAATTATTAAATTTACAATATTACCTTTATTATTACATCTGTTGCATTTATATTTATTTCCACATTTATTACTTCCATTATTACATTTACATTTACTTTTATTATTTCATTTACATTTTACCCAAAAAAAAAGAATAAAAAAATCGAATGAACTAAAAGCGAGTAAGGAAACAATCCAGAGACCTTTAAGAAATTCACACTTAGGTTAGAACCTGTTCACCCGACGCCGTAAGGGATTTTTTGACCAAGAATCTCATTAAAAGGTCCAACTTATAAGTACAGTACGTTCGCACAAATTAAAATTATCTTCTTTTTCTATATATACAGATTCTATTATTTTTCTTTTGATATAATATTAAATTTATAAAGTACCTTACTTGATTCCCAATGTATAGCATGATTATTTTGGCCGGCGTGATAGAAAATGGCATGATTATTTTGGCTGGCGTGATAAAAAATGGCATTACTGTATTAGTATTACAACTTCTGAAGGCATATTTGTGTTCTTTAATACGGGTTTCAATATTTCTTCCAGTTTCTCCTACGTATACTAAATCACAACATTTACAGGGAATGCTGTAGACACAGGCTTGTTCCTCTTTTGCAACGTTATTCGTAACCAATTTACTTTTCACGGTAGATGAATATTTGAACGCCAAAGCAAACTTAAAATCTTTCGTCAACGGTTTTACTCTTTCTAAGTCGGCAATGTAAAGCAAACTCACATATTGTTTTTGGTTAACTGAAGGTTCCCGAGGGGCATAAAAAGATTTTCTGGCTTTAAAATACGCCTTTCTGATAAAACACTCAGGATATTTTAAATCCTTAAAAATGTTCCAAGTCTTTGAATATTCCGGGTCCAGCAAATGTGGGCTACAAATCGTGAGTGCTCTTAGAAACATGGAAGAAATAATTGAGCTTTTAACCCCTTCATCATAATTTGAAAAAATAATGAATGTACGAATTACAATGAGTAGGTTTTCTATAGACCGTGAAATTGGGCTTTCCGCTTTCGTTAATGACCAAAACATCTAGAAAAGGTAATTGTTTGTCGTTCCCATTCATATTTAAATTTAATGGAGGGAACAACATTATTCAATGACTGAAAGAAAGTGTCAAAGTTGTTCCAATGGTCAGTCCAAAATGAGAAAATATCATCTACATAACGAAACAAAATTAGATTCCTGGGACATATTGTTTGCAACAATTCCGACTCATAATATTCCATGTATAATGTACTCAGTATTGGGGATAAAGGGGACCTCATTTCCATACCAAAACGTTGCAAATAAAATTCTTCACCGAAGGAGAAGGCATTATTGGTGACACAGAGTTTTATCAGTTCTAAATATACAGGTGTGGGCATGCCTAGTTCTACGTTACATGTTGGCAATTTTCTATCTTAAAAACTAAGTACATCATCAATGGGAACTTTCATAAACAAGGACTCAACGTCAAAACCGATCATTCTTCCCCGCTTTAAATCTAAGGACATAACTTTGTTAATAAAGTCACAGGAATTAGTGATGTGCGAGCCTCAAAATTTACCAACTAATGGGGACAATTTATCTGCAAAAAATTTCACTGTGGGAAATAATGGGACGGAATGGTATATTAATCTTATGGGTTTTGGGTAAGCCGTAAATGTGGGGGAGTTTGGGGTTAATCTGTAGAAATCTTTTAGGGTCAATCGCCGGGACATCTTTTAATAAGTTCCTGATAGTTTTGTTGAATTCAGCAGAAAGACGCTTTAGGGGAACGATCTCACTTTGGTGTAGGTGAATTCATCACTTAGTAACGCTTCCATTTTTTGTTTATAATCACACTTGTCCAAAATAACCACAGTGTTACTTTTGTCCGCTTTAGTGACAAATATTGCTTCGTTCTTCCTGAGCTTTTCTAAAGCTAACCGGAATCTTTTGGGAATCGAGTCCATTGAGTTGAAATGTTCTAGAAACTTGCTCAGAATCAAACCATTTAAACACGGAATATCCATCCTGGAATTAACTACGGAAGGCACAAAATCTAAAACAATGTTTTTATCGGGTTTAAGGGCAAAGGACAGCCCTAAATTAAGAACTTCCTTTTAGGATTTGGATAAGACATATGTCGATAAATTTAAAACGGAACCTTCCACCGCACACTTTGACCAAGCACTTTCATCACATAAATTGGATAGCTTTCTGTTAAGTCGTTGTTCAGTGCGTCTAGTTTCCACATCGCATTTATAATTTGCAGTTTCAAACAGCGCCACAAGTAGTTCACACGACACATGCGATTTAAGGATGCGTAGACAATTTCTTAGTTTGAAATACGTATGGTCAATCTCTCTTTTAACACACGGAATACGTTCCTTCAAAATTTCCCTGGCAAAATTCGGAAACGGAGTATGGTCCTTCCTGAAGGTAAACGGTATCAAGGACTTCGGGCACACTTGCTCCACTAAACACTCTTGCAGGAACCTGAGATGCAACTTCTTGGTCTTCACAGCCACTAGTGTTTTTTCATATAGACGATAGGAAGATACAAGTTGGGGAAAGGTAACTAAGAAGAAGGCGAATAGATGGCGTCTGATCGTGGGATCCATAATAAATGCAAAAAACTTCACTTTTTTCTACGTGAAGGTCAAAATATGATAATTAAAACCCACTCTAATAGACAGAGTTTATTTCCACAACAGTTTCGATGCCCACTGGCATCCTCTTCGGGTGGATACAAAAAAACGAATGAACCAAAAAAAGAGGGAAAACAGTCTAGGGACCATTAAGAAATTTGTTCCTAGGTTAGATCCCGTTCTCCCGACACTGGAAGGGTATTTTTATTAATAGGACCCGCTTATAAGTACATTCGCACAAATTTAAAACTATCTACTTGTTCTATACATACAGATTCTATTATTTTTTTACATAATTATTGCATTTATTATTAAATTTATTACATTTAATATTGCATTATTATTTATTACAGAAATTATAAATTTATTACATTGATTATTACACTGTTGTTTATTATACAGAAAATGTAAACCGAAAAACGAATGAAAAAGGCGAGACGGAAACAATCCAGAGACCATTAAGGAATTCGCACCTGACCTAGGTGCGAATTTTTTAATGGTCCCTGGACGGTTTTCCCTCTTGTTTTTGGTTCATTCGTTTTTCTGTATCCACCTGAAGAGGATGCCAGTGGGCATCGAAACTGTTGTGGAAATAAACTCTGTCTATTGGAGTGGGTTTTAATTATCATATTTTGACCTTCGCATAGAAAAAAAGTGTCGTTTTTTGCATTTAATAAGACCATGGATAAGGAAACTATAGAATGGAATAAGGTTATGAGGTTACGCCACATACATATTTACAGTAACAAGTGGAGTAGAATAACATGGATGACATAACAACACGTAAGCATAAGATGAATAACAAGAACAATAATACTGTTAACAGTAATGTAACAGTAACATAAAAGTAACAGTGAAATGTAACATCGAAATTTATCGGACGTAGTGAAGAAGACTTTTGGAAGGTATTTGAATAAAATTTTTTTAGCTGATGTGCACATTTCGACATTGAGATGGTTGGCGGAACTGACTAAACAAATCATTGTCAGTTAGCGACAGAAGAAGGAACGAAGCAATTAAAGTTATATTTATATACGTAGTTGGCGATGTACACACAGAGAGGAACATAAGTATACAGATAGAATTAAACACAGGTCACATACAAGATATGTAATGTACGATATACATACACACGGTGTGTGTATATATACACACACACACACACACATATATATATATGTGTGTGTATATATACATATATATATATATATAATCATACGGGTTGCTTCTACAGAGCTTCAATTTAATATTTAGGAGAAATCCAATGACAAGGAGAAATGTAAATGCCATGAAAAGTCTTCTTTAATGCGCAACGTTTCGAGCAATACGCTCATCTTCAGGCTGTTTAATAACAATGTGAAATTAAAATCAATATTGAATGAAAAACAAACAGAAAATTTCTATAACCTATTCGTAAAGACAAATTTTAAAAGACTGAGAAAAGAGGGTTAAATTCTAAGTTATACAGATTTACATATAAAAATTAAGAAGTTATTTTTAAATACATATAGTAAATATGAAATTAATACACTGGAAAAATTAACAATAGTACACTGGAATAATGGAACTAGCTACCTTACACTGCAGTTTCCGAGGCTGACTAATTTGAGCAGAGACAAGAACGGGAAACACAAGAGATGGCGAAGGCGATTGGGGAAGGAGGGATTATAAGGAATTGGGGAAGGAGGAGGGATCATAGCAAATTGAGGGGGACGGCAGATGAGTCAACATTCAGACTAGGGGACAATGCTTTAATGAAAAGCGATTCTAAAATTCTTAGTGAGTTGGGACAAGTATTACAACCAAGAATTTTAAAATTGTCTAAAGTGACATCAATTTTACATTTAATGCTGTGTTCGCGAATACTCGAGGCTTCTTTAGTTTTTAAAATTTTACCTGTTCGGCCACTTATTCCCATATGCGAATAAAATCTAGCCCTGAGAGAGCGAACAGTGCTGCCAATGTAATTCCCAAGGAGACACCTAGGGCAGGTAAATAAATATACAACACCGCTACGCAACGAGTCAGGGGTTAGATCCTTCGCTGAGAAAAAGCTACCTAAAGACGTTTTATTAATAAATATGATGCGGAAATCAGTATGATAAAAAAATTTCCTTAACAATTTTGTAAATTTAAGCTTAAATTCCTTATTCAAAGGACCCATTTCAGGTACCAAGAAATATTTTATATCCTTCGGCACTGTAATACATGGAAGTTGAGGGCTATAAACATTATTTAAGAAGGATCTAATTAGTTTGTCTACATATTGAACAGGAAAACTATTATTAGTAAAGTATAATAATAGTTTTCCTGTTCAATATGTAGACAAACTAATTAGATCCTTTTTAAATAATGTTTATAGCCCTCAACTTCCATGTATTACAGTGCCGAAGGATATAAAATATTTCTTGGTACCTGAAATGGGTCCTTTGAATAAGGAATTTAAGCTTAAATTTACAAAATTGTTAAGGAAATTTTTTTATCATACTGATTTCCGCATCATATTTATTAATAAAACGTCTTTAGGTAGCTTTTTCTCAGCGAAGGATCGAACCCCTGACTCGTTGCGTAGCGGTGTTGTATATTTATTTACCTGCCCTAGGTGTCTCCTTGGGAATTACATTGGCAGCACTGTTCGCTCTCTCAGGGCTAGATTTTATTCGCATATGGGAATAAGTGGCCGAACAGGTAAAATTTTAAAAACTAAAGAAGCCTCGAGTATTCGCGAACACAGCATTAAATGTAAAATTGATGTCACTTTAGACAATTTTAAAATTCTTGGTTGTAATACTTGTCCCAACTCACTAAGAATTTTAGAATCGCTTTTCATTAAAGCATTGTCCCCTAGTCTGAATGTTGACTCATCTGCCGTCCCCCTCAATTTGCTATGATCCATCCTCCTTCCCCAATTCCTTATAATCCCTCCTTCCCCAATCGCCTTCGCCATCTCTTGTGTTTCCCGTTCTTGTCTCTGCTCAAATTAGTCAGCCTCGGAAACTGCAGTGTAAGGTAGCTAGTTCCATTATTCCAGTGTACTATTGTTAATTTTTCCAGTGTATTAATTTCATATTTACTATATGTATTTAAAAATAACTTCTTAATTTTTATATGTAAATCTGTATAACTTAGAATTTAACCCTCTTTTCTCAGTCTTTTAAAATTTGTCTTTACGAATAGGTTATAGAAATTTTCTGTTTTGTTTTTCATTCAATATTGATTTTAATTTCACATTGTTATTAAACAGCCTGAAGATGAGCGTATTGCTCGAAACGTTGCGCATTAAAGAAGACTTTTCATGGCATTTACATTTCTCCTTGTCATTGGATTTCTCCTAAATATTATATATATATATATATATATATATATATATATATATATATATGTTATAATGTTTCAGACCAACAAAGACCCTAGGATCGAACCCATAGCTGGTCTAATATATAGGGTGTTTCAGGCCGACCCTACGAACATATTTCTATTGCTATTCTATTTCTATTATATAGATACTGTATTTCTATTACAAATTCTGCCAATTTCCATATTTCTAGGGTCGATCTGAAACGCCCTATATAATAATGACCCATAACAATATATGGGGAATTACCATACGTTAAATACTAAATGTGGGAGTATGAAATATTTAGTATTTAATGTATGAAAGTATAAAATGAATATATTTATCAGGATTTCCTTACGATTAATCTGTATCAATTTTATGTTAATGACGTTACGTTAATAATAATTCCCTACATTGTGGAACCACGCACGAAATGTAGATTTGACAAATTAATTGTTTTATCTTAAAATTGTACTGGGTGATCCAGATAAATGGGACCCATAAAAAAAAGCCAAATATCTTAATATTTAATTCCTTTCATAAAAACTATATATCATTCGAAAGAGTAGAGTTACAAGTTTATTATGAAATATTTATTTTTTAAAAATGACTCCTTTCAAATGTGCTCCATTAGTTGCCAAGCATTCCAGTGTTCTCGCTTGTAAGTTCTGCATTACTTTTGCAAGAGTGTGCGGTGGTATGGCCTGTATCTCATTTGTGATGGCGGCCTTCAATTCTTGCAAGGTCGTTGGGTTATTTCTGTAGACCCTACTCTTTAAATATCCCCAGAGATAATAATCTAAGGGAGAAAAATCCGGAGACCTTGCGGGCCATTCAACGTCTCCAAATCTCGAGATTAACTCGCCTGGAAACGTTTGACGCAAAACTGCCATGCAGTTCCTCGTGGTATGGCAGGTAGCTCCGTCTTGGAATCAGTGGTTTTCTAGACAAAGATCTCTTAATTTAGGAATAAGGAAATCGGCCAACATTTTTTCGTAGCGATCACCATTTACAGTGACCGTGTTTCCGGTGGAATCCTCGAAAAAGTACGGCCCTATGATCTGAGATGCAGTAAGACCACACCAAACAGTTACACGCTGACTATGCAACGGGACTTCGGTAATATTCAATGGATTTTCTGTTGCCCAGAAACGACAATTTTGTTTGTTTACAGTTCCATTCAAGTGAAAATGGGCTTCGTCTGACATAATCAAAGTTGCTAGAAAATTGGTGGTGTCATTTACCTTCTGTTGGATCGATTGACAGAATTGTCGTCTTCGTGCGAAATCTCCATCGTTTAGTTGTTGCACTGTTTGAATTTTATATGGAAAGAGCATTAAATTTTGTTTGAATATACGGTGTGTTGTTCCATATCCAACTCCTAACAGCTGAGAAGCACGTCTGATGCTTATGTTAGGATTATCCTGTACAATTTCATGAGTTCTGTTAATGATCTCGTCTATCCTTGCTGTGCGCACTCTTCCAGTTGGTTTTCTTTTTCCAATGCTGCCAGTTAGGGAAACATTTCTGACACACTGACGGATTACTTTCTTAGAAGGTGATTTTGACATCTGAAAATTTGTCTTGAAAGATCTTTGAGCTGAAACTACACTTCTTCCATGCTCATAATATTGCTCAGTTATGAAACGCAGCTGTTCCACAGTCCATGCAGTCATCTTGAAGGGTTAGTTTTAACTAACACTTTTATTTTGTTTTGTATCTTATCTTGTCTTGTATTGTCAAAACCTATACAATCCTGTACAAACTTGTAACTATCCTCTTTCGAATGATGCGTATGATTTTATAAAAGGACTTATACTTTAAGAGTTACAGGGGTTTCTTTTGGGTCCCATTTCTCTGGATCACCCTTTATAACTTGCTAAATCCTTCAAGAAGGGGAGGTTAGATCTTTAATTCCCTTCCCTGTAACCCATCGTTTATTTATTTCGTTGTTCCCAAATAAATTCATTCCTTGCTGGAGCCACCCTTCTGTTGAGATCTACTCTCCACTCACTATTTGATCTTGCCGAGACACTTCTCCTCTCTCCCCCTTTTACCTGAAATTCTTGCCAGAACCTCTTCCCTTTGTTGCACCAGTTAATCTCTGGGTCAGACTCTACTTATAAACTGTCATATCTGATATATTTGTACCGTCGCGTCTTTTCTGTAACTGTACTCTTCGTCATTAAATCCAGAGTGAAACAAAATTCGCCCGAATTACTTTGAGTTTTCTTCGGTTCCTTATTTTTCGTGGTTTGTGTCATTTTGAAAATAAGCGGCTCCCAATCTTCGGATGCATTCCGGCTAAGGCTCAGTAATTTTGGAGAACAACTTCATTGAATCCGAAGTGCTGCTGATAAAAATTCCGCTGGGAAGGGACAAGAGAGCAGTCCTCACGCAGTCTTTTCAAAAGGATTTTCAGTACTTTAGAAGTGAGTGATCCCTTGAAGGTTTACCATTCATATATATATATATATATATATATATATATATATATAATATATATATACAGGGTTAGACAAATAATATGAACACCCGCCGATTTCACCGGTTATCTTTACGGACTGCTCAGACACAAAGTAACGGTCAAATGACTGGCAAACCTATTTAAATGCGTAACAGAGAGTGTATACGTCATGTTATAACCCTCACGTTGTTTTACAGATCTGAGTGAATTATGAATTAGCAGTTATGAAAGACCTGTCAGACTTCCAAAGAGGGCAAATTATCGGAGCGCGGATGGCTGATGCATCAGTGACGGAAACCGCTCAGATGTTCAATGTATCCAGAGGAACTGTCTCTATGGTCATGTCTGCATACCAAACCATGGAAAGACAAGCACCGACAAATGCAATAGTAGACGCAAGAAGAAGCTGTGTGATCGAGACCGCCGGGTGCTAAAGCGCATTGTGACAAAGAACCATAAGACCACAGCTCCAAAAGTGACTGCAGAGCTTAACCAGCATCTTGCAAGCCCGGTATCGACCAGAACTGTACGTCGCGAGCTCCATGGAGCTGGATACCATGGGAGGGCTGCAATTGCCAAACCCTTCCTTTCGCACATCAACATTGAGCGGCGCAGAAAATGGTGTAATGACCATAAGAATGGTCAATGGACCGGTGGAAGAATGTAGTCTACTCCGACGAATCCTCCTTTACGCTATTTCCATGTTCCGGTCGAGTTTACGTCTGCAGACAGCCTAAAGATGCTTATGACCCCGACTGCCTGACTCCAACCGTTAAGCATGGAGGCGGATCTGTGATGGTTTGGGCAGCAATATCGTGGAATACTCTTGGCCCACTGTAGTACTGCATGGTAGGGTTAACGCCCAGGTCTATCTGTCAATATTGGATGACCAGGTCCATCCCATGGTCCAAACGCTGTTTCCCAATGGCGGCGCCGTCTTCCAGGATGATAATGCACCAATCCACACCGCTGGGGTCGTTAAAAACTGGTTTGAAGAGCATGTTTAGTGAAGTAGAACGCTTGGATTGGCCTCCACAATCCCCGATCTTAATATTATCGAGCATCTGTGGTGTCAGTTGGAGCAGCAGGTCAGAAGCCGATTCCCACCGCCGGCGTCTTTGAGGAACTGGAGAGGGTTTGCTCGAAGAATGACTCAGGATTCCTCTAGCCACTGTCCAAAAGCTGTATGAATCAATTCCCCGACGCATTGCAGCTGTTATTGCCGCTAAAGGAGGACCAACTCCATATTAAGAATAAAAACCGCCATTTATCAAGGTGTTCATATTATTTTGTCCAACCCCTGTATATATCACACTTGGTTAAGAAGACTTGTTACTAACCTTCCTAATGTTCAAAGTCATATTTTAGAGGACAATAAAACTGCATGTAAATATAAATTTGTAGTATTCTACACTCAAAATGAACTTTCTTAATCTAGTTGAAATAACGTTTCTTTGAGGATGCATCTAAGGGAAATTTTCTCTTCTTTTAGGTATCAAACCTTCTTTTCAGATGATAGAATAATTTCTTTTGGTAGAAGATATGGTCTTCAATACTTCTTCTTTTGAGTGAATTAAGAAAATAAAAGATAATATTTCTACTAATAGAAGGTTGCGGTAATTTTGTTCTCTCTTTAGAATTATTATATTTAGTACTTTCCACATTATTCAGAATTCACATTCAAAATTTTTTAAAAATTATTAAAAAAAGAATATAGTTTAAATAAGTTGTACAATATTTTCAATGAGAACTTTTTCCTTACCTATACACTATACAGCTTACATATCTGATATAACTTGACATATTTAAAGTACATATCGTATTTTAAACGCCTCATAAGACGCTACAAGTGGTAAGACGCACCCTATATTTAGCCAAAGAATGTTTAGGAAAAAATATTTCGAAGATTTATCAGCCTGACAAAATATATTTCCATACTTTATTAAGAGAACATTAAACAAAACAATAACATATGAGCCTGAATGATTTTTGGAGACATTTTTCAGGAAAAAAGTAGCGTCTTATGAGGCGTAAAATACGGTAGTCTTATCTGAGTATGCCGTTATGAGCGTGGAATCCGTTTTAAGGAAAATCGAAGGGATTCATTTCAATTAGATCCTCTATGCGCAATCTATACTCTCCGGTTTATCATTTATATTTTTCTGATACTGTTGTCTGCAGTTTCTTAATTTTAACAGTCATTCTTTTTCTTTTTCTTCTTTGTTGCTTTCTGGGACATGTTTTTCCACAATTTCTAGCGTCTTCTCTTCTAAGGTTATTAGCATCTCTTGCGTTGTCTTGTCCTTAAAGATGGTTCTCCAGTCTATTGCTTCCATGCTGGCTGCAATACCTTCGCAATTTTTAGCCTTAGAGTGAAAATAAAAAATTTCGAATTTGCCTCTTTCTATAGCGCGTGTTCTTTCCTTCCCTGTTGCTTTTATAGTGGTTGTTATTTCAATAATGTTATGATCTGATATTATACTTGGAGATATTTCTGTTCTCAATTAGGTTGTTGTTGTTTGTGAATACCAAATCTAGGCAGTTCTTTTTTCTTGTATTTTCCGTTATTTCCTGTGTTAACATAAATTCCTCACCTTGAGTTAGCAGCATTTTTGCCTGCTTCTGATCTTCCTGTTTGCCTCCCTTGTTTGGGTTTATACATATATTTCGTCCCATCTTTTTATGTTTCATAAATGGAAAATTAAAATCATCGGAAAGAATAATATTTGGGGTTAAAAGTTGTAGAGTTTTAATCCAGTTCCTCATCTCTGTGATAGTATCTGAGAATTTTGTAGTTGGAGTGTTCGAGGGTCTATATATTACAATTAATACCGTGTTTAATTTTTCAACTTTTGCTGCTACTAATTCTAAGTAGTTGTTTGCAGTACTTATAATCATTTCTGCCATATGTTTTTTGTGTGTATAAATAGCACATCCTGCTTTTCATTTCGCTGTTCTATCGGCTCGAAGTGTGTTATAGTTATCACTTTGTATTTTCTTTTTGTCGATACAAAACTCAGTTTTCACAGTTCATCTGGCAGGCCTTCAGATGAGTTTCCGTGAGGCATGTAAAGTCTGCACCTGTTTCTTGCATGAATCGTTTCAGGTATGTGACTTTGTGTCCAGGGAATGGTTTGGTTTTATTTCCTCTCTCTTGGCTAGGATTATTTTTTTTTTTGTTTTCAATTTGTTCTTTATGTAGTTCAAATTCGTTATCCCTTGGTGGTACACAGGGCCGTTTCTAGCCATTAGGGGGCCCTAAGCAGTATATCCATTTGAGGCCCCACCCCTCCTCACCAACTCACGCCTCACTACATCACCTCAGCACACACATACAAAAAATGGCTGTGTTAATAAAAAACAATTATGAAACATTTATGTCCAAAACAACAAATATGTACTTTCAGAAGACAAACAGAAAAAATACTCTTCATGAAATTCCTGAAAATTAGCTTATACATTATTTAGAATAACTGACACAGAACTATGTATAAAAAAATAATGCAATTATTAACTACCAAACAATTACTAACTCTACGATACAAACGTGTAATAGCTAACAGTTATACAGAACAGTTTGTATCTTCAAAATTTTTGCCTCCTACATTTTTTCTGGCCGAAATCATCAATAACATCATCATATGAAATCTCCCTGCCACCGTCCTGGTTGATGCTTATGATGCCAAGGCCACTGTGGCGATCCTGCCCCATTGATGATCTGAGGTAGTTCTTGATTAGCTTCATCTTAGAGAAGCTCCTCTCGGCTGACGCTACTCTCACTCTACAGGCAACCCAGAGATTGGGGTATAGTTCCTCCAGTTGCTTTTGATGAATGAAGGAGAGAAGTTCCAATGCAGTCATGTTGTGTGAAGGTAAAGTCGGCAAGTTCTTAATTTCGAGGGCCAGTTCTCTTCCATCAATGTCAGAGTCAGCTTCAGAGCTCAGTATCTTAGAGAGCTTTTCACACTTGCAGGACAAGTCTTCCTTGTTCATTGTGGTGAAGTTTAGGATAACCCCAAATATGTCCCTCACATCATCTAATGTTTTGAATCTCTCATTTATTGACCCGATGGCACAATCCACCACCACATTGAAAAATTTGACTTCCAGCCTCTTTGAGGCTTCTGTAAATGGTTCGTCAGGAGCTTCGTAAGCAAAGTGTTTTTTGTGGATCTGAGCCTCTTCTCCTTCAGCACAGCCTCCACATTCATTTCCTCACATATGTCCCTAGCTACGACTTGTGCTGCAACAAAACCTGTGTTTCTGTAGCTGGTGAGTGAGTCTTTTGTTTATGTGAGGAGGTTGACTGTCACATCAAACTGCATTGTAGGAGACTGCAGAAGTTTGCTCACATGGTTAACTTCATGAAGAATGTCATACCATACTACTGTGCAAATCTGAAAGCGATAAGACCCTACCTCCTCTGCAAGTGCTTGTGCTTCAGTCCTGGCTATGGCATCTGTGGCATTGTTTCTGACTTCCAACAGGGCCTCTCTGATGTTGTGGCTCTGGTATCGCACAGCCCCAATGCTCTTAAGCCGGCTCTCCCACCTGGTTTCACTCCAAGACTTGAGTGTTATGTTCACGTGCTTCTTTAGGATTGTCCATCTCTGTGTAACTGCTGCAAAAAGGTTGTAAAATTTTTGTACGTTGCCAAAGAAGCTGATGGCATCTGTGGAAACTTTAGCTGCATCAGCCACTACAAGATTCAGAGTGTGAGCCCCACATTGAACATAGAGTGCACGACACTTCTTCTCTAATAACCTTGCCTGAACACCTTTGTTCTTGCCCCTCATGTTCGCTCCGTTGTCATATGACTGTCCTCTGCAGTCATCAGAGTGAATATTCAGTTCATCTAGTCTCTTCAGAATCAGAAACTGATAAACCCAGGCCTGTACTTTCTGAAGCCTCAAGAAAGCCCAAGAAGTATTCTTTTATTTCTGATACTTCACCCATTTTAACAGTTCTGATAATAATCGACATCTGTTCTTGGTGACTTATGTCTGGAGTGCAGTCTAAAATGAGTGAGTAATATTTAGCTTGTTTTATTTCTGCAACAATGACATCCAAGATCTTCCCACTAATGGACCCAATGAGCTCATTTTGAATGATGTTTCCTAAGTAGCTTGAATTACTATATTGGCCAATTTCGACTCTGTTGGTGTTGTTTCATCACTGGATCAAATTTGTCAAGCAGCTCAACCTCCTTCAAGAAGTTGCCATTCTCTCGATTGTACAATGTAGAGGAAGACCCCCTGAAAGCAAGGTTTCTCCATGCCAGTGATTGGATTATACTTACAAAACGTGAGAGAACATCTCGCCAGCGTCTTCGCTCTACCTCCATTAATGACATTTCAGTTTGGTCAATGGTCGTCCCAGTTTTTAGCCGCAGTTCCAGATCCTTCCATGTTGCCATGTTATCTGCATGTTCTGACTATTTTCATGGCCTTTCAGAAGCGAACCAACGTTTATCCAGTCTGAAAGTCCATCCGTAATTAGTTTGTACGACTTCCTTGAAAACAACTTGCAGCAGAAGCAATAAAGAGCATCATTCCTTCTAGAGTACATCAGCCAGCTTCGCTTTATTTTGTCCCCATTAATTAATGTTCTGTACATGTAATGGTGATGAACGCTTCTACCGTCCTCTGTTTTAGGGAATGTGAAATCTGGATTGATTTGAAATGGTCCTCGAGACACCAGATCTGTCTTCAAGGCATCTGACAGGACAACTGGACAGTCATACGGATCAAGCGGTGGAGCAGATTTTGGTTCTTGTTGCTCAGTAGAAATGCCTGTGTGTGGTGTTTGAAGCTGAACAGAAGATGGGCCACTTGTTGGTTCATCAGGCTCTACTTCTACTGGTGTTTGAGGTTGCATAGAGGATGGTCTTACTGTTGGCTCATGATGCTCATCAGGCTTTGCTGAGGATGGCTTTTCCAAATATTTCAGTAGTGCTCTTGAGAAGAACATAACATTACATATTCTGTTAATTTTTGCTAAAATACTCTTTCTTATCTTGTTTGATAATTGATCTGTGTGAACAGAATTTGAGGTGATATGATCCATTAAATTTCAAATTTCGAAATATTATAAATATTACAGAGACTAGCTTACTCTACACGATTCCTGAGCACTTGCCTAGCTTGATGGTCTACCTAACCTAGTTGCCTGAACTGTAATCATAAGAATACAACTGGCACATCTCACCTGTGTTACTGGAAAGCTTCTCCTCTATTTTCTTCTTTTCCGTTTTTGAGCTCCTGATGGATAATGTCGTTTCATTTCCAAGATGCACGAAGTCACATCTAGTTAACCACAACTAATCTGCTAAATAATAATAATGATGATAATAATGATGATAATAATGATGATAATAATGATGATAATAATAATAAATATAATAATAATAATAATTGTTATAATTGTAACGTTAATCAAATACATTCAAATAATCAGACCATTTAGGCTTTAACCAACAAAATTCACATTATCTGAAAAAGATGAGAAAAGAATTAATAAACTTGAAGCATAACGAAAATAATCCTAGGTTTTAAAGTGTTACAAAATCTCTTAATAATTAGTAAATTAGTGAAATAATGTTTTACAATACTAGAAAATTAAGCATTTAGGAAAGTATAAGCATATACATGTAGTAAGAATAAAGTTAAATAATATAGAAATAAGCTCTCACAATAGTTATTTACACATAACGACCAAAACGTTTCGTTTGTCTCCGTTTTATCACATTTGTCTCATACCAAAACTTTAATTAATACGACAATAATAATAATAATAATAATAATAAAGATGATAATAATAATAATAACAATAATATTAATAACTTCAGCTATATTCCTATTCTTGCCCACTGAGCTATGACCTGGGAGCCTGTCTAGGGGCCCCCTAGTAGCAGCGGGGCCCTAAAAGGCCGATTAGTCTGCTTATGCCAGGAAACGGCCCTGATGGTACATGTTTTGTTGCCTTGTGATCCTCGAGAATTTTCCCTTCGTTATCTGTTCGATACATGTTGTGTCCCGATATTATACTATGTAATTTCATTCTGCATTAATTCTGTATGGCTCTCGGATCTCTCTCTGTATTTGTCAATTGTCTTTGTATTTGTGGAATGGTATTTAGTAGCTGAATTTTGTTGGCTACATTTAAAAAAATGGTAACTCTGTTTACTGATGGTTTTGGCTGCTCAACTGTCGTGTTCCTTTGACGTTGGTGGGAACAGCATTTTTTTTCCTCGTACTTGTATCTTCAGTATGTTGCATAAGTTCTGCAGGTACTAAGGTGGTGATACTTGCAGTTTTTTTCAAATTACAAAATATTTCTGTAATGGAAGTTACAAGAAGTGGAATGTGCATAGATCCATTGCTCATCCCTGTAATTGTAATGACCTTTTGCATAATATTTGCATACGATATTCCCAACGTGTTTAGTTTTTATCGTTTTTTTTTATTAACTTCGTTTGGTAATTTCGCCACATCACAGCTTCTACTCGTTTCTTTTCTTTCGTCTACAATTGTGTCTTTTTTTTCGTGTTATCTTTTCATTTGCTTCTCTCTCATCCACATCGTTTTCCTTCGGAACATTCTGGTCATCTTTTACTCCATTATTCTCTCTTTCTCTATCGCATTCATTTTCGTATTTTCCATTTCTTTAAATACAGCAAACGAGTTTACAATCTTCGGACATGAATCACACAGGAATTTAATGCCCGTAATTTGTTTCCGTTTGATACAAGGTATTTTCCTCTCGTTCCAAATCAGACAGTTAAAATCATGCAATTTTTGAAAAACCACACAACTTACTGCTTCGTTCCCAGTTGTTGCTAGAGTACATAATTTCCAAATTGGGCGAGAATTTGGACCCGTGGCCATGTTATCTATTACCGTAATCGCTCAATACACACACACACACACACACACACACACACACACACTTTTGCCTTCTTTTCTTTTCGTTTGGGACGGAGTCATTTACAAGGGTTTTGTTTAATGACCAATTTCCTGCCTTGTCCCAAACTTTTCTCAAATGACTACCATATTTTGATTAATATATATTTTAACTTGTAATTATTTGTGTAAACTACATTGCGCTTTTATCATTCAATGAATTTCGATTTGTAATTTATATGTAAGGATTTACTGATACTTTATACACTTTCGGATGCAGATACAATAAACCGCCGACAAGTTTCTCCCCTCTTATTTTGATAGTAATGCAGAGAGAGAAACAAAGCGTCCACTCCCCACGAGCTATAAACAAACTGTATATATATATATATATAAATATATATATAAATATATAAATATATATATTATATATATATATATATATATATATATATATATATTAGGGTGTTTCATAAATTAAAAGTTTGGAAAAATTTTAATCCACATGGATCCCCTTGTTCCATTTGCTGAGGAGACTGATAAACCGAAGTATTAATTCAATAGTTTAAAGTTTACGGGTCCCCAGTTTGATGCTCTGGCAGATCATAAACGGAAAAAATTAACAAAAATCTGTCAATGAATTTTTATTCAACAAACAAATACCATTTCACTACACATTTTCACAAAGATACAAAAAACATAACCACTTCTTGCGAATCATTTGTCCATGAAATCCTTCTTGGTTTTATTCGGGTATTTCGCCCTATGCTGCATCACAGTTTTGAGCAAATACTGCTTCTGCTCTTCGTTCTGCGTCGCTTCTTGGTATTTCCCTTGGAGGAGGATGGAAAAACTTCCACGGTTGGGTCAACGACATCTGAGTCAGTCTCTGACGAAGTTGAAATCACTAAAGCCGCCGTATCTTCTGCAGCTCCTTGTTCCTTCCTGGCCTTCTCCTGTTGTTCCTTAATCTTGTCCAGCCTCTTCCTTTTCCTAATCTCCTTATAGTGAAGCTTCATGTCAACAGGGCCCATGCTGCAGGAATTTGGATCTTCACGCTGCATGTCGAGAAAGTGGATGTCCTCCTGATTCTTCATCATTTCCTTAGCCTGTGAATGAGCAATGTCCATGATCTCCTTCGCTATTGCCTCCTTGAACATCGCCTCCTTCACTCGGAAGGACTCTGCTTTATGTGACTTGTGCTTCACAAGCCGGTCGTATTCCTTGAGAAGGGATTCCATCTTCCTCAAGGCCGAATCTCGACGCATCATGGGATTCTCGCTCTCTCCCAAAATATGAGACAGGCATCCAGGCACAGGTTCAGGCATTTAGTACGTCCAAATTTTTGCTCCTTTTGGTGGTAAAAGTACTTTTTGAGTACTTGCAACTGAGTTGGAAGGCCACTTGATGTGATGTTCGCATCCGTCTGGCCAATAAGAAACACTTCTGTTTTCGCTCTGGTAGACACCTGGAAAAGAAAACAAACTAAATAATTCCACAGAAATAATTTCACATCGTAATTAATTTCATTCATTAAATAAAGAAAAGCAGTAACTGGGACTCGAACCAGTGTCATAGCCGTTTGGCGGCATCGCTCAAGTCGGCGTACACAGCACGCTATCCACTACACCACCTAGGGAGTGGATAGCGTGCTGTGTACGCCGACTTGAGCGATGCCGCCAAACGGCTATGACACTGGTTCGAGTCCCAGTTACTGCTTTTCTTTATTTATAAAACTGATACGTGTACACTACGTTCTCTTTGACAATTCATTAATTACATAAATTTCAATACCGCAGTAAAATTACATTAATTAGTATCATAAATAATTACCAGCTTAGTTGTCCAATATGCAACAGACTAATTAATTTCATGTAATATTAATAATAAATATCACTACCACAGTAAAATGACAGAAATTAAATAATAATAAATTTCAATACCACAGTAAAATGAGATAATTAGTAGCATATATAATTACCTCCATAGTTGTCCAATAGGCTATACAACACGAACCGCTCAAGTGACGAAGAAAACCGTCTTCACTGCAGGCAGGCGAGAAATGAACTGACAAAAAGTCGTCAAAGTTGGGGACCTCTAAATGCAGCGCGATCTGGTTCAAACTTGCACAAACGTGTTTTCTTGTTCTTTAGAATACGGAGAAACGTGTGGATTAAAACTCCAAGCTCATTTTTATTTTACCCTATAGGTATGAAACACCCTAATATATATATATATATATATATATATATATATAGGTAAATCACCGAGGACGGATTCCATATATCCCATACAACTAAAAGAATTAAAAGATAGCACTGTTGTGCCGCAACAAAGATTTTTAATGCGTCTATTTCTGAGGGGTGCGTACCAGATAATTTCAAGTTAGCAAACGTAGCACCTATCTTTAAGAAAGGCGATAAAGGTGCGGCGGGAAATTATACGCCAATCAGGTTAACGTCTGTTGTAGGTAAGCTACTGGAATCAATAATTAGGGATCGTATAGTCGAACACTTAGAATTGCATAACTTAGTTAGAAATACACAGCACGGTTTAAGGCGGAACAAATCTTGCTTACCTAATCTTTTAGAATTTTTTCAAAGCGTGGTTGACGTTTACGATAGTCATCTGGCGGTTAATGTAGTGTATTTCGATTTTCAAAAAGCGTTTGACACCGTACCGCACAAAAGACTCATTGAGAAAACTAAAGCTCATGGAATCATGGTTGTAGTAATAAATTGGATAGAAAAGTGGTTGCGAGGTAGGAAACAGAGGGTGGTCGTTGATGGAGCGGAGTCGTGTTGGGCGAATGTAGCGTTCCTCAGGGTTTTGTATTGGGCCCCTTGCTTTTTCTTATATATATTAACGATTTAGATGTCGGCCTAGTCAGTACAGTTTCAAAGTTTGCGGATGACACGAAGCTGGGTGGTAGGGCGATTAATGACGAAGATAGAGGTAAAATCCAGGAAGATTTGAATAAAATCGTTGATTCGTCAGTCACATGGCAAATGAGATTTAACGTCGATAAGTGCAAAATTTTACATATAGGTTCACGTAACTGTAATTATCCGTATAGTATGTCAGAGAAGGAGTTAACAAGCGTAGAGCAGGAAAAGATTTAGGAGTTATAGTCATTGGTGATTTAAAAGTAGCGAAACAAAGTACAGCAGCGGTCAATAAAGCGAACAAAGTGTTAGGTTTTATAGCTCGGAATTTTGAGTACAAATCGCGCTATATTATACTTCCTCTTTATAAATCATTAATTAGACCCCATTTGGAGTACGCGATCCAATTTTGGAATCCGCATATGCGCAAAGATATAGATAAAATCGAAAGAGTTCAAAGACGAGCAACGAAGATGATTCCGTCGCTTAGGTCAAAGTCGTACGGGGATATGCTTAAAGAGTTAAAATTGACTACACTCGAGACTAGGAGGCTAAGGGGTGATCTAATCCATGTTTCCAAAATTATGAATGGGTTCGATAACGTAGATAGAGATAGCTTTTTCGAAATATCTCAATATAATAGGACTAGAAATAACGGGTGTAAGTTGACAAGTAGTAGGTTCGAGACAGCAGTTGCCAAAAACTTTTTACGCATAGAATAGTAAATAGCTGGAATAGTTTGCCGGTAGAAGTAATTAGTAGCACGTCCATAAACATGTTTAAAAATCGGTTAGACGCATATGTTGATAGATTGGCTATAGTTTAAGGTAGTAAAATTAAGGGTGGATAAGATGGATTTTGATTCTCTTTTCATTAAAAATCACAATAACCAGACTAGAGGTCATAGTATGAAATTATTTAAGCCAAGATGTAGAAAAAATTTAAGAAAACATAGTTTCACAAGTGTTGTGGGATATAGGGAGGCAGAATCTTGGGTTAGGGGATACTCTCTGTCCTTACACACCCGATTTAAAGAGTTTCCTCTGCCGAGCGGTGCCCCCCATAGTACTGTGAGGTATTGAAAATCTCATGAGCTTCACTTGCCCCACAAACACCTTTAAATGGGAGACCCAAAATGGGTGCACACACATTTCTACATTACTGTACAGTCTTTACAGCCACACTTACACTTTTGCTCCTAAGTATATATATTGTAATGTATCTGGTTGTAAATTGTGACTTGGTCCGCAATTGATATGGACCGTGACTTATTTCTGGTTGGCAAGGTACTGGTATTGATGGATACCGTAATGAAATTGACTGGATTCTTTGGATCTGATATATTTGCATGTCGGTTATAAATAGATATAGAGTGTAACATATTTGTGGATAGTAGTCTATTATTACTTGATCCTCTGGATCCAGAGATTCTATCTTTAATTTTAAATTGATAATTAATTAGTTTTAAATTGATAATTATTAATTTGGTAAAAATTGGTTGTTGCCAATGTACAGGCAGTTTTTACATAGTGGAGCCGCCTGGATGGGTCGACGTGGCCCGTAGTGTGCCCACTATAAAAATTTCTTATGTTCTTATGTTGCTTATGGTTCGGAACCCACGTAAAATTGTAGGTCCCCTCCGCCACCACGAAGTACATGCACAATACACAATTACGAACAAAGTTAGGTAGACCAGCCATGAGTGGATCCTGGGGTCTTTGTTGGTCTGAAACATTATAACATCATAACATTATAACAAATATATATATATATATATACACATATATATATATATATATATATATATATATATATATATATATATATATATAAATAAATATATATCTATATAAATATATATATAAATATATAAATATATATATAAATATATATATAAATAAATAATATATATATATATATATATATATATATATATATATATATAAAATATATATATATATATATATATATGCAGTAAAATCACAGAATAACACGTGATCTTATTAATAAGCGAGCAACCACAGGGAAAAGGAAAAAGAAACACGAAATCCGAGCGCTTTCGTGATATATTAACATCTTCAGGGAAAACAAGTTTTACTTCTTTTTCCCTGAAGATGTGAATATATCACGAAAGCGCTCGGATTTCGTGTTTCTTTTTCCTTTTCTCTGTGGTTGTTTGCTTATATATATATATATATATTTTTTTTTTTATACAGTATATAAATATATATATATATATAAATTTTTATATATATATTTATTATATATATATATTTATATATATATATATTTAGATATATTTAAATATATACAGGGTGGGCCGTAAGTTTCCATACATAGGAAAAATTAAACGTTTGTTTTTATGTTACTGATGAAGCAAATTTTTACGTCAATGGAGAGGTTAATCGGCAAAACATACGTTATTGGAGTAATGCTAACCCTAACTGGCTGAGTCCGACGAAGATGCAAGGTGCCGGTAAAGTGATGGTGTGGGCCGGGATATGGGGTGACAGAATTATTGGACCAATTTTTGTCAGTGGAAATCTTAATGCCGAAAGGTATCTTAACATGTTGCAAGAAGAGATTTTCCCATCCCTGCTAAACGAGGAAGGTAACTTCCCAGTTTACTTCCAGCAAGATGGAGCTCCACCTCATTATGGTCTTCACGTGCGTCGGTATTTGGATCAGCAGTTTCCGGATGCTTGGATTGGTCGGCGTGGTCCTGTGGAGTGGCCTCCCAGATCCCCAGATCTCACCCCCCTTGATTTCTATCTTTGGGGGCACTTGAAGGCCATGGTGTATCAGGAAAAGATACGAGACATAAATCATCTAAAGGAACGTATCACCAACGCCATTACAAGCATAACGTCAACTGTGCTAATGCGTGTTCATCAACAGTGGGGAACACGTATTGAAATGTGTTTCCAAAACAATGGCAACCATGTAGAGCATATTATATAAATAAAAATGGTTGTCCATAAAAAAATGTTTATTTTTCCTATGTATGGAAACTTACGGCCCACCCTGTATGTATATATTTTTTTTTTATAATGTTATAATGTTATAATGTTTAATGTGTCAGACCAACAAAGACCCAGGATCCACTCATGGCTGGTCTACCTAACTGTGTTCGTAATTGTGTATTGTGCATGTCCTCCGTGGTGGCGGAGGGGACCTACAATTTTACGTGGGTTCCGAATCACAAGAACATAAGAACATAAGAAATTTTTATAGTGGGCACACTAGGAGCCAATTCGGCCCATCGAGGTGGCTCCACTATGTAAAAACTGCCTGTACATTGGCAACGACCAATTTTTTCAAAACTAAATAATTATCAATTTAAAACTAATTAATTATCAATTTAAAACTAAAGATAGAATCTCTGGATCCAGAGGATCAAGTCATAATAGACTACTATCCACAAATATGTTACACTCTATGTCTAGTTATAACCGACATGCAAATATATCAGATCCAAAGAATCCAGTCAATTTCATTACGGTATCCATCAATACCAGTACCTTGTCAACCAAAAATAAGCCACGGTCCATATCAATTGCGGACCAAGTCACAATTTACAACCATGTACAATACAATATATATTCTTAGAAGGAAAAGTGTAGGTGTGGCTGTAAAGACTGTACAGGACTGTACAGTCCTTTTATATATATATATATATATATATATATATATATATATATATATATATATATATATATGTATATATATATATATATATATATATATGTATATATATATATATATATATATATATATTTATTTATTTATATATATATATATTTATTTATTATATATATATAAGCAAACAACCACAGGGAAAAGGAAACACGAAGTCCGAGCGCTTTCGTGATATATTCACATTATCAAGGAGAAACAGAAAATAGACGGAGATTACAAAGTAAATGAGTTAAATAAACAAGCAAAAAATTCACAATCGGCACCTCAAATTAAAGGCCATAAAGCCCTCTAAAGATTTTTTCAATTGATAACATAATCTGTAGGCTGCTAAATTACTAAATATAAAAGAACTATATAGATGAAATTAGACAAAAAACCAATACAGAGAACAAAAATTATTATAATGGTTATTAACACTAATATTTAATTAAAGCAGGCAATTAAATGGCAAGAATTTAATGAAAACAAATAGATAACATAGATAACAAATAGATAACATAATCTGTAGGCTGCTAAATTACTAAATACAAAAGAACTATATAGATGAAATTAGACAAAAAACCAATACAGAGAACAAAAATTATTATAATGGTTATTAACACTAATATTTAATTAAAGCAGGCAATTAAATGGCAAGAATTTAATGAAAACAAATAGATAACGTAGATAACAAATAGATAACATAATCTGTAGGCTGCTAAATTACTAAATATAAAAGAACTATATAGATGAAATTTAGACAAAAAACCAGTACAGAGAACAAAAATTATTATAATGGTTATTAACACTAATATTTAATTAAAGCAGGAAATTAAGTGGCAAGAATTTAATGAAAACAAAGGGAATGGTGCCATCGTCTTACAGAATATTACAAAATTTCTACAAACAGTCTGGAAAAATTGTTGTCCCAAAAGCAAACCAGTTGAAAAGTCCAATAAACCACCCAGCAACCAAAGATTATACACGAAAGAAATATTACAATTAAAATAGACACATAAGAATGTTAACAGTTCTTAAAATAATATTTATTTATTTAACCAGGGCAAGCCGTTAAGGGGGAAGAATGCGGTCAAGAAAACAATAGGCCCTTCGCCACCTTTCTAATGTTTTATAAATTAGAAGCAAGCGAGAGATTTTCACCTCAGAAGCGCTCGCTTCCGCTGTGGTTAGCGGAATTTGAGCACTTGCATAAGCATTTATGAGTATTGCGAGAAATTAATTAATTTAAAGAAAAGAAATAAAAAGAATACATGTGAACGTACTTATATGTAAGGTAACTATGTACATGATCATGATCATTTGCGAACATGTACGAATGCATAATGTTTTGTACACACATTGGTAGTCACACAATAGGTTGACAATAGGTAGACAATAAGTAACTGAACGAATAATTAATAAAATTAACAATAGATTAAGGTCAAGAAAGGAAATGGACGTATGAATGAACAACATATAATAATAGGTTAAATAATTTACAATACATTGAATACTAAAGATATGATCGGTATTCAAGGTATGGAAAATGTGAAGGGAATTACGCTACTTTATGACGTCATAGCTATACAAATTATGCCATACGTCAATTCATACTTATTACGTCATAGTTATTTAAGTCGTACGTACAGTATAAGTCATTATAGGGAGAACTTAGAGGAAACGAATTAAAGAGATACAGTAATAAATGGTTTACAGCCATGGTACAAGAGTGAGTGAAACTATTAATTAAATAAATATACTTATACGAGTATACAGTAAATATTAAGGAATTGGTGCATTTGAGGAAGAATTAAGTAAATGAATAAAGCACAAACAAGGGTTCAAATCATACCACATTCAATGTGTATGCATAATCTACTAAAATTTAGGGATGAGGGTTAGATGCAAGACATCAATAATTAATTATAATAAATTCTATAATAAATGGAAAATGGAGATATGGGTAATATTTTGATGGAAATGTTAAACGATCTAAACCGTCAATTTTCTTGTTTGTACTTTAAGGGAATGAAATTAAGGGACAATCGTTTCTCACAACGAACCTTCAATAACACAACATATATATCATATATATATATATATATATATATATATATATATATATATATATATATATATATATAGTATATATATAACTGTGTATATATATATATATATATATATATATATATATATACCGTATGTGCCCATGTACTTTATGTTATGCTCCTAACATCCTAATTGTCTATAAATATGAAACTGTAAAAAAACTATAGTTAACTGTTTAATTGTAATTAACTGCAATACTTTAATATAATGTAATTGATGTACTTTAATGAAACTATAATTAACGATACTAATTTAATATAATGTAATTAATGTACTGTAATAAAACTGTAATTAACAATAATAAGCGAATGTGAATTAATTGGTAATTATAATCATAACTGTAATAAACCAAAATTACAACGTACTCAGTGATGTACTTGGGATTGTACTAAATGTACGACCCAACGTTATGTCGCCATTTAGGAATGTATACTCGGCGACATTGTTATAATTTTTTATATTATTATTTTTCCGTTGCGATAAATTTTTGATTTGGTTTCTACTTTGCCAGATAATTGATGACTTGTTCCTTTTAAAAATTTCTTAATCATTTTTAGATTTAGCTTAATAATGAATCCTGAATAACTTTTGCAATGTTCATGTTTTGTATACGTTCTCTCCGTTATAAAAGATGAAGTCATGCCTTACCTAAGCATTTAATTGTAAATCTTAAACCTTTAATTTTTGCTCATATGCATATTTTAGTGTAAAGATGCATAGTTCAATTTCCACTTCTAATTAACTTGGCAGACCCGGAAAACATCAGATCTGAAAATACGCTGTTTAAGAGAGAAATATGGCTTCCTCTTCCTATAACCTGTTTATCTGTTTAACCATTGTCACAGCAAAAAAGTTTGCTTTATTTTTAACTATTGTGAAAAAATAATACAGCCTTTTCAACATTTAATAATAATGATGTTAGCAGAATAGTGGTATATAAACCCCCATAATTTTCTCCATGATCAGAATGATCATGGAGAAATTACGAGAATTACGAGAATTACGAGTTGTGACTTATCGGGGACCTTGGTGCAGTGGTTAGCATATCTGACGGCAATTGGATGATCCCGGGTTCGATTCCTGGGAGGTGCCTCATTTTTCATTTGTTCGTTCTCTCTCCCCATCTTGTGCGGACGCTCTTTTACACAAGCGTCGTTCTTTACATTAATTATACTCTGTGTTGTTTGCAGTTAAAATATATATATATATATATAATATATATATATATATATATATGATAAAAATAACCACGAAGGAAAAAGGAAACCCAGAATGGTGCTCAAGCGCTTTCGTCTAATGACATCCTCAGGAACAGTGTTAAGAACAACAGCCGCACAAACAAGCTCGAATTCTTTCTTTACATAACAATTTGGGAAGTACATAAATCTTCAAAATGGTCACGAGGAAACCGGCAGTTTAAGTTTCGCAAATAGGGATCTTGAAAAAATAATTCTCCCTTTTCTCCCTTTTGAACTAAGGTTGAAGAAATTCTTTACTAGCTAAATAAACGTGCCGAAGAACGCTTTCTCTTTCAAATACCTTAATATTGCAAAATTATAATCATAAAACAGAAAAAAATAAATAAATAAACGAAAGGAAGAATTTCACGACATTTTCGTATTTGTTCTGTATAATGATAAATTTATGCAATTATATTAAATCTCAGTTTATCAG
The DNA here is from genome assembly GCA_023014485.1 of Bathynomus jamesi. Lineage (NCBI taxonomy): Eukaryota > Metazoa > Arthropoda > Malacostraca > Isopoda > Cirolanidae > Bathynomus > Bathynomus jamesi. Next base: position 256,129 of record JAJOZX010002478.1, read on the forward strand.
AACACAAAAGAATTTATAGGACTGATCGTTTAACAGTATACAAGAATAATGTGCGAGCGCGCGCTCACACACACACACACACACACACACACACACACACATATATATATATAGACGCCTGGGGCGTATAGTGGTTAGCATCGCTGACTACGGATCTATCGGCCCCAGGATCCATGCCCGGTGACGGCAGACGGCGCGCAGCAACACCCAGTTGTTCATCCTTCCACACACACGAAAAAAAAAAATGGTTGGTAAATAAATGGGTACTATGGACAGCCTAGTGGTTAAGACGTTGGGCTGCTGATGGGGGCGTGGTTCGGATTACACGTTAAACTGTAGGTCTAAGGTGGAGTGACAAGCTTCACCTTCGTCAGAATAAACAATTCGGGCGGAAGCAAAACTAAGGTTAAGGTTATATACGAGGATAATTCAATAAGTATCCGCATTTTTTATTTTCACAATTTTAGTTTCACATCTGATAAATTATAAACACATCACTTCTCAACATAGTCTCCCTCTTTCTCAATACACTTATTCCAGCGATCTACAAGCTTCCTAATGCCATCACAAAATAAAATTTTTGGCTGTGTGCGTCGCCAGTTATGCACCGCCTCCTTCAGGTCATCATTGCCTTGGAATCGCTGACCTCTCAAAGCGTCTTTTAGTGGTCCAAACAGGTAAAAATCCGAAAATGCCAGGACTGGACTGTAGGTTGGATGGTCGAGAACTTCAAATTTATGTTCTTCAAGGCATTTTCTAGTCTGTGCAGCTGTATGAGGGCGCGTATTGTCGTGTAACAGAATAACACCTTCCGACAATCTCCCTCTCCGTTTTATGCGAATTGCTTGCTTTAACTCATTCCGAAGCATGTCAGAAAACGATGTACTTGTTAGTGTAGTTCCACGCTCTAGATAATATACAAGGATAGGCTTCGTGTATCCCAAAACAGTGTTAGCATAACTTTACCTGCTGACGGCTGCGCTTTGAACTTCCTTGCAACGGGAGATGTCGGAAGGTGTTATTCTGTTACACGACAATGCGCGCCCTCATACCGCTGCACAGACTAGAAAATGCCTTCAAGCATTTAAATTTGAAGTTCTCGACCATCCAGCCTACAGTCCATACCTGGTACCTTCCAATTTTTACCTGTTTGGACCACTAAAAATGCTTTGAGAGGTCAGCGAGTCCAAGGCGATGATGACCTGAAGGAGGCGGTGCATGACTGGCTACGCACACAGCCAAAAACATTATTTTGTGATGGCATTAGGAAGCTTGTAGATCGCTGGAATAAATGTATTCAGAAACAGGGAGAATATGTTGAGAAGCAATGTGCTTATAATCTATCAGATGTGAAAATAAAATTATGAAAATAAAAAGTGCGGATAATTATTGAATTACCTTCGTGTATATATACGTAGTATATATATATATATATATATTATATATATACGTAGTATATATATATATGAAAATTATTTCACGAAAGTAACACGTGAAAAATATTTATTTATGATGAAAAAAAACACGAAGGAAAGGAAACACAGAATAGTGCTCAAGCGCTTTCTTAATAGTGTTTCCCAGACCAACAAAGACCCTAGGATCCACTCATGGCTGGACTACCTAACTGCGTTCGTAATTGTGTATTGTGCATGTTCTCCGTGGTGGCGGAGGGGACCTACAATTTTACGTGGGTTTCGAACCACAAGAACATAAGAAATTTTTTCAGTGGGCACACTAGGGGCCACTTCGGCCCATCGAGGTGGCTCCACTATGTAAAAACCGCCTGTACATTGGCAACGACCAATTTTTACAAAACTAAATAATTATCAATTTAAAACTAATTAATTTCAATTTAAAACTAAAGATAGAATCTCTGGATCCAGAGGATCAAGTCATAATAGACTACTATCCACAAATATGTTACACTCTATATCTTTATAACCGACATGCAAATATATCAGATCCAAAGAATCCAGTCAATTTCATTACGGTATCCATCAATACCAGTACCTTGCCAACCAAAAATAAGTCACGGTCCATATCATTGCGGACCAAGTCACAATTTACAACCATATACATTACAATATATATACTTAGGAGGAAAAGTGTAGGTGTGGCTGTAAAGACTGTACAGTAATGTAGAAATGTGTGTGCACCCATTTTGGGTCTCCCATTTAAAGGTGTTTGTGGGGCAAGTGAAGATCATGAGTTTTCAATACCTCACAGTACTATGGGGGGCACCGCTCGGCAGAGGAATCTCTTTAAATGGGGTGTGTAAGGACAGAGAGTATCCCCTAACCCAAGATGCTGCCTCCCTATATCCCACAACACTTGTGTTGAGCTGTGGGATCTATCACCACAAAGCCTTAATTTTACTACCTTAAACTATACCCAATCTATCAACATATGCGTCTAATCGATTTTTAAACATGTTTATAGACGTGCTACTAATTACTTCTACCGGCAAACTATTCCAGCTATTTACTATTCTATGCGTAAAAAAGTTTTTGGCAACTGTGTCTCGAACCTTCTACTTGTCAACTTACACCCGTTATTTCTAGTCCTATTATATTGAGATATTTCGAAAAAGCTATCTCTATCTACGTTATCGAACCCATTCATAATTTTGAAAACCTGGATTAGATCACCCCTTAGCCTCCTAGTCTCGAGTGTAGTCAATTTTAACTCCTTAAGCCTATCCTCGTACGACTTTGACCTAAGCGACGGAATCATCTTAGTTGCTCGTCTTTGAACTCTTTCGATTTTGTCTATATCTTTGCGCATATGCGGATTCCAAAATTGGACCGCGTACTCCAAATGGGGTCTAACTAATGATTTATAAAGAGGAACTATAATATCGCGCGATTTGTACTCAAAATTCGAGCTATAAAACCTAACACTTTGTTCGCCTTATTGACCGCTGCTGTACTTTGTTTCGCTACTTTTAAATCACCAGTGACTATAACTCCTAAATCTTTTTCCTGCTCTACGCTTGTTAAATCTTTCCCTGACATACTATACGCAAAATTACCGTTACGCGAACCTATATGCAAAATTTTGCACTTATCGACGTTAAATCTCATTTGCCATGTGACTGACCAATCAACGATTTTATTCAGATCTTCCTGGATTTTACCTCTATCTTCGTCATTAATCGCCCTACCACCCAGCTTCGTGTCATCCGCAAACTTTGAAACTGTACTGACTAGGCCGACATCTAAATCGTTAATATATATAAAAAAAAGCAAGGGGCCCAATACAGAACCCTGAGGAACGCCACTCGCTACATTAGCCCAACACGACTCCGCTCCATCAACCACTCTCTATCTTCCAATTTATTACTACACCCCTGATTCCATGAGCCTTAGTTTTTCAATGAGTCTTTTGTGCGGTACGGTGTCAAACGCTTTTTGAAAATCTAAATACACTACATCAACCGCCCGATGACTATCGTAAACGTCAACCACGCTTTGAAAAATTCTAAAAGATTAGTTAAGCAAGATTTGTTTCGCCTAAAACCGTGCTGCGTATTTCTAACTAGTTTGCAATTCTAAGTGTTCGACTATACGATCCCTAATTATTGATTCCAGTAGCTTACCTACAACAGACGTTAAACTGATTGGCCTATAATTTCCCGCCGCACCTTTATCGCCTTTCTTAAAGATAGGTGTTACGTTTGCTAACTTGAAATTATCTGGTACGCACCCCTCAGAAATAGACGCATTAAAAATCTTTGTTAGCGGCACAACAATGCTATCTTTTAATTCTTTTAGTTGTATGGGATATATGGAATCCGGCCCCGGTGATTTACGCGTTTTCATTTTATCAATATAGCGCATTACCTCCCCTTCACTAACCACAATATTATCCAAAATATTACCATTATCAAAAGGTATTATGTCTATGACCGTAGGGATATTCGTTACATCTTCTATAGTAAAAACTGACGTAAAAAATTCGTTTAGCAAGGTAGCCATTTCCTTGTTTTCAGAAACTAGATCTCCGTTTACATTTTTCAACGGCCCAAGACACTTTTTACTGGATTTCTATTGTTGACGTATTGAAAGAATCGCTTGGGTTTTCTTTACCGTCACGAGCTATGGAGATTTCAAATTCGCGCTTGGACTTTTTTATTACACTTTTCGCTTCACGCCTTAGAGATATGTAGTTGTTTCGTAACCACAAATTGTCTTTATCGCACTTATGTAGCCTATAAGCCCTATCTCTACTCTTTATAATGTCTCCTACTCTAGAAGTAAACCACAAGGGCTTGTTGTTTACTTTCGCACGCTTAATTTTGTACGGTACACATTCCTCATTTATAGTCCTAAATACTGTTTCGAACGATTCCCACATTAGTTTTGCGTTGGAGTTCCCCATTACGTTTTCCCAATTGACGTGTGACAATTTATTTCGAAATTTACAAAAGTCTGCGTGCTGGAAGTTAGGAATTTTAGTCGAGTTAGTTGGTTTCGAGTGACTTACTGAGAGGACAAACTCTACCATATTGTGATCGCTATTGCTTAACGGTTCTATTACTTGAAGATCAGTAATTAGCCTATCATCCGTAGTTATTACTAAATCTAAAATACTGTCCAACCTCGTAGGTTCCCCAACCTTTTGAATAAGAAAGCTATCCTCGAGAAAATTAACTAAACGATTACCTTCCGCGTCTCCCTGCATTGTATCGTAATTCACGTTGGCGCAATTAAAGTCACCCATAACTAAAGCCTGCTCACTACCGATTATTCTCTTTAGTTCACGATATAACGCTTCGTCCGTATCAGCTGTTTGATTAGGGGGCCTATATATAACCGCAACAAGAAGTTTGAAATCGTTCAATTTAAGTTCTGCTATAGTCGAATCTATCGGTTGGAATTGTGTGCTTTACTTCTATAACGTTCGCAATATTATCTTTGATATACAACATAACACCGCCTCCTCGCCTACCTATTCTGTTTTTAACAAAAAGTCTATAACCTTTAATTTGATACTCCCCTACAAAGTCACGTGTTTCAGTGCTAAGCCACGATTCATTTATCGCAATTACATCATAGTCTTTACAAGCAATTAAAGAAAAAAATTCGTTTTTTTATTTCGTAGGCTACGAGCATTTAAGGATAGAACCTTCAAATTGTTTGTAATTGCGACACCTTCGCGAGCGCAGGGGAAATTTGTGGAATTTACGCTGGGACCGTTCGAGTTACGGCAGCCTGAAAAGAAGAGACAGTATTATGAAATAGTCTTCCTAAACGCGCAGCTCCAACGTCATTAAGATGAAGTCCATCTTCGAGGAACAAGTCCCTCCTGCCGTAGAAACTGTTCCAAAAATTTGCAAAATGCACTCCTTCCTGTTGGCAAAGAGACTTTAGGTTATTGTTAATATAGGTCGCCTTGCTGTAGAAATCGTTACGTTGGATAATTCGAGGAAGTATACCTGTTAAAACAATCTTATTAGTTTTTTTCCTTTAATCGCTCTAGTAAGTCCCTGTACCTAGCCAGCAGTTCTTCCGATCTAGAATTTAAAACGTTATTAGTACCGACATGAATAACATACGTTGTGTCCTCGGAGTACCGTCTGTAAAATGGTCAACACTATTAGTTATATCCTCCCCCTTGCACCAGGGTAGCAGTAACGGCGCCTACGACGAGGGTTTCTCCCACAGAATTCCTCGAGCTGCCCTCGAACAATGGAATCGCCAACGAGTCGTATTTCCGGTTCATCAGCATCATCGAAACCTAAAACAGAAAACTTATTGTTGTTATTACTGGTAGACATGTCTTAGGTTTTCTCAATGGGGCTCCATTACGCACTCGAACGAAGGGTTGGGAACTAGGGGAAGAGAGAGGGCTATTAGTACTATTTATATTATTAGTAGAAACTGGAGTCGCAAGGGATTCTAATTTTGCCGTCAGGAGCATCACGCTTTCTTCAAGCCTCACCCTGGCCTCCCTCTCACGCTAACTCGTTCCTCAGGACTTCCATGCTTGAGCACCACCTGCAAACTAACTGTTCATTATTATTAGCCATTGTAAACGCGTAAGCGGCAAATTTCCCTTCACAGCGACTGCAAGTATTGACGGGTGCCATGCTTTTAATTAGTTAAAAAACAAAAACAAAAAACAAAAACGAGCGTTTGGAAATTAATAAATTACAACGTAGGTCTACCCGTTCTTGAAACGCAGAAACAGGTTCTTGTAACACAAATTTATACTAAATGAATATAGAATTAAGCTACCGACGAAAGATCTGTAAAAGAGAGTATTTATAATACTTATCTCTCCGCGATTCGACCGACTTTTTTCCTTTTTTCCCACGGTGTGTGACCACACACTACCTGACCTCTCGAAGGAAGGAAAAATGAACCTTATGACTCCTCATTTTCTGATAGATTTGAAAAACAAGCAAGGCAAGCCACGTGCAGTGGCCTTGGTTTGATCAAATAATATAGTACTGAATAAAGTCAATAAATGAAATATATTCGTTAATGAATGATTAGTAACACGAAGTAATTTAGTTAAGAATGCACCGAACACTATTTTTTTTTAAAACACTTCAACGAAAACCACTTATTCAATTGATAACACTGGACACTCGATAAAACACGTCTGTTCACAAGGAGAGACTGATCACTACTCAGGAACACTGAAGTAATAAAGAGTTTGAGACTATATAGGTCACAAAAAAATATATATATAATAAATATAGCAATAAAAACTGTGGGAGAAGCATACAAATTTGTAAGGAGAAACTACCAATTTTAGCACTTTGCACTGCTTGTCTAAATCCGTTCTGAACGAATTCAAAACAACAGGATCAAGTGGGAAAAGACTTTTGCTCATGTTAAAGTTATTTGTAAGTTGGATAATAGCAGATTCAAGAATATTTCTATTAACAATGTTGCTAGAGTGAAACAAAACTGGAGCATTATTCCAATCAATACAGTGGGATAACTCTGACAAATGGACAAAAAGGGTACTGGACGACTGTCTCGTTCTAACGTAATATTGATGCTGTTTTACACGCGTGTGCAAATCCTTTCCCGTCTGACCAATATAAAAGGAATCACATTGTTTACAACCTATTTTATAGATAATGCCTGCATTATTGGTAGGGCTATTTTTAACAGTGATATTTTTCACAATATTGTTATATGAAAATACTACATTAATATTCAAAAGTTTAAGTACATTAGCAATGCCTAAAGAGCCTGGAAAAATGGATGTAAAAGAGAGTATTTATAATACTTATCGTGTGTTATTATTCACACGATAGAAGGTTCGTTTTGCCTTGTTGCCTTTGGTAGTTTTCCCTTATAAATTTATATGCTCCTCTTACAATTTTTATTTTTATAATTTTTTTTATTACTTTTTTTTGTGACCTATATATAATTCAGCATTATCTATAAAATTGGTTGTACACAATCCATTTGATCCTGTTGTTTTGAATTCGTTCAGAACGGATTTAGACAAGACGTGCAAAGTGCTAAAATTGGTAGTTTCTCCTTACAAATTTGTATGCTCCTCCCACAATTTTTATTGCTATATTTGTTATATATATTTTTTTTTGTGACCTATATATTATAGTCTCGAACTCTTTATTTACTTCAGTGTTCCTGAGGGTGTCATTAGACGAAAGCGCTTGAGCACCATTCTGTGTTTCCTTTCCTTCGTGGTATTTTTCATATATATATATATATACATATATATATATATATATATATATATATACATACACAGGGTGTCCCATAAGTCCGGCATTATAGAAAAAATTCATATTTTTCTATTTCTACAAACCATAATTCATATTTTTCTCTTTCTACAGGCCATAATGTCTGTGAGCAAGGAAGAATGAATCCAGATAATTCTGTTCATAGGAAATCGGAGTCAAAGAGAGGCCGCTGCTGAATTTAACAGACTGCATCCAGACCGCGAGCCAATAACACACTTGTGTTAGCAGACTTGTTGCAAAGTTTAAGGGAACAGGATCCATAGAAGATAAACCACGCAGTGGACCTTCAAGGAGGTCCAGTGACGATGATACAGCGACTGCTATCCTGGCTCATTTTAACAGAAGTCCAATAAGTCTCTTCGGCGATTGTCCGCCGAGACAGGAGTGTCGAAAAGTAGCATCCATCGCATTCTTCAGGCTCACAAATGGCATCCATATAAACTTCAGATTCTACAGAAATTAAGCGAAGATGATCCACCGGCGGATGGAATTTTGTGAATGGGCTACGGAACAATACATATTGAGCACGTTCTGTAAATAAAAGCTTTTGTTTTGCCTTTTCTATTTTTTTTCCTATGATGCCGGACTTATGGGACACCCTATATATAATGCAAACCCACAGGGAAAAAGGAAAAATGATTCCAAGGCCTTTCGTGTATTCAGCAATACATCTCGTCAGAGAATGAAGGAAGAAAGCGAGATGACGAAAATATAAATACCTATGTACATTAGAACAGAGAAATGAAAAGAGCTTAGCACAAGGTTAACAAGCACTGATTAAAGGCAAAAAACATTTTAACAAAATATTGTTAATTTTATACATTCCCGCATTGCTATTGAAATTATTTTTAAAATGGATGAATGCACATTCTAGAGTATTCGTTTCAATTATATTTGTGTTTTTAACGAGCACTTTAGAACTCTCTCACTTCATGCTATGATTACATCTATACATTTGGTTAAACAATGCATTAGAATTATTTGCTGTTCTACACGCATATTTATATGGTTTTACCCTAATATCTAAAGTTTTTCCCGTTTGACCCATATATATCGAGTTATATTGTGTACAGCCGATCGAATACACACATCCAACAGCATTATTCGGGCTATTCTTAAAGACTACATTAATCTCAATTGTTTTAAGTAAGGTCGTAAGATATTTAAAATTTACATGGTAAGGTAGGCTAAGGATATTTTTATGCACAAATTTATTTACAGTTACACTATTATAATACCTGTTCCTAGCTTTGCTAAGGCAGTTATCTAGAAATGAAATAGGATAACATAGTTTAATACCAATATTCATGATATTGCATAACGCGGAATCTAAAAATTGAGGACTGACAATTCTCAATGCTCTAAGAAACGTAGAAGCGAAAATAGAAGATTTTAACCAGAAGTGATGGTTAGAATAAAAATGCACATAACATTTATAATTAGTAGGGTCGCGGAAAACTTTAAATTTGAATTGATTCATGCATCTCCGAATTTTTAGATCCAGAAAAGATAGGCATCCATCATTTTCTTTTTCAACAGTGATCTTAATAGATGGGACTAAATTGTTAAGCGTACCAAGAAATTCGTCAACATCCAAAGTGCTAGGCCAAAGGCCAAAGTTAAAATTAACAATAGTGGGCCAAATTCTACTATAAAAAAATTCCATATGTAAATTAGCTATGCTTCTGTGCTGAAACCCTACCAACGCAAACTCTTTCGTCTTTGTCTCTCATCTGGTACTTTTTCTTCCTGCTGGAAGTTCGCTTTCATTTAGCCTGTCCCAAAGAAGGGTGACCGCTCTCAACCCTCCAACTATCGTTCAATTGCTTTGATTTCTTGCCTTTCCAAAGTTTTTGAATCTATCCTTAATAGGAAGATTCTTAAACACCATTCTTCTCACAATCTTCTTTCAAATCGTCAGAATGGATTCCGCAAGAGATGCTCCACTGGCGATCTTCTTGCATATCTCTCTGACTCTTGGTTTTGTGTGTGTGTGTGTGTGTGTGCGCGCGCGCTCGCACGTTATTGCTGTGTACTGTTAAGCGATCAGTCCTATAAATTCTTTCGTGTTCTGATGAACTGAGATTTAATATAATTGCATAAATCTTAGCATTATACAGAACAAATACGAAAATGTGAAATTCTTCCTTTCGTTTATTTATTTCTTTTTCTATTTTATGATTATAATTTTGCAATATTTAGGTGTTTGAAGGAGAAAGCGTTCTTCAGCACGTTTATTTAGTTCGTAAAGAATTTCTTCAACCTTATTTCAAAAGGGAGAAAAGGGAGAATTATTTTTTCAAGATCCCTCTATTTGCGAACGCTGAAACTGCCGGTTTCCTCGTGACCATTTTCAAGATGTATTTTCTTCCCAAATTGTTATGTAAAGAAAAAAATCGAGTTTGTTTGCGAGGCTGTTGTTCTTAACTGCATGATTTACCCTCCTTATTAACAGTGAGGAGCATGTAATAGAAAGACCTACGGATTTACGTGGAATGCGACCCACGGGTCGCTACATCATCTGGAAGTATAGGACGGTCAACCACCTAACTACTACCCAGACATAATATCGCTTAATTTCGTTGATCTTACAAGAAGTAGTATAGTAATATGGCCACGACGTAGTTCTATGGATAAGTGGTTATTGTCCTGCATGGTTGTGCAGGTACAACCTTCCTTACAGTTATAGTAATCAAGGGCAGATCTAGGCATTTCAGTGAGGGAGAGTCCAAAGAAAAAAGGGCACCCCCTAAAATAAAAAGAGCACAGTACTAAAATTTTTTTCTTAAAACAAACCACCAATGAGCGAATGTAAAATCAAATGTATTATTTTATTAGATCAGTCTCATTCCAATATGATACAAAATAAAAATCTAATTTGGGTACAACAGTTATCACAGAAATTTTTCAAATTACAAATATCTTGCCAATTAAAAGAACTATAAGCTGTGCAATGTGCATTTAGATAAACATAACCTTCAAAGGTCACATCGAACATATTTTAAATAAACTGTCAAGATTTGTTAGATTTTGCAGAAACTGAAGTGCAACATTACAAGATACATTTTGCTGAATCTGTATTTTGTGTTGAAGGCAACCAAAAACACAAATCAAATGCTTAAATCCTTAAAATTACTTCACCATTCATTCATTCATTAAGGAGGAGATTGTTGACACCAATGAACCAGGGAAGTACTCCGGGAAAAACATCAAGCAGGAGTCTGGGAGTGCTGGAACTCCCGTTCTCCCTGTCACTGTCTTCTTCAGCTGATTTCTTTCCGTGTTTCAGCTATCCTGTGAACAGTCCAGCGTGCTCTCAAACATACACTTCTTCCTCTATTCCTCACTACATATTAGCTATCTCAAACATCTATAAGCATTATGTTTTCAGGGAGAATGAAGGTACCTGTGTCACGAATAATTTAATCGGTTTCGTATATCAAATTTTTTCGTGAATATTTCGCCTATAAATTCCAATTACTTTAATCGTGAAAAGGGAAACCAAATTCACGAATATAAATTAGGTTTTTATTTTTTAAATGAATAGGCGCGCATATGAACGAAGAACTTTACAAGGAATCTTCTACAGGCCTACCGCTAATGGATAACATATCAAATAATTAAATAAACCATTCTGGTAATTTAAAACATAATGAATATTATCTCCAAAAGGTTAACTTTACATTTAAAACACCATACGAAGCAACTGATATTTGAAGTAACTTGAAAACAAGAGCTACGTCGTGGCCAATGTCGATCAGCGAAGTCAAGCGACATTGGGTCTGAAGAGTAGATGTGTGGGAAATCCATACTCTGCGTCCAGATCATGTAGCAACACATGGTTCGGATCACACGTAAAACTGTATGTCCCCTCCGTCATACGACCTTAGATGTTTCGAAAAAGGCTAAACCAACTTGGAGACAAATTTACAAATAAACACTTGTTATAGAAACTCTTGTATTCAATTAAGAAATATAACTTTAAATGAATACTAGCTACTTTTATTTGCATCCTTTTCTCTATATTACATCTCCGTTCCCTCTTCCTTAAAATGTTTAGAGAAAATCATTTTGGTATGTAAGTACTGTTGTGAATTTCTGTAATTTAAGAATACCTTAAAAAAGTTTAGGCTGTACAAAGATACTATAAGTTCAAATCAGCTATAAATACCAATGCTACATTCTAATGAATACATCTCTCCTAACTGTACCAGGGGCGGTCAGAAAATAGTTTACACTGCGTATAATTTCGTAACTAAAGGACCTACTGCACATTGATTACACTGCCCAACACCAATTTTGCTGATTTAATTCTAACACCTGTTTTTAGGTAACTTTGGTGTGTTGATTTCAAAAATCACCTTAGTTTTTGCCTATCACGTCAGGTTTTCGAGCAATCAAATACCGATATTTTGGAGATATCGCATTTTGGCAGGGTTATGCCCAATTTTTTTTCTTTTCAAAAAATAAGTTTTTACATACTCAGAATCAGCATGGAACAGTAAACAATTGTGCAGGGAGTGAACTTTAATATACAATGGTAATATTGACACATAAAGTGATTAAAAGTGTTTAAATAAGCAAAAAATGAATCCATATTAAAGCAAGCACGGGACCAGTTTTCTTAACATTGTCTTTTTCTTGTTTTCTTACTTTTCAGTGCTGATAAATTTTCTCTTATAGGACTTACTAGAATGAGAGATGTCAAGACAATCTCTTTGCAGGCTCCAGCAGTAGTCAGCCATCATATGGGTATCCCAGCTTCCTTGGTATCGTTCTTCCATCACTTTGATATCTTGGTGGAACCTTTCACCTTGCTCTTCACTAACATCACCAAGATTTTCTGGAAATTTATCCAGATTACTGTTGAGATAGTGAACTTTAATGCTCATGTTGCAACCCAACTGCTGAAAGTTTACAAGTAAATCCTTTACAAGATCTTTATAATTTTCAGACTTTTTGTTTCCTATGAAGTTCTTAACTACTGCCACAAAAGCATTCCAAGCTCTTGCCTCCGTTTCGGTCATTGAGTTACTGAACTGCTGATCTTTCATCAGTTTTCTTATCTGGGGACCATCGAATATACCAGCTTTAAGCTTCTCATCACTAAGACCTGGTCACGCTCACACCTGGGGAAATCACAGATACCCAAGATTTTAATATGTTGTACATGACCTTTAGATTTAATGCACAGATTTGCGTATTCCACAGATAAAATTTTAACAGCAAAACAGCTGTTAACAGGTCTCAAAAATCATCAATTTTGATAAGCGACCTTCATGGATCACCCAAAATAGGCATATTGCATTGCACGAAAACCTGATGGGATGGACAAAATCTAAGGTGATTTTTAAATCAGCACATCAATATTATCCAGAAACAGGTCTTAAAATTAAATCAGCAGCAAAAAATGTTTTTTTTGTTGGGCAGTGTTATGTTTGTATCAGGTGAATTCGTTAATCATTGTTGGCAACACTGCACATCGATTCGGCTGCCATCTGCCGTACATTGGTTATACGAGTCAGTTGAACATGGCAGCTCGACAGAATTTCAATTTCAATTCAAGGCGTCCTTATTCTTTAAATATAACTAAACAACTAAGGAATACTTCTTTGGTACTCATCCAATTTATCGATAAGGCCATGATAAAAATCATGATTCAAATAAAATAAAATTCCTGAAACAGTATCTCATTGAACTACGATAAAGCTGTAGCACATTTTATTCTGTCCTATACCTTTCAATTATAAACATTTGCTAATAAATTTATCAGTGAATAATTACCGTGAAATCGGAAGCCACGTAAAAATTATTAATATTTCATTCATATTTAGTGTCCCATAAAAAGTGAAAAAGGAAAAACATAATATATACAAAGTTGTGTCATGTAGATTAAAATGGATAACTGCGGGAAAACTACTACAGTACATACAGTAGAACTGCCAATTTATATTTTAAAAACAAGCGTATCGTGTGGTTAAAAATCTTGTAGGTAGTGACAAATGCCTCATATTCGATGCCATATTTTTTAATAGTGATATGGCTGCACCAGTACTAAGGGCACGTATGAAAACCATTACAACTACAAATTTGGAAGTACAGTGTACACGGATAGACTTAAAATAGAATTTGAAAATAAAATAACCATGATCTATTTACAAAAACAAAATTTATTTTCAGAGGCACATCATTCAAATAGGCCACTTCCATATGAAAAAAAGGGCACTTGCAAGAAATTGAGGGAGGTCTAGACGTCGCCGACATACCCACCCCTAGATCTGCCTATGGTAATTGCGAATATGCAAGTCGAATGGCCAGGTTTCTTGCATTGCTTCGTAATTTTGAGACGCATGCAGACACCGAACACTTTCAACGGCCCTTGATATGCCTGATTTAATTTTTTGTCTAATTAATCGTCATGAATCATTCCCTTTCTTGACTTTTGACCTTTACAATGAAACTGAGCCCTTATTATTATGCTCTCTCTCTCTCTCTCTCTCTCTCTCTCTCTCTCTCTCTCTCTCTCTCTCTCTCTCTCTAATGTGCTTAATGAGTACTTTGCGGAGTGTTCACCAGGGAGGATACCCGCATCATCCCCGAGCCAGCTGTGAGGCACGAAGGTGCTGACCTGGATAGTGTTAGATGTACCGCGACAGTCGTTGCTCATAGAATAGACAAACTGAGCGCGTTTAAGGCTCCTGGGCCAGACCAGTTTCTCCCCAGTGTTTTGCGAGAAGTGCGCGACCAGGTGGCTCCCCACCTGGCTACAGTCTTCAACAAATCGTTGGTGATGGGCCAGGTGCCTGGTGACTGGAGGGAGGCCAACGTGACCCCTATCTTTAAGAAAGGGGATCACGAAAGTCCAGGGAACTATCGTCCTATTAGTCTCACTTCAGTTGTAGGTAAATTATTAGAAAGGATAATAGCTGATAGAATCGTTGACCATTTGGATTCCCACAAGCTGCTTGGGGACTCCCAACATGGGTTTAGACGGCATAGGTCGTGTCTCACCAACTTGCTCGAGTTTTTCCACGTCATGTTGAGTGAGTACGATAAGAGTAGGGCGATTGATATACTTTATCTCGACTTTCAGAAAGCCTTTGATAAGGTACCTCACCGCCGGCTAATGGCGAAAGTGCGCGCGCTGGGTATCGGTGGGGAAATAGGTAGGTGGATTGAAAACTGGCTGAGGAATAGGCGGCAGAGGGTGGTAATTAAAGGGGCTAGTTCGGGTTGGGCCTCGGTCACTAGTGGGGTTCCTCAGGGCTCCGTTTTGGGGCCACTGTTATTTACCATTTACATAAATGATATCGACGGTGGCATCGTCAGTCGGATCGCCAAATTCGCTGATGACACCAAGCTTGGGCCAATGTTGGGACGCCCGAAGCGATCGAGGAACTGCGTGCGGACCTAGGTAGGATAGGAGAGTGGTCCGAAAAATGGCAAATGCCGTTTAACTTGGGTAAATGCAAAGTGATGCACATTGGCTACGCCAATCCCAAGTCGGACTACTCGATGTTGGGCAGTAATATCGAGGTGACTGATTTAGAAAAGGACTTGGGTGTGCTAATTAGCAGCGACCTTAAGTTTACGAAACAGTGTGTAGAGGTGGAAAAGAAAGCCCAGAAACTATTGGGTTATATCAGGAGGCAATTTCAGTTTCGGAACAAGGAGATTGTGCTCTCACTGTACAATTCCCTTGTTCGGCCGTACCTGGAGTATGCTGTGCAGTTCTGGTCGCCCACCCTCAGGAAAGATATTGAGAGGCTGGAGCGAGTGCAGGCGAGGGCCACAAAGTTAATCCCTTCCGTTAGGCATATGGGCTACAATCGACGGTTACGTGCTCTGAACTTGTTTTCGCTTGAAACTCGGAGGCTGCGCGGTCACTGATCGAGGTTTTCAAGCTCTTACGAGGGTTCAACGATGTCGATTTTAGAAGTATGTTTAGTTTAAATGATAACCCAACTCGCAACAATGGTTGGAAATTGGATTTGAAACGGTTTAGGACTAGTGTGTGTGGGAATTACGTTACGTATAAGATCTGTGACACATGGAACAGGTTACCTTCGGAAGTTGTGAACAGTTCCTCTGTGGATCAGTTCAAGAAAAGGTTAGACGAAATCTTGCACACTATTTGAGTGTGTAAAGACATTTAGGACCTCAGTCTGGGGAAATTTCTTTTCCTATAAAATAGTTAATATCTGGAACCAACTTCCCTCAGAGGTTGTTTCCAGTCAAAGTGTAAATCTGTTTAAAAATAGGCTAGACAAAGTACTGAACACACTCATAGTTTAAGATTAAAACCTCAGAAAACTCTGCAGGAGTTCGCTTGCTCGGTGTCTCTGTGAGCAAGATAAATATAGAGCTATTTATATATTCTCCACTTTCCTGTAAAATTTCCTTGGCTACTTTTCCAGGGTCAAGGTATTTTCTTCAACCTTTTTCCGTACCTGCCTCTGGCAGGGAGGGAGCGGAGGGTGGGGAGAGAGCCTTCTACTTTTCTATCCAGTTTTCTACTACTGCTAGCATAGTTGAAAGACAAAATTTTCCCTGGCACCCGTTGCCATTGGTACCTCCTCGGTATGGGCCGCAAGGCCTTTTGAGGTACTTCTTTTCCTTGTAACTCCTTGTAACTCTCTCTCTCTCTCTCTCTCTCTCTCTCTCTCTCTCTCTCTCTCTCTCTCTCTCTTCTATCCAGTTTTTTACTACCGCCAGAATAGTTGAAAGAAAAATAAACTTGTTTAATAAAGGAATCTCCCAGAGTGGACCGGAAGGTCTGAGTCTCTCTCTCTTCGGTTGTAGGTAAATTATTAGAGGGGATAATAGCGGATAGGATCGTTGACCATTTGGATTCCTACAAGCTGCTTGGGGACTCGCAACATGGGTTTAGACGGCAGAGGTCGTGTCTCACCAACTTGCTCGAGTTTTTCCACGTCATGTTGAGTGAGTATGATAAGAGTAGGGCGATTGATATACTTTATCTCGACTTTCAGAAAGCTTTTGATAAGGTACCTCACCGCCGGCTAATGGCCAAAGTCCGCGCGCTGGGTATCGGTGGGAAGTAGGTAGGTGGATGGAAAACTGCTTAACTTGGGTAAATGCAAGGTTATGCACATTGGCTACGCCAATCCCAAGTCGGACTACTCCATGTTGGGGAGTAATATCGAGGCCACTGATTTGGAAAAGGACTTGGGTGTGCTAATTAGCAGCGACCTTATGTTTACCAAACGTGCGTAGAGGTGGAAAAGAAGGCCCAGAAGTTGTTAGGTTATATCAGGAGGCAATTTCGATTTCAGAACAAGGAGATTGTGCTCTCTCTGTACAATTCTCTGGCTCGGCCGCACCTGGAGTATGCTGTGCAGTTCTGGTCGCCCACCCTCAGGAAAGATATTGAGAGGCTGGAGCGAGTGCAGGCGAGGGCCACAAAGTTAATCCCTTCCGTTAGGCATATGGGCTACAATCGACGCTTACGCGCCCTGAATTTGTTTTCACTGGAATCTCGGAGGCTGCGTGGTCAACTGATCGAGGTTTTCAAGTTCTTACGCGGGTTCAACAATGTTGATTTTAGAAGCATGTTTAGCTTAAATGATAACCCAACTCGCAACAATGGTTGGAAGTTGGATTTGAAACGGTTTAGGACTAATATGTGTGGGAATTACTTTACGTATAAGATATGTGACACGTGGAACAGGCTACCTTCAGAAGTTGTGAACAGTTCTTCTGTGGATCTGTTCAAGAAAAGGTTAGACCGAATCTTGTACACTATTTGAGGGTGTATGACTTTTTCTCTGGCACCCGTTGCCATTGGTACCTCCTCGGTATGGGCCGCAAGGCCTTTTGAGGTACTACTTTTCCTTGTAACTCCTTGTAACTCTCTCTCTCTCTCTCTTCCTCTCTCTCTCTCTCTCTATCTATATATATATATATATATATATATATATATATATATATATAATATATATATATATATTATTATATATATATATATATATATATAAAAATATATTTATATCACATAATTTATGAAAATTTAAGTTCCTTCTTTAAACACGAGTCTAGATTTTCAACATGGAATCAGGCATTTGTCTTGGATTAGGATTCATATTCAGAAAGATTGGATTTGGACTCAAAATCGATTTTGTGGATTAAGCTTCGTCAAATTTCGAAATGGGATAAAATAATGTTCTTTTTTATCATTGATTTATGTATTTACTTATTTATTTTTTATAGCTTCTTTGCGTAATGCTCTTATCTTATGCAGATTTTGCACTTTGACTACTATCACTGAAAGCTTAACTACGAACTTTATTGAAATTTGGAATGATAATGAAATGAAGTGAATTTTAATTTCGATTTTAATTACGCCATTCTGAGCTCGAAATTAAATTTTAATTTTACTTGAAGTTGCGAAATAAGTCGTAATGAAAGGCCTTTTTCGCTTTGTTTACAGTAACGTTGAGATATAATGTTTTATTTATTGTTGATAGCTTGAGTCATTCACGCTTGAAGAAGACTTATGACAACTTTAAACCTCTTATATTGGAGTTTTTCACCATTAATTTCATTGGCGTGAAGTTGTTTAAGAAGGATTGAGATGTAAATCCTTCTTACATGGTTAGCCGTATATTTTGTTAAATTCAAATAACTATGTGTATAGCATGGTTAGCATGGTCGAATGGGGGACGCCATGCACTCCAAATCCCACTCCATCCCAAATTCTTCACATTTTTCTGTTTATAAGAAAAGAGTACTCGCATACAAATGGAGTCTGATGATTTTTTATTAAGATTATACTTGTTTGCATGCTTATAATATGAAGCATTTGGAAACTATATTCCAACATATATCTAAATGCTAAATACCATAAAGTTTGACCTAATACATAATGACCTAATACATATTTCACATAATACATATGCAAGGGTGTCTTTTCCATTACAAAACTTAAATTTTTAATTTATAAGTATTTTATGGAGTTAAACTAACTTTAACTTTGTAACGCAGACTACGAACTATGCAGTATTTGTTTCTTGTAAAGTTAATACAATTAACCCGCTGAATTAAAAAATGCATAAATTGTATGAGATCATATAATTCGGCATACACATTATGTGATATATATATATATATATATATATATATATATATATATATATATATATATGTTAAACCCAGACCGTGCATGGAACAAGGAACTCTTCTGGGAAAATTAAATCCACTATAGTCCGAATAAGTAATGGTAAATGACAAATACCATAACATTATATATTAAACCCAGACCGTTTCTTAGGAGATTCTGACATCTGAAAATTTGTCTTGAAAGATCTTTGAGCTGAAACTACACTTCTTCCATGCTCATAATATTGCTCAGTTATGAAACGCAGCTGTTCCACAGTCCATGCAGTCATCTTGAAGGGTTAGTTTTAACTAACACTTTTATTTTGTTTTGTATCTTATCTTGTCTTGTATTGTCAAAACCTATACAATCCTGTACAAACTTGTAACTATCCTCTTTCGAATGATGCGTATGATTTTATAAAAGGACTTATACTTTAAGAGTTACAAGAGTCTCTTTTGGGTCCCATTTCTCTGGATCACCCTTTATAATAAAAGAAAGGTGTTTTTGGGGGCTAAAAACAAATAACTTTTATAATGATAAGAAAAAATATATTTTATGCCAATAAATAAATTTTAAAGAGAACATATGAGGGGTCGCGCGTCTCAAGGTACCTAAGCGCCACTACAGGCGAAAACGTGTTTTTGATGGATATTACTATTTTCACCCTTCCTCTATCGCGTAGTTTGGGTTATAATGACCTTACGACACTACAAGTATGGTTGAAAACCTTATGAAGCGAACTACTTTTTTCACCTCTATCGCCAGCCAAAAGTTCACCCGAAGTTCGGTATAATAAGAAAATCAAAAAATTAAAAAAAATATATATAAAATATAAAATATGAAAATCTATTCCAAAAACTCATCAACATCTTCATTAGCATACTTAGAACTCTAATTTTGCCAAAAATGAACGTTCTAGCTCAATTCATAACAGAGATACTATTGCCAGAATATTGTTGAACTTTGGAGGCGATTTCTGACGAATTTTAATTTTGGCGCTTAGGTACCTTAAGACGCGGGACCCCTCAATTATTTTTTATTGTCCCTTCAAAACATTTTAATAATATATATATATATATATATATATATATATATATATATAATAGTCCCTCTCAGAGGTCCAGAGAGACCCGGGCCACTTCCAGCTTTTGAGGCCCATAGCTAAACCCAATTATTACTTTCACTGCAAAACATATTCAAACCTGAAAGTTTCTAAATTTGAGGCCCCCCTTAAGCTTGAGGCCCAGGCGAAATGGCCCTCCTAGCCTCCCCCTCTGATAGGCCCTGTGTATATATATATATATATATATATATATATATATATATATAGAGTTAACCTTATGTTTGTTGCCGACCGAATTGTTCATTCTGACGAAGGTCAGGTTTGTCACTCCACCTTAGACCTACAATTTAACGTGGAACCCGAACCACGCCCCACCAATAGCCCAGCGTCTTAACCACTAGGCTATCCAAAGTACCCATTTATCTACCAACCATTTTTTTTTGTGCGTGTGGAAGGATGAACAGCTGGGTTTTGCTTCGCGCCTGCCGTCACCGGGTCTGGACCCCGGGGCCGATGGATTCGTAGTCAGCGACGCTAACCACTGCACCGCTATGTATGAGATATTTGCACAAAACAGACAAACGTTTCGTTCGAAGATAATTTTATCTGGAAGAACAATCGAGACCTCAAATAGCATTTCCTTTTCATAATACGGTACACAAACAAAATGATGAAAATGAGCATCCTCCAAACTCCCACTCTCAATACATAAATATGCAAAATGAAACATGTCTTTCGACATGTTTCAGGAATATTCTTGACAGTGCTTGTAGTGATTTTCTGTAACTTTATAATAGTGTGTGTGTTGTGTGTGTGTGTGTGTGTGTGTGTATGTTTTGCATCCATTTCTTATTTTTCTTTATACAGTATTGGTCCAAATAACTCTGCCTAAAAGTGGGGTAATAAATTTTAATTTGTTCCGCCTTGTTTGAGTTTAATTCTAAAGTAATACAGTATAAATAATGTATATGTTTACTCGAATCTGGTACTGATGAAACTTTCTAATCTAATTTTAACAAATGCCATCGGTAATGAAAACTGTCAAATTTTTTTAAAAATTTTCTGGAAATTAAATAATGTAAATGTTTAGGGCAATTACATCGCAAATGACATGGCCTGAAGTTGAAATAAAAAATAAATTTTTCTAGTGTATTTGGGTGTGCTCTGTTCAAATATAACCTTCATTTCTTGTGCAAATGAAAAGAAATACATGTTTGGGCCATGCAATGACACTGTATTTCGGTTCATTTGCACAAGAAATGAAGGTCTTATTCGAACAAAGCACCCCAACATACACTTGAAAAATGTATTTTTGACTACATTTTATACAATAAAGCATAACCTAACATGTTCATGTCACGAGATCTCGTAAACGACCCATTACCACACGAAACGTGCAAAACTCCTCAAAATTAACCAGAAAAGTTTGCTCTCGTCATTCTTGTTTAAACTAACAAAAATATCACGACTTAACCTAATAAATCATCAAGGGCGTACAGTTGACCTAACCGGGCATTCAATTAACCTAACCAGGAATTCAATTGACCTAGCCGGGCATTCAGTTGACCTAACCGGGCATTCAAGTAACCTAACCGGGCATTCAATTAATTTAATAAATTGATAAAAATTAATTGATAAAAACATCCAATGCCTTGCCTTCATCTAGGGCACATGACGAATCAAGTTCTGAAAGTCGAAACCACACGAACGGTACGTCATAATTCTATCACAAACACCACCAAACTGAATCCAATTAGAAAAAAAAATAGCCAGAACAGAAACCAACAAACTAATTAAGTCGCAGAGTAACATGATGTCATACCACCCCGACTACAAATACACTAAATATATATATATATATATATATATATATATATATATGATGAATAAAACTAGTGTTCTTGAGTGTTCCTGAGGATGTCATTAGACGAAAGCGCTTGAGCACCATTTTGTGTTTCCTTTCCTTCGTGGTTTTATTCATCATAAATATTTTTCACGTGTTACTTTCGTGAAATAATTTTCATATGTATATATATATATATATATATATATGAGGGGTCGCGCGTCTTAAGGTACCTAAGCGCCAAAATTAAAATTCGTCAGAAATCGCCTCCAAAGTTCAGCAATATTCTGGCAATAGTATCTCTGTTATGAATTGAGCTAGAACGTTCATTTTTGGCTAAATTAGAGTTCTAAATATGCTAATGAAGATGTTGATGAGTTTTTGGAATAGATTTTCATATTTTATATACAGTATATATTTTTTTTTTTTTTAATTTTCTTATTATACCGAACTTTGGGTGAACTTTTGGCTGGCGATAGAGGTGAAAAAAGTAGTTCGCTTCATAAGGTTTTCAACCATACTTGTGGTGTCGTAAGGTCATTATAACCCAAACCACGCGATAGAGGAAGGGTGAAAAATAGTGATATCCATCAAAAACACGTTTTCGCCTGTGGTGGCGCTTAGGTACCTTAAGACGCGCGACCCCTCATATATATATTTATATTATTATTATTTTCTACAATAGTTTGCACAAAAAATGAGTGACAAATTTGAATAAAGCGACTAAAGCTACCTCATAAAGAGTTACTTTGATTTACAGGTCCATGCCATGTCATTTAAAACATATTAACCATGTTTAGAATAACTCAAAACTGTCCAATTTCCATAAATTTTGCATTCATAGATTCGCTTTTATATCAGAGACGCATTTTTGATCGTCTGAGGTTCCGCAAATGCCCCAAAACTATGTTACGCATGATTTCAGTTTACGGCATTTGTGCAACCTCAGACTACCAGAAATGTGTTTCTGATATAAAAACGAATCCCACGAATGCATAATTTATGAAAATTAAACCTAACCTAACCTAACCTCCATCACGTAACTTACCTGTTAGTGAGGTGGGTAAAGTTTGGCAATGGAAAGCTTTTATATTCTTGTCGAATTACACAAATGGCCACAGGTATTTCTTTTATCATAATTTTTAGGCACAACAATTCACTTAGCAAAAGCTCGTGATCACAGAAGAATTTGAAGGCTGCATCCTCGTCCACAGAAAATTTCACAACAGCTTCGCAAGACGTATAAGAACAACCTTCGCACACAGAACTCATGTTAAACTGCTCACCCTAAGGAGATTTTTTCGGTTTGGCCGACTGCTATCTCCCCTCCAAATTTGCTATATGGCATATAATAGGATATAATTATTCAGTAAAAGTTGCTTAAAATTAATCGAAACCTATGGGAAAATTAGTGAGTGCCCTGTTAAATGAATGTCCGGTTAGGTTAATTGAATGCCCGGTTAGGTCAACTGTACGCCTTTGACGATTGGTTAGGTTAAGTCGTGATATTTTCGTTAAAACTAATAAAAATATCACGACTTAACCTAACCAATCATCAAGGGCGTGCAGTTGACCTAACAGGATATTCATTAAGTTTTCTATAGTTTCGATTAATTTTAAGCAACTTTTACTGAATAATTATATCCTCTTACCAGTGATGTAGTCGAGACCACCAAGTCCGAGACTGAGACCGAGACCGAGACCTGATCCTGTGAGACCAAGATCGAGACCGAGATCAAAGGTTCGAGATCGAGATCTACCTTCCGAGATCGAGACCCTTAAAATTCGAGACCGAGATCGAGATCGAGACCAAGCTCATGCCCTTTCAATTTGTTTTACACTACTATGGAAATTAGACTATGTTAAGTATATTAATAAACTAATAACTACTTTCTCAGATGTAGTGTGTTGAATGCAAAAAGTGTAGCCTATAAATTAACAAATGAATATATATATATATATATACACGTACTTTTTATTTATTTACTTCTTTTTTATCTGTTACAGAAGGTTTAATGAACGTACCCACTACCCAGTTTGACTTGTGCATTTATTTAAAGCATGATAGGTGCTCATTACACTTAAGGAATATCAGCATGTTCAGAAGATCTGCTGAAGTTCGACTTCTGTGGGGCCTCATTATTATGCCTCCATGGCTAAATACACGCTCAATTGGAGCACTAGAGGCAGGCACTGTTAAAACAGTCATGGCAATATTGGCCAGTGATGGGAAGTTATCCCTTTTCTGGTGCCAAAACTTTACTGGAGAGCAGTTGTCTAAAATATGAGATTCATCGATCTCTAAGAGGTACCGCCGCAACTGTCCCCTGCGGTTCAAAATCTTCCCAGTTTCAACGTTCTTCTGCTTGGACCGATAGCTTTGATATTTTGCCATTAGTCTCGGAACTTTGGTTTGACTCTGTTTTATTTCGTCATCGCTGCTGTGAGAATGAGCGCTGTCTCTCTGTATCTGCTCATTCTCCGTGCTTGAGTTTCCTGTATGGCATTTTTCCAACACCATTTCTATGGAAAATAAATTGACATATCGGTACTCTAAACAGAGGTATGGCAATTAGCATAAGGTCTAAATAATATATATATATATATATATATATATATATATATATATATATATATATATATGCTGCAAACCGACAGGGAAAAAGAAAAACGATTCCAAGGCCTTTCGTGTATTCAAAGCTACACCTCGTGACGAGGTGTAGCTTTGAATACACGAAAGGCCTTGGAATCGTTTTTCTTTTTCCCTGTGCGTTTGCAGCATTTATTCATTTCACGTGTTTTATTGTGAAATTCATCCCATATATATATATATATGACATTAATTCAACATCCACTCAGCCCAAAGAGATCTATAATGAATTTTAATGATAAAAAATATACCGGTATAATGAATTCTGTGATAATTTAAAAAATTTATAATGAAATTATAACATACCTTTTATTTCCTCTTTAAGTTCTACTTTAATATCTTTATCAGCTCGTACTTCAATGTCCACCCACTGTAGACCAAACTGGGTCAAGTAATGTTGCAATTGGTTAGATGCTATTGGCAAATGGCAAGAGAACTTCATCAGCACCGTCCTTTTCAGCCATCTTGCATGTGACGAATACGGTAATACCCTTTAAAGCGACGAATAATTCCTTCAGTCAGCTTGTCGATTAACTGATTGCAGTGCCTGGTGGTTATTCTTAATTTCATAAGATGGTTATGGAGGTCCAGTAGAGTAGGAATAACCATGCTGATCGTACAAGTCAAGTCTCCTGAAAACACAGACATATGATATATATATATATATATATATATATATATATATATTATATTATATATATATATATATATATAGTGTGTGTGTGTGTGTGTGTGTGCGCGCGCGCGCGCGCACGAAGACACTGAGAAACAACATAGCTCATTAAATGAACCTAATCATAACAAGTAAACCATTTGAGTGACTTCTGAAATAGTAAAGATAGTAAATAAGTATGTTAAACAAAACTTTTCACCGCGCTGAAATTTCTTTGCTTCATCCTTTTCTTAGAAACGACCTGTGATATATTGCATAATATTGGTATTTAGTATTTACCTTGGGTTATCAATGTTGCTTCTGCAAATGGAGCCAGTACTGAGCATAGTTCAGTCATAAAGCTCCATTTGCTGGAAGTAATTGCTGAAATACTGAAGTTCTTGAACTCTCCATCACAAATGTCGAAGAGCTTCTTAAAATCCAAAGAAGAAAGAGAAGCCAACCGATGATAGATGGAATTCCACCTCGTTTCATTTGCTACTGGAATAGAACGATTGCTCCCAAAGACGTGTTCAAATCTGTGGGAACAAAATGATTTGCGAACATAGCGTAGCTGTCGAGCGATTAAACTGTAAAGCTTATGCTAAATATAGATTATGTTTGGTAGTAGAATGCCATACTTTTCTTTAAAAACGGTGCTTTTGTGTAGCAGAGACGAAATTTTTCTGGCCTTGAATATTACTCCTATGCATGTGCCCTTCAATTCCTTCAGTCCATCTCCTATCACATGCTGGAGAGTATGTGCGAAACAGGAAAGTCTCGTTCTTGCATACATGGCCAATAAGTCGCTGACCGTGTCAGCATCTTCTTTGTGCAAATCTTCCCATAGCGATTTGTCATCGAGCTCGTCAGCTGAGTCCAGCTCTTGGTCATGAACTTCATATTCAAAATCTTCAACATTAGCCTTATCAGGGAACTGTACCGTGAAGGCTTTTTCATATTAGTCGCATTATCGGTAATTACATATTTTACTTTATCCTTGATATGAAAATCTTCTAAAATTTCTTCCAGGGCACTGCTTATTTTCTCTCCTGTGTGGGAGCCGGTGAATCTTTTGCACGTTAACAGTGCTGACTTAAGATGCTGGTCAGCTGGATCTAATAATTCAAAGAAACAGCGCATTATCAATCACGCTTCTTATGGACTATGAAAATATCAAAATTTAATAAAAATGGTTTTAACTTTTAAGGAGTGTCCATTGTAAGCGGAACAGCTACTTGCAGCTCAAGCATTTTTAACAACTCCTTTTTCCCAGATGCACACAGCTCTGGCAGCTTCAAATTTGTCACAGATGACCTCGCCATTGGTTGGTACCTGAATTATGGATAAAGCAGTAAAAAAAATTTAAACCATTTTTTCCACATACAGTCTTTAAAGTTAAAATATTTTAATAAATGGAAATACACTCATTTGAAATAACAATAACACAGATGAGTCTCACGATATATAATTCAGTATTTCTCATTACAACAAAAATCGAAATGTACTCAGTCACGGTACTCACTACTCACCTACTTTCACAAACTTTCATAAACTCTCTGAAGTGCGTCTGCTCAACCAGGGAAATGGGCAAAGTACATCCAACAATGAGATGCTTTACTATTGCATCGTTAATGGCCTTCTGTCTTGGATGCTCGGAATGAAATAACTTCAAGCCATCATCATGAGTTGTGGTCGAATCTGACACAAAGTCTGTAATTGTTGGTTGATTTGTCCCACTGCAGTACTGGTCCGACTTTTCAGATACTCCTCATACCTAAGAACGTATGAACTATGAAGTAGCCTGTATGAATAATGTTAGATAACGGGCCTGAGGGCCGATGAACTTTGTACAGTAAGTCCCCTAGGCTACTTACGAACATAATTGGTTCCAGAAGGACGTTCGTAAGTCGTATTTTTAGGCTAGAATAATGATTTATAGGGGTGAACCTATTCTAACATATTTATAAACAACCAATCTATCATATATATACCATATTAATTACACATGCACAAATACATAGGCCTACATTCACTTCCAAAGAAGCGTGAGTGAATTTGGCTAAGTTGCTTCTTGATTGAATTAAATTAAATTAAATTAAATTAAAAAAAATTAAATTAAATCTTGATTAAATGAAAATAAATTAAATGGCTCAGGAAAGAAAATAATTTTTATTATTTTTTACACAATTTGGTGTTCATAGGAGATGCTACTACACCTATAATCTATCATATATTTTTCAGCATATACACAGTAAGCAAGTAAAACTATATTTCAGATTTTAGGATTGGAAAAACTAACCTCTTTTGATGTTTACGTTGAAGATAGCTGGTGAACGCTGAAGTCATTCCACTAATATCAGTTATAGAAATGCCACAAAATTTGCAAAATGCTGTTTTTTGTGGCCATCACCTTTTCCAACATTGTCTTTGTGATTTTTATAGCCAAAAATTATAACGGCTGACCGATCAGACATATTTTAGTATGATTATTTACAAATCTATAAGTCAGACTGAATACACTACACAGTTAATAAAATGGAATACAAAACTAAACTAAACACTGTCACTAACAGCACGTGCCAAAAACTGATTAGGAAACAAAATAAATTCAGCTTAAGGGGAGGTGTGGCGTGATAAAAGTTCCGCCGTGACATCATTGATGACGTCATTTTTTAACATTTACAATTGGCAATTGCGATTTGTTCTACGAATCGGTACGTTGTAAATATAAGTGATGTGAAGGGTCGTCGAGTTATTCTATGCTTTATTGAATTTATCGGTACTGTTTTCTTTATGCTGTATTTCTTGCATTATTTTTGTGTGAAGCCTTTTATTTTTTCAAATACATATTGGATGGGAGTATAATCGTTTTTATCACGCCACAGAGGTTGACGCGCCGTTTGGCAACAATGAGTGGCCTTATAATATGTACTTATATATATATAATATATATAATTCTCTATTTAGTGTTTCCATTTTCAATAAAATTAATCTGACGGGGGCGGGGGGGGGCAAATTTTTTTGTAGCGCTAACCTAAAAAAATCCAGACCCACACCCCACCACAAGACAAACGTGGCAACTCAAAACAGGGTGACTGATTAGTGAATACCTAGAGTCCCTTACTTTTACAAACTTTCATAAACATTCTGAATTGTGTCTGTTCAACCAAGCCACCATCATGAGTATGCCAATAACATGTATTTTTCATTACGGTCTCGAGAGGTCTCGAAAGGTCTCGGGGAGAAAAAGCGAGACCGCGTCTGTCGAGACCGAGATCGAGACCGAGATCTAAATAGCGGAGACCGAGATCGAGATCGAGATCTGCAAATTGGGTCTCGAGATCGGTCTCGAGACCGAGACCGATCTCGAGACCTACATCACTGCCTCTTACATGCGTTATAGCAAATTTGGTGGGGAGATAGCAGTCTGCCAAACCGATAAAATCCCGTAACAGTTTTAAACGAACAAAATTTTGTTTCTTCTTCTGACGTAATTATAATGGCGATACAAAATAATTTTGGAAAATTTAACCAACTTTGATTAATATTTATGGATCTTATCTGTCATTTGCGCTCATATTGTATTTAATAACATTTCGTTAAAAACATATGAATAATCTTGTAGTAACTTTTTTGTCGTTTACCTTAAATAGATAGTTAGAAAAGTTCTTATTTTGGTACATCCTCGCCTTTTATATATATATATATATATATTATATATATATATGTGTGTGTGTGTGTGTGTGTGTGAGAGAGAGAGAGAGAGAGAGAGAGAGAGAGAGAGAGAGAGAGAGAGAGAGAGAGAAAGCCTGTTTTTGACTATGTTAATATAAAAAAATAATCCTTTTCTTTCTATATAATTTCGAGTTCATTTTACCCGTTTCTTAACAGTTGGAAAGTCTGTGAAGTCCTCAGACTTTAGATCGTAAATATTTTAAGAGACGAGTTATGAATCCATTCTACATAAAGTGTTTCCAATTCAATCCAATTAAGTTTTACAGTAACATGCACAGAATTCATTTAATTTAAATAAGATGCTTCCTCTTATTACATGAAAATTAATTAATACTTCCTGGTCGGAAAATCCAGCTTAAAAATAATCAGTCAGGAGTGCCAAAACATGGCACAGCTCTCATGCCAAACTAATGCGGCCTATTGTTCAAACTCCTGGATTATTCTTATTACCAGCACTATTAGGTGTCGAATCCCCGATCTCAGTGTCTTCATTTCGTTTAAAGGGAAACGGTGTTACCCACTGAGTCACGGGCTCTGGTAAAATTTGGCCCTATAATATTTCGTTTACGTTCTATTTTATAGACAAATTTTTGGGACTTAGATGAAGTTAGTTTAGATTAGGTTGGTTTAGGTTAGGTTTAGGGTTTAGGTTTAGGATGGGGTTTAGGTTTAGGATGAGGTTTAGGTTTAGGATGGGATTAGTTAAGTCGGGGTATTAGAGTGTCGATGACATATCTATAGGTCCGTAAAATCTTATATACACAATTCTGTTACGCATTTCACAGGGACAGATAATCATTCCGTCAACTTGATTTTTCAGTGTCAGTAATACCTTAACTTAACCTAACCTGACCTAACTAAGCTGAACCTATGCCCATTTCGTCGACGAGGAATATTTCTGACAAAACCAGAAGTGCATCCGATCAATTTGGAAAGCAATGGACGTACAAAACTCGGACATCTCGAGGTTTTGGTTTCCGCCGTGGCATATCGTCGACAAGACAGTTCCAGCTCTCGAAAATATCGACGAGTCTCTGACATAGTATCGACGATATATATATATATATATATATATATATATATATATATATATATATATATATATATACTGTATATATGCCCAGGTTAGGCGTACTTATGCTAGTTTAGGCGTATGCTGCGTTAGTTGGTTAGTAAAAGTTTGGTTAGAAAATTTCAACGACAGGCCTTTCCTCGACAAACCAAACTCAGTCTGACCGTCGATCGATCTGGTCGATCAGATTTCTAGTTTTGGCCCATTAGGGCGATTCCTCTCCTACCAAAGTGGTCCAATTTTACTTTAGTAAACGGAAAGTTGGGAAATTATACATATTTCTTGGTTAGGAAAATTTCATTAACACTCTAATAACCTGGTGTAACCTAACGTAACCTAACTTAATCTAATCCTGAAAATGTTGCTGATAAAATGTCGCGTGTAGAAAAGAATGTTAACCGGCTACATACAAAGTATCATATATCCCCTCTTAAATTTCTCTCTGCGAGAAATCTTTCGTGACATATATTTATATATCAGTAAAAAACCTTTCATTTATTTCTTCATCTTCTGAAGGAAGCGAATTTTTCAGGGTAGTCCCCGTGGACCTAGTCACAGGTGGGTGTCAACGATGTTGAGATCGACGATAATGTGGCCGATGAAGAACTTAATTTTCTGCATACGAGTTTCACAATCGGTGTTACTAATTGGAAGTCACAGAATGTTACACAAGATGGATCGTAGTGTGGTTAAAACTCTTATATTTAATTTCAGAACTAAGTGACAATGTACCGATTTCCTTCTCTTATGAACACCGCGATAAAAATAACGCATGGTTAAGTTTTTAAGTTTTACCTCTTATGTTCATAAAAATAAAATGGACTTTACGTTTACGTTACATTTACTAAGTAATTTAGGGACGATGCCAAATTTCCTTACATAAGAAAAATTAAACGGATGTTAGAAACCGGATTTTGTGCTAAACATAGGCCCTCTTTACTTACGGCCTTTGTTAAAATAAAGAGTTAATCAAATGAAAAGGTTGGAATAAATGCGCCGAAACGGATTCCCAGATCGTCTAACTCAACTATCTGCGTTCTGCGTTTTCGTCTTGCGTTTGAACGGGTTTTCTTAGATTCTTCCATCACTCAAATCTACAACTTAGAGAACATTATAAGTAATCTATACTAAAATTTGCAATTAAACACAACTATTTTTTATTATTTAATTCCCTAAATGAATCCATTTTTATATATCTATCGATTTATAGTTAAAACTATGATCTTTAATGACAATAAATTTTGCACAAAGTCTAAGACGTTTCGGGTTTACTACTGCGCATTTGGTGGAAATTAATGGCGCTTTCTGACGTTAATAGTTTCAAGGAGCGCAAATGGTGGAAAGTAATCACGTGATATAAAATGGTTGCTGCACAAGCGCATTTTTGCCCAGGTTCCGCGTGTTAAACTGGTGCGCACTGCGCAGTCATGTGACTCCCTTGTACTGTATTGGAGGTGAAGCCTCCGTAAACCTGCGTGAGATGTGCAGTAAACATTATATTGATCTATGTCATAATACACTCTGGTTTATTTTATTTTAAGTTTTTAATACACTTTCTATTGAAGTTTTACCTTTGCTATATTATTCATTAATGCCCCATTTTTGCACTCCTGGCACTTCTTTTTTCATTATTATTATTATTATTATTATTATTATTATTATTATTATTATTATTATTATTATTTTTCAAATAATTTTGCTTTATGGAATTTCGTTACATTGCAAACAAAAATATACACTGAATATATAAAGCCAAAATATTTGTTTTATCTGATCAACAAAAACAAACACGCGAGAAATTTGTGTTTTTCTATTTAAGTAACGAACGCCTCAAGTTAAAAAGCACTTTATATTTTGCAGTTCATATAGGGTGTCCGAGAAAGGTCTAAACTAAAATAAATATTTATATCCCTTAAACAAAGTTCGTAAGCATAAACACTACCAGAGCAAGTAGTTAGACTCACCAAGTTCATGAGGCCATTCACATTATAATAATCTTTATCAACAGTACGACACCAACAGTACAAACTTTGCTTCTGATCATATATTAAAATCTTACAAGGCTGAAGTGGCTTTAGTGCGATATTCTATGACCAAATTATGCGATATTAAGATATGTTAGAAAATTATGCAATGCTTCAAGTGCCTCACAACACTATTTTTCAAAGTGATGGCTGCCCCCTCGCTTCGTACACATTGCGCTTATGTATTTGTATGAACGATTCCTAATCTGGTGGATTGAAAGCAGTGTCCTCTAAGATCAACTGCTTTAATTTCACTAGATATTTTATATAAAACTTTTTGAAAGACTGTTTACCACGTAAAGATTGACAATGTAGCAGTTTTACATGAATGATCGAATTGTTTCTACAATCACCACCGTCACTACTGACATGCTGACAAACAATTAGCGAAAGGGAGATTACCAGTTTCATATGTCTAGCTACAAATGAAGCACATATCGAGCTTGTCCAACTCCCTAAAATAAATTGGGGGGTGTAATCTTTATCCTTTTATATATATATTAGGGCGGAGTGAAACACAACTTTTTATTACAAATTTATTTGCCTCACTTGTTTTTTGGTGTATTAGAACATAAAAATGATGTATTCAGTCATTTAATGTTTGCAACTCAAACCATCTCTCGCAGTTTTACATAAAAGCAAAATGGCCATCAGCTGGTTGTCCATAAATAAAAATATGCTCATAACATAAAAACTAAGTGTTACTATCAAAAAAAATAATTGAAGAAAAACGTTTTATAATGCAAAACTAAACTTAAAAAGCACCATTGTGCATACATTGTATTGAAATAAAATAGTGTCTGGTTTCACTTGGTCGGATGCCGTAAATCAATTACATTTGAATGCGATATAAAACCCGCTCATCTCAAATATTATTATTTTTTCAGGAGAGGCATCAGATCCTTTTTGGTTTCAACTGAGGGAAGCAGAGAGCGACTTTTTATTATTGACCTAATAAATCCGTCTCCTGATTCCTGTGATATTACTGATGTTGATGCATCTGTAACCAACTTCATGGCTCTTTCAACATTCTGTGTGTGAATGGGGTATTGCTCAACTTTGAAACATTTTGTTTCGTACTCAAGCAATTCTTCATCACACAATTTAGAAGTGAGAGGTGGTTCACTGATATCAATCCTATCCCAGAAGATGATGTATGTCCAATGTGATGCTTTGAAGTTCAATTCTGTTACAATAAATTCTCTGATTTTTCTTGTATTGGCTTCCTTACACTTTCTTATCTGTATTATTCGATCGATTGCAACTTTGTGCAGCTTTTGCTCACTATCTGACAGCATTGATAGAAGAATATTTTCTGAATGAGCAAAATAGGCATTCCGTGATATATAAGGTTGAACAACTTTTTATATATCTTGGGGTAACAGGTTGAACTTTTTTATCACATCAAAGATATATTTGGGTCCATCAGGCAGATACGGTTTAAATTTTATATTGGACCATTTAGGACCATAGTTTGTTACTATGAACAGAACAAGGCTACGTAACTCTAGAGGGATTCTTTTGGGAGACACAATAATGACATAGTCTGTTAGCTAGAGTTAACGATCTAGAGTTGCTAAGGGGACCAGGGTTGAGTTTCTCTAAGCTTCCGTCAACATATCCTTCTCTTATGTCCATATATTCTGAACATATATTGTTGATCATTACTTAAATATTCTATGAGCTCATCTGTGAGAACTGGGATGCTATCGGCCCCATCCGTAATTGGGGAGAACTTTACCATAGGCATCTCATGGCAAGTCTTAAGAGCATTACCAATAGATCCACTGAATGATCTTGGCCCAGTTGTTTTCCCGTCGTATCGCTCAAACAGATGCCTTAAGGGAAGTTCATTTGTATGTAACATACAAATGCTCTATTGCAATGGTCGGTTCAGCTTCTGCTCGATGAAATGGATTATGTCACCTTTAGACCCAGTGTTGACATTCGTACTGCCGCACCCTATCACCTGGAGATTCTGGTCTAGTATCACTTCATTGAAGTAAGCGAACAACGATTCAGATACATTACTTGCTTTTCCAGATTTAGGGCTCAAATGGTTAAGGTATTCTCCACCAGGCTCACTCAATAGTACATAATGTTCTTCAACAATTATATCCTGGTACCATTTACCATCTTTATTTGTCTTTACCAACGTTTTGTCTTTTCTCCCATCAAAATATAAAGCTTTAACATCACCATAACGTTGTGCAGCTTCAACTTGTAATATTTTTCTCAATTTCCGTCTCTCTCTTCTCACCTTACTTCGATCAATAAAAAAGTCACTGTCTTCTTCGGTAATGATACCCAAATCCACCAAAGTAGCTGAAGCACTGGCCGATGCAGCCCTATCTGAAACACCAAATCTGTCGGCGTCCATGGCGAGATTGGGTAAAGGCGCTCTCATTTGAATGTTGGAGCATTCATATTCAGACTCAATTGTTGAACTTTCTTCGGTACTAGAGAGATCAGTATTAATCAGGTGAAAGCACATCATCAATGACTACCTTTTTGAATTCTTCATGCATGATTATTTTTCTTCGCTTACTTCCTTGTTGCTCCTTCAACTTTCTTGCATTTCTTTTTGCTATAGATCTTGAAATGGTAACATCCACACCTCCAATCACCATATTTCGCATAGTCCTCTGATCCTCAAGGAATTCCAGTTCTTCTTTGGGTATTCTTGATTCTTTTGGACAAACACAAATAATATGTTTTTCTTTGCATCCGCTTTTTCGGCAGCCAAAATCTTGGTGCGAAACGAAGTTGCATTTACAGGCACAAATGTCAAAGAGTTCTACCAATGATTTTTTAAACAATTAAATAAGCTTTGTACTGCTTTTGGATCGATTGAGTTGTGTAACTTTGTCGGTAAAGCGTTTCAGCTTGGTAATTATGGATTTTTTACTCATTGAGGGTATTGATGAACGTTTCCACACTTCGACCAATGCTTCTGCTATCGTTTCGAGAAAATCATTATTTGTCACTTTTGCAGATGAGCCTTCCTTCAGTAGAAGAAAATACCTCCCAACCTGGATATTAGAGGGTAAGACATTATGTGGCAATTCACTTGGAATTCCGAACAGAAAATGTTGCTTCACCGACTGTCTAGTTAGTAGGGATTTTGTCATATTTAGATCTGAGGTTAAATTTCTACAGAAATATCACATGAAAATCTGAAAAAATACAAAACACGGAATTAGTTAAAACCAATTTATATAAGCTCTAAAACTAAAATGTAAACATATTTTACTCAATAGTCTTTGTAGCATCCCATGCTACAATATGCAGCATGCGGCTCCTACCCCATCCCTTATCAGCCATATGCAAGATGTCATTGACCTCGAGTGAGACTGATGTTTAGATAAGCGTTTGTGTGTTCTTAAGTAGTTGGTGATTAGCTTGTGTTGTGTGAATATATTTACTCGTTATCATAGTTATAACCAAATAACGCACAATATAACGCGATATCTCCTCTGAAAAACCGATAGATATTAGACTAGGGGTCTTTCAAAATATGACTTTCTGCCAGTTTGTTCTTGGCAAAAATGCTGCGGGTTGAGGGTCCTAAAAAGAAAATATTATCTTTTTAGAACTTCTAGAGCAGTGGTTCTTAACCAGGGGGGCGCGCCCCCCTAGAAACAGGAATTTCTCTAATTGTATTTGTTATTCTCTTAACGAGAGCATGGGCTAATATTGAGAAGTTATTGAGAATGTTATTTTGATTGAAGGGGGGCGTGGAGGGAAGGACCAATTCCTAGAGGGGGCATGGTAGTAAAAAGGTTAAGAACCACTGTTCTAGAGGGTCAATACACCAAATCATGAGTGAGGCAAGATGGTTTAATATTTTCACTCCACCCTAATATATATATTATATATTAACCCCTCCTTCTATGGCCTGGGTTGGTTCGAAGTCGACGGGGGTTCTGGTAAGGAGGCAGCAACGGATTTGTTACTTGCAGTAGTTTCTTCTATACTACTCTCCGAGTTCTTCTATAGTGGCTCGGTGGATTCTGAGAGGCTAGTAATGCTCAGCCTCGTAGTCTATTTCAGAATGAATATGGAAGAAATTTTGTGGGTTTATATACCCCTTTTCTGCTAACATCATTATTATTAAATGTTGAAAAGGGTGTATTATGTTTGCACAATAGTTAAAAATAAAGTAAACTTTTTTGCTGTGACAACGTTTAAACAGATAAACAGGATATAGGAAGGGGAAGTCATAGTTCTATCTTAAATCGCTTATTTTCAGATCTGATGTTTTCCTGATCCGCCAAATTAATTAGAAGTGGAAATTGAACTATGCGTCTTTATACTAAGATATCCATATGAGCAAAAATTAAAGGTTTAAGATTTACAATCCAATGCTTAGGCAAGACATGACTTCATCTTTCATAACGAAGAGAGAATGTATACAAAACATGAACATTGCAAAAGTTACTCAGGATTCATTATTAAGCTAAATCTAAAAATGATTAAGAATTTTTAAAAAGAACAAGTCACCCATTATTTGGCAAAATAGAAGGCACATCAAAAATTTATCCCAACGAAAAAAAATAATAATAAAAATATAATAATAATATCGACCAGTGTACATTCCTAAATGGCGACATATGTCGGGTCGTATATTGAGTACAATCCCAAGTACATCACTGACAACATTGTAATTTTGGCTTGTTACAACTATGATTATAATTACCAATTAATTCACATTCGCTTACTACAGTTTCATTAAAGTACATTAATTACATTATATTAAATTGTTATCGTTAATTATAATTTCAGTAAAGTACATTAATTACATTATATTAAATTGTTTCGTTAATTATAGTTTCATTAAAGTACATGAATTACATTATCTTAAAGTATTACAGTTAATTACAATTAAACAGTTAATTATAGTTTTTTTACAGTTTCATATTTAGAGACAATTAGGATGTTAGGTGTATAACATAAAGTACATGGGCACATACGGTGTGTATATATAAATATAAAATGTCCTATAAATTAGAAGCAAGCAAGAGAGATTTTCACTTCAGAAGCTCTCGCTTTCGCTGCTGTCAGCGGAATTCGAACACTTGCATAAGCATTTATGAGTATTGCGAGAAATTAATTAATTTAAAAAAAAGAATTAAAAAGAATACATGCGAACGTACTTACATGTAAGGTAACTACGTACGTGATCATGATCATTTTCGAACATGTACGAATGCATAAAGTTTTGTACACATATTGGTAGTCACACAATAGGTTGACAATACGTAGACAATAGGTAGCTGAATGAATAATTAATAAAATTAACAAAAGATAAAGGTCAAGAAAGGAAATGGACGTATGAATGAACACACACACACACACACACACACACACACACACACATATATATATATATATATATATATATATATATATATATCTCAGGTCATCCCATACGTAATGTCGTTTTTTACGATAGATTAAGTTTAAACTAGCCCTACTCGGTTTAAGCATAAATTTTCCGAAGGTTATATCTAAGAGGAGATTATCGTGTTTCGCTACATACTTTACAGACCTTGTCCAGTGAAGACGTGTATTTTGCTTTATGTGAACCCCTCATAAACATGGTAGTATCAGAAGAGCATATCAGGCATATAATGCTTTACGAGTTCAAAAAAGGGAATAGTGCTACTGAAGCAACGCGAAACATTCAGGACGTTTATGGCAACGATATTCTGCATGTGAGGAAATGTCAAAGATGGTTTCAAAAGTTTAGGAATGGTGACTGCTGTTTGACAGATGCAGCACGCTCTGGACGCCCTGCTGAGTTTGATGATGACCTGTTGTTAGCCGCACTTGAAGAAGACTGTTCAACAACTGTCGAAGAATTGGCCCAGAAACTCAATTCATTCCCGTCCACCATCCATCGACATTTGCAACAACTCGGGACAGTGCCTAAGTTAGGAAAATGGGTGCCACATGAATTCTCGGTCGACAATCTGAGGGTGCGGGTAAACATTAGCACAGCTCTTCATTCCCGTGAACTCCAAGATCCGTTTTTGCACCGTTTAGTGACTGGTGATGAAAAGTGGATACTGTACCAGAATGTTAAGCGCCGTCGACAGTGGGTTTGTGCCGGAGAACCAGCGACACCACAGCCAAAACCAAATCTTCACCCTCGGAAGGTGTTGCTTAGTGTTTGGTGGGATAAAGGTGGTGTAATACACTTTGAAACCTTACCACACAACTAAACAATCACCGCTCAAGTCTACTGTCAACAACTGGATCGCTTGAATACTGCACTAAAAGAAGAGACCTTGTTTGGTTAATCGGAAAGGAATCGTGTTCCGCCACGACAACGCACGTCCTCATACCGCTCGGAACACTTCTGCAAAAATTGAGGAGCTTGGGTGGGAAAAACTTCCACATCCTCCATGTTCTCCAGACCTTGCGCCTTCAGATTATCATCTCTTCAGGAGTCTGCAAAACTATCTTGACGAGAAACAGTATACTTCTTTAGATGACCCGCACACCAGTCTTTGTACGTTTTTTGCCTCCAAACCGCCTGAATTTTATAAACATGGCATTGAAAAGCTTGTAGGACGTTGGCAGAGTGTCATTGATTCCGATGGAAGATATATACTAGATTAAAAAGTTTCAGTTGAGTTTTTTTTGTTTTGTCCTTCAAATTCCGATCTAAAAAACGACATTACTTATGGGATGACCTGATATATCTATATATATATATATATATATATATATATATATATATATATATATATATATATATTACATCTATATACAGTATATTACATCTATAGTCTCTTCTCAGACACCCTGTATATAAATGACGTCTTCAAAATTTGAGTTTTTATACATAAAAGTAAGTTCTGTAGTCGTTTTATAAACACCCACACACCCACACCCACACACGCACACACACACGCACACACACACACACATATATATATATATATATATATATATATATAGAGAGAGAGAGAGAGAGAGAGAGAGAGAGAGAGAGAGAGAGCATACACGCACGAAAATAATAGGTTTAGGGCTTTGAATCCCTGATGCATAAATCTGTTTTGCAGCATAGCAATACCCAATACCTGAATATCTAAACAGATCGCCTGTGTCAATGCAAAATCTAAATCTGGAGTTTTAAAGTTTCAGAAATCTTGAAATTTCAATTTAGGGAATAAATATAGAAAGCGGAAGGTTGCGACGTGAAATATTTGAATGCTGGGATAAGCACAACTATACAATATCTCTTACACAATGCAAAGTTACAAATGTTTCTTCTTCCCAAACGTTATTTTGATACACACACACACACACACACACACCTGTCTTAAAAATTCCATGTTTTTACTGATGTTAGGACAACATTTTATGACGTGTATTTTGAAGTATTTTTAAGACAGAAAATGTTAACACTACGTATAACATTAAATCTGTATTAACGCTCATAACATATACAGTGCATGTGTACAGTAACTGGAATGTATGTAAAGTAAACACATACAGCGGATTTAGATATATGTTTTCGGGGGCTTACTTATTAAATTAGTCCTTCTGGGCTTTTGCAGACACGCTTGTAATATAATTCAGACAAGGTTTAAAATAAAGAAACAACACTCTTGTCTGTTTGCTGTTACATCTGCTCGAACGCATAAACAAATAATCTTGATTTGAGGCTCTGAATTTTAATCTTTTACCCAAAGAGAACGTCAATCATTTCTCGGACGAATTTTGTTTCTGTCAGTTTAATCTTTCAGATCTTGAAAATTTGGATATACTAAATTTTGATAGTGAACAAAGTCTCTTTGAGTTTGTTCTCTACCAATCCGTGACGATCATTCTAATGATTCTGGTCGATGGCCTCCCATTTTGATCATAGTTTGGTTTTTCACTGACTGTCCTGCAGGTAAATTGTTATGTATGAATTAAGGGCTCCAAATATGAGACATTTGTCACTATCTACGAGGTTTTTACCCACACGATACGCTCTGTTTTAAAATAAAAATTGGCAGTTCTATATAGTAGTTTTCCCGCAGTTATTCATTTTAATCTACATGACACAGCTTTGTATATATTTTGTTTTGCCTTCTTTACTTTACATGGACATTAAATATTAATGAAATATTAATAGTTTTTACCTGTCTTCAAAATATGAATCAAATATTAAGTTTTTACGTGGCTTCCAATTTCACGGTAACTCCTGTTATGGTTTATTCACTGATAAATTTATTAGCAAATGTTTATAATTGAAAGGCATAGGACAGAATTAAATGTGCCACAGGTTTTTCGTAGTTCAATGAGATACTGTTACAGGAATTTTATTTTATTTGAATCATGATTTTTATCATGGCCTTATCGATAAATTGGATGAATACCGAAGAAGTATTCCTTAGTTGTTTAGTTATATTTGAAGAATAAGGACGCCTCGAATGGAAATTCAAATTCTGTATTATTCAAACCACAGGTAGGAAGGATGTGCATATAGTATTACTGTAACAAATAAGTACAACAATAAGTACTGTACCCAATAAATTGGCAACTTTGAAGTAGCATAAATTGCCTTCCATGGCAAAAGTCTGCTATACTCTCATTACCTGTATAAATACTCGTACATTTAGGAAAGCTGTATTCAGGAAAGTGGACTCGCATTTAAATAAAATAATTCATTAGAATGTAGCATTGGTATTTATAACTGATTTAAACTTATAGTATCTTTGTACAGCCTAAATTTTTTTAAGGTATTCTTAAATTACAGAAATTCACAACATTACTTACATACCAAATTGATTTTCTCTAAACATTTTAAGGAAGAGGGAACGAAGATGTAATATAGAGAAAAGGATGCAAAGACAAAGTAGCTAGTATTCATTTAAAGTTATATTTCTTAATTGAATAAAAGAGTTTCTATAACAAGTGTTTACTTGTAAATTTGTCTCCAAGTTGGTTTAGCCTTTTTCGCAGCATCTAAGTTCGTATGACGGAGGGGACCAACAGGTTTACGTGCGATCCGAACCACGTGTCGCTACATGATTTGGACGCAGAGTATGGATTTCCCACACATCTACTCTTCAGACCCAATGTCGCTTGACTTCGCTGATCGACATTGGCCAGGACGTAGCACTTGTTTTCAAGTTACTTCAAATATTAGTTCCTTCGCATGGCGTTTTAAATGTAAAGTTAACATTTTGGAGATAATATTCATTATGCTTTCAATTACCAGAATGGTTTATTTAATTATTTGCTATGTTATCCATTAGCGGTAGGGCTGTACAGCTGGTAAACAATGATTGCCCCCCCCCTTGCACACATGAAACTCATAGAGGTACAAAAAACTGATTGTTGCATCTTTTAGACAATTTAATTCTACGTCTAAACAAAACCACTCAATAGTTGGCGTTGCCACCTTGTGCTTGGCGGACGGCTTCAAGTCGGCAAGGGTAGGAGGTGAGAAGAGACTCGAAAAGGTCAGTGTTGTACTCAAGATTTCGGAGGATTGTTTCGATGTGCTGCTCCATGGTTCGGCGGCAGAATCTTTCCGGATCCATCCTGAAAGACCGAGTGGTATCCCTGATGCTTGCTGAACCACCAGCCACCCGATTCTGCCGCCGGACCATGGAGCAGCACGAAGTTATAATTTTTGCTTGTCATAACTTTATCTGTTCGTCCACTCCAACGGATGGAGAACAAAATTTTATATATTCTTTCATATTGTTTTTCGAGTTATATTAAACGGTGTTGTATTGGTGGACTACGAATCCATCGGCCCCGGGATCGAGACCCGGTGGCGGCAGGCGGCGCGCAGCAAAACCCAGTTGTTCATCCTTCCACACAATAAAAAAATTTGGTTGGTAAATAAATGTGTACCCTAGGTAGCCCAGTGGTTAAGACGCTGTGCTGGTGGTGGTGCGTGTTTCGGATTCCACGTTAAACTGTAGATCTAAAGTGGAGTGACAAGCATTCTTGAAGTAGTTGACCAATTCATGTTCCTTTTTCTCATAAAAACTAAGCACCATTTTTCTGACACCATTATGGGAAGTTGGATGAGGCTTGTCGTATTTTATCTTTCTTAGGCTTTCTTGAATGAATTCACTTTTAGCAATTGATTGGAAACTCAGTCCATCTACACACGCAAGTTTCGAAATTTCCTCTTCTATGGACTTTTTTTGCACAAACTCTTCCACTGTTCTTTGTTTCTTCAATGGCTGATTAATCTGGTCGATGTTTATGCCATGAATATTTTTCATATGAGATGATAAACTTGAAATAGAACCTCCACAACACTTTAAAACTTTGTGACATGTCATACATTCTGCTTCTTTATTCTTACGAGTGAAATGATACCAAGCATTTGATTTCTTTGACATGATGGAGTATTAAATCTTAGAATCTTAACTGATCAATGTGCAATCATCCACATAACATTCAAGACTGAAGCATAAATTATTTACAATTATAAACAAACAAAAAACGATGCAAAACGTAATTACTGTTTTTAAACGTTTGGAAACGTTTGTTTCATAGAAAATAGACCAAAGTGATCGGAGACTTGCGCAAAAATGTGAAAACCGGTTCTTATCGTCGGTTTCGGTGATGATTAAAAATTTTCATCACCGGTTAAAAACCGGTTTTTTGAAACCGGGTTCCATCTCTAATCTCAACATATTACACATGTATAAATAAACGAACACAGAAAAGCTTTTACCATCATCATCATCATCATTAAATGTCACGTTTATATTACGTGTATATAATTCGTTTCAAATTCTTTCTGAATCGGTTTGATTCCGCGAGCATTTCTTCAAATCTGCTTTCCTTAAAACCATTAAGGAAATGCTTCGCCCTTTTTTTTTCCTTCACTTTAGAACGAAACAAGGAGCAATCCTTCCGCAAGTTAGCCACATCAAGCAATTTATTTTCTTGAACTGAAATTGCCTTAAGTTCGTACGAAGGATTCTAAATCCTTTCTCTTATTTTCAATTCCAATGAAAGGATGAACAAAGAGACATTTAACTCTAAATTACAATTACAGTATGTTTTGTTTCATAGGACTTTCGTCTCTCTCTCTCTCTCTCTCTCTCTCTCTCTCTCTCTCTCTCTCTCTCTGGATCTCCACATTCTTTAACGTAGCAGTGATAATAATCTCAAAAACACTTCAGAAAACTGTTCGTGAACTCCATACAAGATCATCGCGTGAATTAAATATAAAATAATATAAAATGAAAGAAATCGAGATTGTGGTAAAATAAATGAAAGTATACAATACTCGAATTTGTATGATATAATTTTTCAAACTGAAGGTTATTTCAATCGATTTTTTTATATTCGCGTAGAAATCTAAAGAACATAAAAGTAAATTTGATGTTTTAGGTAATTGTTGCATAAGGAAGAAGCGAGCATGATTCAAAATTTAAAGTGATTTTAAGATTTCTTTCCTTTTATTTATTTCAGTGACAGTCTCTTGGCGAAGAACCGAAAAGACAAGTTTGCGTTCAGAGGGTTTGGTGAATGCAAGAGATGGAATAAATGCAGTGACTCTTACACTATAATACGTAATAAGGATAATTAATTAGGAATAACTGTTACTAACCAGTAATAATTAATATCCAATACCATTTAATAACGTTATTTACAAAACCATACAGAGAAAAGAGAAACCATGCAAAAAAAGAAAGTAGTGAGTGGGCCAATGTTCCCTCTAAGGTGTGCGCGTGTGCGCGCGCACACGCGTTGTGAAACCCGCGCACACAGCAAAATAAAATGCGCACAGGCTCAAGCGTATCATGAGTCACTACAGTAAATGAAGTACTTTCAAAAATTTCAGTTTAATGAATTCTATAAAGAACAAATTAAGAAACCGCTTGAAAGAAAATCATTTGGACATGCTCATGCGAATTAAAAGTTACCTGAATGATGACGGATGTATTAATCTTCATAGAGTTTATTTGGAATGGGCAAATGCTAAAGATCGTAGGGAGAAATCATAATCATACTTAAATGAAAGGCACTTTCATTTAATGTTATTTTGATAATATTTTATTTTATTGAATTTTATTAGCTAAATGCTAAAAATTGTTTTGATAAATGATAACTAAAATAGTCATTTTCAATTAATGTTATTTTTATTTTATTTCTTTATGTTGATGAAGTCTATTTTACTATTTTTTATTTTATTCATATTTTTAGAATGGATAAAATGTTTTCTTTTTTAAGAATATATAATATGGTAAACAATTTTTTAATATCCATTTAATAGTACCGTAATGATCAAGCTATCACCTTATGGAAATAATATTTATTAGTATTTAATATTTATATACATTTAATTTTGAAGATAATAGCGCTCAGAAAAGTTTGCACAATTTTTCACCATGAATCTAAATGTATGCACAACCAAATTTCAGGCGCACACGGACTAAAAGAAATTAGAGGGAACATTGGTAGTGACTATAGTCTGATTCGTGTAACCAAAATTTCTAAAGATATTAAAGGAGATATATGATAGAACCCGTAATACTTGTACTACTTCAGGAAGGGTAAAACGGACAACGAGGAAGTCGAACAGAGAAGAATCCGGCTTCTTTAAATGGTAAGTAGAACAAATCTCACTTTCCAATCGATATAAAGTCCGCATCGGATGTTCTTAGTCCACGGACGGGTGGGTTGGAGGTCTTCAAAGGAGATATACAGTTTTTGTGGCGTATCTATTTCCGTATTACTGTTCATTAACTGGAAGAAAGTTAGAAAGTTTTGTTTCCACCTGAATTAGCGCAAATAAATATTTTCATTCTCCAATTTATTGGTAATAATAATAATAAGAATAATAATAATAAAAATAAAACTATATATGTGATAGCCAGAGTGCAAATAATTAATATACTTTTCCTACAATACCATTTACATAATTATATATATATATATATATATATA
This sequence comes from Bathynomus jamesi, assembly GCA_023014485.1. Taxonomy (NCBI): domain Eukaryota; kingdom Metazoa; phylum Arthropoda; class Malacostraca; order Isopoda; family Cirolanidae; genus Bathynomus; species Bathynomus jamesi. The sequence continues at coordinate 300,952 of JAJOZX010002478.1, forward strand.
TATACACATATATATATACATACACACACGAGTGTGTATATATACTTTATATATACTCATTTGCGGGATTTGGTGAAGAAGGGAATTGTTTCCCGATCTCCTCCTGCTCTCGTAGCTAGCTACGTATGGCTGGTCAGGGACTTTACAGAGCAATCTGTCCAGCTGGTTCTTGAAATTATTCAGGTCGGTGTGCTGGAGGTTCCTCACACATTTTGGTAGGGCATTAAAAAGCTTTGGGACCCCTATTCTGAGGGTATTTTCCATCCTCGTTTTCATGGCCTCCTGTCCCACCGCAGCTGAGACAGTGCAAAATTTGCCTCTTCTCTCATTCCAGTTTGTTTCTATTTCATTTCTAAGGTTAGGGACAAAACCCTCGAGTTTTTTCCATATGTATATTATTGTGTACCGCTCGCGCCTTCTTTCCAAAGGGTAGAGTTTCAGGGATTATAGTCAAGCCCAGTAGTTTTCAACTTTCGTTTCCTCTGTCTTAGACATAAAAGCCCTTTGTATAGCTTCAATGTTCGCAATGTCTCGTTTTCTGTATGGGCTTTGAGTACTGAGCATATAGAGTGGCCCACTTTTCAATTTTTTTTGAAAAGTATAGGTGATCGTGGTTTTTCCCATTATTTGGCACTATACTAGCACATTGGTACCATTTTTACAAAAATTGATCAATATTTAGGGGTCTCGCATCGACCTTGAAATTACTAGTTTTTTTTTTAAATGCGTACTTTTTAACTTTTTACTGAATCAAGATAAATCATTAAGTAGGGGTGTTTTCTGAATCCTCTTAATGAGAGAAGTCGTTTGGTGTGCCTGCCAATGTCATACGACTAACGGTTTAAAGGTTGTGCCTGTATACAGGTAATACCAATGTGCTAGTATAGTGCCAAATAATGGGAAAAACCACGATCACCTATACTTTTCAAAAAAATGAGTCACCATACCCGGGCGGAATGTATAATGTATATAGGTAATTAGAAAATGATCTATGCCTGTGCTAGGTACCTAACCTATTTCTTTTTTTGCAGATCATAACATTTTGAAATTCTGTCTGAGTTCCTCATCCTTTGTCATGGACAAATCGATGGCAACCATAACTGGAAGAACTCTTGAAGCTACAAATAGAGAGTCATCAAAAGGAAAGGCGAAAATAACATCGCTACCTTCTTTAAGATCGGCCTCGGAAATTTTTTTAGTTGGCCAACCGTCGTCCTCCATCAGTGGTAGCAAATTGCCAACAACACGGCAGGTTTTGCAATACTTCTTCAGTGTTATCCAGTACACTGCTAACAGGAAAGACGCATTCAAAGAAACCGTAAACAACGTCTTAAAGTTTGGAACATGGCCCGCATTAAAACAATCACAAAGCTCAACTGCGAACGGAAGCTAGAGGCATTGTGGAAAGAGTGGCACTTACTCCAAAAGTAATTGGTAACAATAAACCTGTCTTACTTACAATGGTGCCTATTCTGTTTCAGGTCATCTACTACACAAAACTGCTGATGTTTAGTAGGCAGCTGGAGCTCGACGGCGAGCTGGTCGACAAACTGCACAGGATCGTGGTGTTCATCGCTCTTCTGTACGTACCAGCTTGGTTGGCGGCCCCTGTAGCAGCTGATGCGCCGTTGAATGACCTGGTACTATACCAGCGTTTTCTGAGGTATAGGGCAGTGGACCGCGAGGTGGCAGAAGCGTCACTGGCAGTGATGAGGCGGCACTTCTGGTATCTGAGGCCTCAGACCGTCATCTTCGCTCTATGCAGCAACAAGGTGGATGGCACTGTGAAGCAACAGATGGCAGAGAAGCTGTCCCACCTCCTGTACCCAAAGACTTCACATACGAGAACGTCTCAGTCGACGAGATGACGCTACTCCCCGACCTGATCGACGAGTCCTCCTGGTTCTTATTTGCAGGTCTGAAGATGTATGGGTCTTCGTGGCTCACCCTGCCAACTGATAAGTGGGACGAGAACGAGGACTTTTGTCGTCTGAAGGATGTGATCTCTAATCTCCAGGTCACCAATGACGTCGCTGAAAGAGGAGTCCAACTGATACAAGACTATGCGAACACGGTCACAAAGGACGAGGCACAGCTGCAGGATCTTCTGCAAGTGGTGGAAAAGAACCGGAAAGAGCTCGGCGACTTCAAGAAGTCATCACTCGCCACGATGACATAGCACAGAGGGACAACGTTGCAGCCAGTGACGTGTGATAGTGGTCAATACAATGCAAAAGTGATTGTTTAAGTTATTGTTTCTTTCTTCCTTATTTGTCTGCTATTTGCTGATTTTTTTGAAAAGTTTAGGTGATCGTGGTTTTTCCCATTATTTGGCACTATACTAGCACCTTGGTATTACCTGTATACAGGCACAACTTTTAAACCGTTAGTCGTATGACATTGGAAGGCACACCAAACGACTTCTCTCATCAAGAGGATTCAGAAAACATCCCTACTTAATGATTTATCTTCATTCAGTAAAAAGTTAAAAAGTACACATTTAAAAAAAAAAACTCGTAATTTCAAGGTCGATGCGAGACCCCTAAATATTGATCAATTTTTGTAAAAATGGTACCAATGTGCTAGTATAGTGCCAAATAATGGGAAAAACTACGATAACCTATACTTTTAAAAAAAAATTGAAAAGTGGGCCACCCTACTGAGCAATACTCAATTATCAGTAGGACTAGACTCTTCCATAATTTGAGCATAATGTTTGTTTTTCTGCTGCGGAAGCTCCTCCGTAGGATTCCCAATATTTCTCTAGCCGTTGTAATTTTGATGTTACAATACTCTCTGAATTCAGCATCCGACGACATTATTACTCTAAGATCCCTGACTTGTGGATTTAGTGTTATCTGTTTGGCTTGCAGAGTTTTGTACCCTTTATTCTGTAGCACCTTGTTATTACCATATTTTAGAAGTAGTTATTTTTCTTCGTTGAACTTCATATTGTCTTCTGCCCACTGGAATAATGTTTCAATGTCGTTTTTGTAATTTTTCTATGTCACCTTCGTTCAACATTTCATTGCATAACTTTGTGTCATCTGCGAAACATGATACAATACTACTATTAATAGCTGCATCAATATCTGCAATCATTATTAGGAACAGCAAGGGAGCTAATACTGTACCTTTTGGGACAGAGCTCACTATATATACACACATTGATGAGTGTTACTATGCAGTATTATTATTAATGAATTAATACGTTTCCTAAATATACATATGGAATGGTACTAAAAAAGATATTAATTTATTTTTGCATTATTTGAGCTAAATATAGACTGCTGAAGCTTATACAAGAACATTAGAATTCTATTCTCTGTTTGGTGTTCTATAGATAGAATCACAAGCAGACAGACAATGGTAATTGTTCATCAAATTCTAATCACTTTATATGTTTTTAATGAAATAGTCCAGGCAAATAATCCCCGTAAAATGGTTTTGGTAAATCATTTTCTAAATGTAACATTGTGTACTATACTATATGTATACATATACGAGTGTGTATATATATATATATATATATATATATATATATATATATATATATATATATATATACACACAGTATATCGCCTTGTTCAGGCGCATTAATTTCATATGTATATATAAAAGGTGCTTCAAAAAAATTTTACCACTTAGTATGGGAGTGCTTCAAAAAATATATTTCAGTACTCTGTATTTTTTCACAATATTTATTATTTATTTAAAAAAAACAAGCAAATAAACACACAAATACTTAAATGAACAAAAAACCTCCACAAACTATGTGGTAAGTAATGGCATATTAACGCCATATAAGTGGCAACATTTTTCTGAAGCACCCTGAATATGTATTGCCTTGCCAGGATAAAAAGCCCACCGTTCTAAAGCAAAAGAATAGCCATGTGGCCCCACCATCTTGAAACATGATGTCCTCCATGTGAAGTTTCCATTCCAAAACAAGGGCAGGAGGTTCTTATCTAAGATGGATATGTAATCCTGCAAATTAAGAGGTTCCTCTACGAACACAAGGTCAGGTTTTCCAAAATACTAAATGCCTGACCACACCACAACAGCACAACCACCGAATTTCACAGTGGGTTTTGTCAGGTTTGGGAATGAAGACATCATGGGTTCTACATACCGAGATCCGTCTTCCTGAAGTAAACTGCTGAATTTTCGTTGATTTTAGAAGACAACAGAGTATTAAGACTGATCAGACTTGTCCTTCATCTGCATGGACCGCTCGTATCGCTTCCTCTTATTAGTCTCAGAGAGCGTCCTACATAGCGTTAGGTACAACGGATGTGTAACTAGACTGGAGCTATTTTTCTTTGAATAAAGATTTCAGTAGTTTACTTCACGAAGACGGATCTGGGTATGGAGAACCTGTACAGATCTGTTTAATCCGAAATTAGTGCAAACCACTGTGAAATTCGGTGGGTGGTGGTGTTATGGTGTGGGAAGGCCTTTGGTACGCTGTAAAACTTGACCTTGCGTTCGTAGAGGGGTGTCTTAATTCACAAGGTTACATATCCATCTCAGATAAGAACCTTCTGTTTTTGTTTTAAAATGAAATACTTCACGTCGAAGACATCATGTTTCAAGAGGACAGTACCACATGTCCATTCTGTTGCTTTACGAGGGTGGTCTTGTTATTCTAACAGGGTAATACAGTATATATATATGCGTGTTTGTATGTTCGGAACCAAATTCAAAATAGAGTAAATGAAGATTCATTGTTTTCTAGTTGTTTATTATCCTATAAAAGGTTGGGTAAAAATTTGCAGGGCTCCATAATTAAGTTTATTATAGTCGGATATAGGTTAGATTATTTCACTGCGGTGCTTCTAAAACTTTTTGCCTACATATCCCTTAGATATTGATTTACTACTGACGAACCCTTCTCGTATTTTACCATTTTACCAACTCTGGACCTTTTCCAGTTTGTGTACCGTTTTTCATATAATTTATTTTTGCTTCTTTGAAGATCAAACATGAGTGATAATATCAATCTCTTTAGTTAGGCTTATAAGGCTAACTAACGAAAATATCACGACCTAACCTAACCAATCGTTAGGTTAACTGTACGCCCTTGACGATTGGTTAAGTTAGGTCATGATATTTTCGTTAGTTAGCCTTATAAAGCCAAAATAAATTATATGAAAAACGGTACACAAACTGGAAAAGGTCCCCAACTCTATTTCACCCTCTATTAATAAATTTCTGCCACAATATTATATATAACTTATAAATCTATATATATAAATTATTTAGCCAATATTATGAACTTAATATTATAAATCTAATTAATATAATAAATTTAGAACTAAATAAAATATTGCTAAGATATTAATTCTGGATTTAAAGACGAAATTGCATTTATCACTTAATCCATGACCTGGTAATTATTCTTGTGGCAATGTAGCATCTCTGAAACAGATTGGTAGGCCTTGTAGGCCTCATACCCTTCAAAATAGGCATGTCAGTGATAAACTTTGCAAAGTTGTTCCCAATCCTACCTCTATCTTGCTGAAGTTTCAGCTTTTTAAAAGAAGTCAAGTTAAACTTTCTGCATAAGTTCAGATGTATTCACTTCAGAACCTCATTATGTCTATGTATGTAATCGAATGGCGAGTTCTCCACAGTCAATAGCGAGATGGTTCACTCCTTCTCTTGTTGTGACACTATATTTTCGTGCAAATAAAGAAACGTAGCTTTATTTTGGAATTTTGTTCAGTTGTGTCACGTACCCTTTGTTAACCTCTCGCATACTTCCAGCTAGGGGTACGCGTACCCCTGAGAACTGAGAACTGCTGCCTTAGTACATTACACAAGTACGAAAAATTTACGCATAATCCCATTTTATTTTCAATAAATTTAAATTTAAGATTTGAAGTTTGCTTCTGGAAACTTATATTATAGATTTTATTTATGTAGAACTCAGCTTGAATTGGTTGAATATTTATTCAGTTTTATACTTGTATTCATACTATTTATAGCTGATAAATAAATCTTTGTGAATTTTCTAAAGTAGAAATAATCGTTTGATTTCCCTTATTTTTCGCAGAATTTGTGCGTGATTGCTAACAAAAATATTTCATATGAGAAATTGTATTCATTCTGGGACATTATTGCTCAGTATGTTGAAAGATAAATAAAATAAATGCTTTGTTCGTTATAGTACAAATTCAATTTCTGGATTGATAAGAGTTGGCAGTATATGTATATATATATATATATATATATATATATATATATGCATATATAACTGCAATGACCGCGCAGTATATAAATGAATAGAAACGACATAAGTATTAAGGAACGTTTCTGCACACGAGGAGGAGAGATAACGAATAAATGAAAAATGAGGCGAACCGCCCGGGAATCGAACCCAGGGCCTTCCAATTGCCGGTTGGACGCGCTACCATTATGCTACGGTCCTCAATTAATCACAAATCGAAATTCTCCCACATAGGGCAGAAACCAATGCCCTGAGAAGGCACCCTCGCAAATCGTGAATATGCGCATATAACTGCAATGACCGCGCAGTATATAAATGAATAGAAACGACATAAGTATTAAGGAACGTTTCTGCACACGAGGAGGAGAGATAACGAATAAATGAAAAATGAGGCGAACCGCCCGGGAATCGAACCCAGGGCCTTCCAATTCCAATTGCCCTGGGTTCGATTCCCGGGCGGTTCGCCTCATTTTTCATTTATTCGTTATCTCTCCTCCTCGTGTGCAGAAACGTTCCTTAATACTTATGTCGTTTCTATTCATTATATATACTGCGCGGTCATTGCAGTTATATGCGCATATTCACGATTTGCGAGGGTGCCTTCTCAGGGCATTGGTTTCTGCCCTATGTGGGAGAATTTCGATTTGTGATTAATTGAGGTCCGTAGCATAATGGTAGCGCGTCCAACCGGCAATTGGAAGGCCCTGGGTTCGATTCCCGGGCGGTTCGCCTCATTTTTCATTTATTCGTTATCTCTCCTCCTCGTGTGCAGAAACGTTCCTTAATACTTATGTCGTTTCTATTCATTTATATACTGCGCGGTCATTGCAGTTATATGCGCATATTCACGATTTGCGAGGGTGCCTTCTCAGGGCATTGGTTCTGCCCTATGTGGGAGAATTTCGATTTGTGATTAATTGAGGACCGTAGCATAATGGTAGCGCATCCAACCGGCAATTGGAAGGCCCTGGGTTCGATTCCCGGGCGGTTCGCCTCATTTTTCATTTATTCGTTATCTCTCCTCCTCGTGTGCAGAAACGTTCCTTAATACTTATGTCGTTTCTATTCATATATATATATACCGGGTGTTTCAAAAGTCCCTCACTAATTTGATTTTCACTTTTCTTTGCAGCTAATCAACCAACGACGTTCATCTTATGGTAAACTCTCACTCAGTAGTTGAGAATTTTTTTGAGTCTACATTTGAAGTTTTGCTCCGTTTTCTTCTGCTACCATGCTGACTCTAGAGCAGAGGTGTAAAATCGCTGCATGGCAGGAGGTTTTTCAATCTGTGGTCGAAGTGCAGCGACGATTCCGGGCAGTCTACGGACAGCATTATGCACCGGATAGGAACACCATCGTCGCCACCCACCGGAAGTTTATGGAGACCGGATCCGTAAAGGACAAACCACGATCAGGAAGACCTCGAAGTGGGCGGAGTGAGGAGAATGTCGAAACTGTCCGTGAGGCGTTTACTCAGAGTCAAGGAAAGTCCATTCGGCGAGCTGCTGCGGAACTAAACATCAGCGCGACATCTATCCAACGGATTTTGCGGCGTGGTCTCAAGCTGTATCCGTACAAGATCCAGGTGGTTCAGAAGCTGGAACCTCAAGACTACGATTGCCGGGTGGAGATGTGTGAGACACTGCTGCATCACTACGAAAGAGACCCATCGATCCTGGAGCACATGCGGTTCAGCGACGAAGCTCTCTTCCACCTTTCTGGTCGCGTCAATCGGCACAACACCCGCATCTGGGGAACTCACAATCCTGCTGAGATCCGTGAACATGAAAGGGACACGCGAAATTGGTCGTCTGGTGTGCCATCTCCTCAGTGGGCTGATTGGTCCGTTCTTCTTCCGGGATCAAGATGGAAATTCCGTGAACGTCAACGGAGACAATTACCTTCGTATGCTTCAGGAGTTCTGCATCCCCCAACTGTCAGCTGTAGCTTACATGCAAGAAGTCATTTTCCAGCAAGACGGTGCCCTGCTCATTACTCGCGTGAGGTTCGCTCATTTCTGAATAAGCAGTTCCCGGATCGGTGGATGGTCGCCGTGGTCCCATCGAATGGGCTGCTCGCTCGCCTGATCTTACCCCATGCGACTTCTTTTTGTGGGGCTACATTAAGAGCAAAGTGTACGCCACCAAGCCGCGAGTCCTCCCCACACTAGAAGAACGGATCAGGAATGCGTGTGCTTCTGTTACTCCCGAAATGTTGTCCAATGTCGGCCAAGAATGCGTAAAACGGTGGCTCGCTTGTTTCGAAAAAGACGGTGCCCACGTTGAGGTGTACCAGTGACTTTCCAGTAGACTTATGAAGCCAAGTTTGATGCCACCAAAATTCTCATGAATCGTAGACTCAGCAACCAAATTGTCATTTGGTTCCTCTTGTAATTGCTATTTTAATAAAATTTTAAAAATAATGAGGGACTTTTGAAACACCCTGTATATATATACAGGGTGCTTCAAAAAGATGTTATCACTTATATGACGCAAATATATCATTGCTTACCACTTATAGTTTGTGAGTTTTTTTTGTAAATAAGTATTTGTGCTTATTTGCTTGTTTTTTTAATGTCGTTTTTTTCAGAGATTGTGTGAGTGGTTAATGAGTGAACCCCATTAAATGGAAATCGTTACAAGATTTACATTAGAGCAGCGGTTCTTTAACTTTTTCTTCTTCTGTACCCCTTGAATTCTTTCACGGGATTTTCTGGATTTTCGGAGAGAGATAGAGGATTTTTATGTTCTTTACGGCCGTGTGACTTTTGGCCGTTTGTTAATCGTATATAAAATTAAAAGAGTTATATTTTCAGGATCCCTTCGCGTACCCCTAAGATTCCTTCGCTTAACCCTGGGGGTACACCGTAACCCAGTTTGAGAACCACTGCATTCGAGGAACGCAGAAACCTGCGTTGTGCGAGTGTGTGTGTGTGTGTGTGTGTTATATTATTGGAGAAATCCAATAGTCCTATAATGTTAAGTAAATAGGGGTTTTCCCAGGTTTTTCCAAGAAAGACTGTTCATAATAGCATCCTTCATTTTACCCCTTTTTACCCCTTATATCTATATAAATGCGTGCAGAAGGATAAGAATTACGACTTTAAGAAAGCTATTCTGACTACAACTTAATTTTAGAGGTATCCTTAAAAACAGAATACTCCCTCGACTTGTCCTCTGTTGACTTGTTTTCTATTGGTCAACTTAATGTTAAAACTGAGTTGTTAATATCGATTTGAACATTTGAACATTTGAGTAGATCAATTAGGACGAATAGGCCTTTAAGTAGTCCATCATACAACGTTGTTTGTCAACACGCTCTTGAAGCTGATAACCCCATTAAATTGGACTCATTTTTGGTCTTAACGTCGCGCAACACGGACACGGAGCTCTGCATACCAGAGTCTCTATTTCTGTTACAATTAAAACCCTCACTGTGTAGGAATGAGAGGTCAACTGATCTTTTATGGTTTTAATATTGTGAGGATAATATTAATTTCGTGTTTGTTTATCATTAACGTGTATTTTAATCCTCAATTTTTAATTAATCTTTAGCTTCTTTCTCTTTTTTAAGCCTACTTGGTTTTAGTAATTTAAACTTATTATTAATTTTAATTTAATTTTATTTTATTTTACTTGGTTGCCTTGTTCGTACGTGTTTTACGTAGGGTTTTTGCATTGTTTTTGATTGCCAGACGATGGAGGAAGTTTTCCTTCCGAAACTGTCGCTGGACAATAAATTATGATTTTTCACCAAGTGCTGATTTATATATATATATATATATATATATATATATATATATATATATATAAGCAAACAACCACAGGGAAAAGGAAACACAAAGTCCGAGCGCTTTCGTGATATATCACGAAAGCGCTCGGACTTTGTGTTTCCTTTTCCCTGTGGTTGTTTGCTTATTAATAAGATCACGTGTTATTTTGTGATTTTAGTGCATATATATATATATATATATATATATATATATCAGTAGCGCAGCTCGTGCATTCCTTCAGTGGTGAGGCAAAAAAATTTATATAGTATGAAGTACTATATTTGCCTCAACCAGCAATATTTCAGCAGTGTGAGTGACGTCATCGGCGTCATAGCCACAAGTTTATATTCTACATCTACAGATCTACATCTACAAAAGCTAAGGCTAACAAAGACCCTAAGATCCACTCTAAGGTTAGCCCGAGAGAAAGAAGAAAGTAAGGGGTTAAAAGAAGAGAACAAGGGATTAAGTAAGTAGCAAAACCTATCTCTCGTGAGTTAAAATTCATTCAGAAAGAGAGAAAGAAAGACATCATCACCATCCGCCGGCCACTGCCGACAAGTCGGAAAAATAGTTGAAGCTGTTTCAGACCAGTCCTCCACTCCATAGGGAGGTAGAGGACGGAGCTCACTCCGCCAGAAAGGGGTGGAAGATGAAAAGAAGTAAAATAAGAACGTATTACAAACCATGCAACACATTCTTAACTCAAACACTATCATACCATGCAAACTACAGACATGCAATGAAGAGAGTTACAGACATGCAAATAAGGAGAGAGAGAGAGAAAAAAAATGTAAAGAATAACAAAAAGTGGGTTAGTTTACGCTACAAGCTACATCTAAGTTCGTGTTAGTCTAATTTTTTTTTTTTTGCTGGCATCACACGCTGGCATGTCACAAGCTGGCATTATCGTCAATAGGTTCATCCTCGATCACCATCCCCAGAGCTCCTGTTGCTAATTGTTTTATTATATTAAACAACGTTAATAATTTTAACGAGGGAGAGGGAAAAGGGTGAGGCTCAGAGGGAAAAGGGGGAGGCTCAGAGGGAAAGGGGGGAGGCTCAGAGGGAGAAGGAGGAAGCTCAGAGGGAAAAGAGGGAGGCTCTGAGGGAGAAGGGGGAAGCTCAGAGGGAGAAGGGGGAGGCTCAGAGGGAGAAGGATGATTGTTTTATTATTATATTAAACAACTTTAATATTTTAAAATGCCTATCTAAACGGTTCTTAAACATATTAACGCTGGTAGAGTTCACGACGGGGGCTGGAAGATTGTTCCATTTATAGTCCGGTAGCACAGACCCTGATTTTACTGGAACCCTGCATTGTTTGTTATAAAGCAAATTTTTACATATTTTGAAAGCTTATACCACCCCATTCAAGAATCCATCGGGTGTACACCTGACCCCCGCTTGGCTTTTTCAATATGGCCACCATTTTCCAAGATGGCCGGCGAAACTGAAAAATCCCATATTCTGGTCAATACTTGATGGATTTTGATGATCTTGGTGTCATTTCTAGGGGTTTTATTATGATGAATCGATCTGGAGGGGTTGCAGACACTTTGGGGGTCGTTTTGACCCACATTCGTCAATACTCAAGGTCATTGGAAGTTAAACGCCCCCCGAAATAAGGAATATCCCATATCCCGGGCAGTCGTGGAGGTATTTTGATGATCTTACTGTCGTTTTTATGGTTTTGGGCGAGACTGAGTAGTTCTATAGGGTTTAAAATGAAATCAGGGATTATTTTCCCCGTGGTAAGGTGATTCTGATTCCAAAATTGTTTTTTGACTGCTGAATATGGAGAATATACCAGGTGAGCATTGTTTAGTTTTCATTTGCTGAGGATAAATTATTTCAATGCGATTTGTACTCTGAAGAATGGGTAAACAAAATTCTTATTTTTCTGGTTCTAAAAAAGCTGCAGACGAATGTTTCTTCAAGGATTTCCTGCGTAGCTGTCCTGGAGGTCAGAAACGTCTTTCAAATTGTGGGAGGATTCAGAAAATCATAGAGAGCAGCGACATCAGAGGGCAGCCAGATGTTCGAGCGAGACTAGAGCCTCTCTTGGAAGATGGAGCAAAAGTCCTTTGTTGTCACAAGAACTGTGTTTCCACTTATGTGTCCAAGCGGAATTTATCAACATTCATGAAGGAGAGAGAATGTGATACCCCTACAGTGGAGCCAAAAAGACTACGTAGTGCTGTTCTCAGTGAAGGCCCAGTATATGACCCTAAAAAACACTCTCTTTTGTTTGAAAGTCAGTAAGTGTATATTACCTGAGAAATATGACATCAAAGTTCCGGTGCAATGCCGCATTCCAGCATCTACGTTTATGACCGATAAGCTTGGTGATAAAAAAAACAAATTACAAAGATATGTTGATAGAAAAGTGCAAACTGAAAAATGATGAGCAGGGACAAGTTGTACTCAATAGGTTGTTGAGAATGAAAGGAGATTTACTGGCGGAAGAAGCCCGATACCATAAAGATTGTATGTCTACCTTTCATGTTGAGGTTGAGAGAGCTTGCTAGAATAAGTCATGGGTTGAACCTGAAGACCGCCCCTTCATTGCTTTGTGTGTAGAATTGTCGAAGGAAACCATGGAATTCAATTGAAGTAGAGAAGCTTTACAAAGAGTTAGGTGGTGAGAAGTTGTCACGTAGGTCGCTCATTGTAAAAGTTAAAGATTACTTCAAAGACGAAATTGTAGACTTACATGGGACTGGTATCGCTACGTTGTTAGTTTTCAAAAATCATGCTGCCTCATACCTGAATATTGTAAAAGATTGTGAGGAATTTGTAGATATTGAGTGTGTGAAGAAGCTGGGCAAGCAAATCGCGAGTGAGTGCAAAAAGAACAAGGAAGAATTCACTTCTTATCGTACTCACATAGACAAATATATTGCTTCCGAATGTATGAGTGATGTTCTTATGCAATTGCTTACTCGTGTAAATTCGAAATACTCTGACTCCCTGCAATCCATAATGGTTGGAAACATTGTAGCAAGTGTTGTTACAAATCAGCCTACTCCACTCCAAATAGCACTGGGTGTTCTCATAGGTGACCAATAAGCCCATAATCAAATTATTAAAGAGTTGTACAAGTACAATGTAACTTGTTCTTATGATGAAGTGCGGCGTTTTATGCGCTCAGCTGCTGCTGTTGCAGCAAGAGATGCTGTGTGGTCGGGTTTGAATGATGCTGCACTTGCTGGTCTTGTGCAAGTTATAATTGACAACTTTGATGCAGTTATTCACTCTCAGAATTGTAGATTAAACTGTCACAACCTTGCAACTATTGTAACACAGCCCAGATCACTTGAAAACGACAGTGCGAAGGTCATTCCTACACTATCAAAAGAAGAAATGTCAGTTCCCATAAATTGTGAGTTGGAATTTGTACCATACACTGGTCCGAAAAAACCTCCTATGCCCATGGAGGCAACCTGCTCATTTGAGCCTTCTGAGAAGCTTACAAGAGCAGCCGAAGTGTCACTTCACCGTGCAGAAGAGCTAGATCTGGAGTTCTTCAGACGGATACTGTTTGTTGCTGGCACCAATGTCTTTTGATATTTGCCCCCAATAAATGGTTACCTAATGTGAATAACTGCTTCAAAGTTGTCAATGCCAATCGCCCAGCTAGGTGTGAGCTTTGTTTTGCTTACGAGGTCAAATCTTGTAGCTTTGCAACCTTCCATATAATGCATATGCCCTGCACTTCAGCATAAATTGTGGTTTATATCCGAATATCCATATAATGTGGGTTATGTCATTTAAGCATTATGATCTGGTTTTATCTGCAGAAAAGATTTTAAGTGCTCAGCAGTTGGCTAGATTGTAGAAATTGTCACTGAAATAAAGCAAATACAGTGATGTCATCTGTGGCATTATCATATTTCAAGGCCAAACTTTAACCTCAAATGACCTTGACTTGACCCATGGAGTTGAAAAATGATATCCTACTGTTATCATGTGCCTATAGAACTACTCAGTCTCGCCCAAAACCATAAAAACGACAGTAAGATCACCAAAATATCTCCACGACTGCCGGGATATGGGATATTCCTTATTTCGGGGGGCGTTTGACCTCCACTGACCTTGAGTAATGACGAATGTGGGTCAAAACGACTCCCAAAGTATCTGCAACCTCTCCAGTTCGACTCATCATCATAAAAAATTCTAGAAATGACACCAAGATCATCAAAATCCATCAAGTATTGACCAGGATATGGGATTGTTCAGTTTCGCCGGCCATCTTGGAAAATGGTGGCCATATTGAAAAAGCCAAGCGGGGGTTAGATGTACACCCGATGGATTCTTGAATGGGGTGGTATAAGCTTTCAAAATATGTCAAGATTTGCTTTATAACAAACAATGCAGGGTTCCCACCCCGTGCAACCGGACTATTATCAATTACTTTAAACGTAAAGAGGTTTTTAGCGATATTAGTAATGAAACTTCTGCCACGCAACTTAAATCCGTTATTACGAGTATTGCTATTATCGATGTTATTAGCGATTTTGAAAACTTCAATAAACTCCCCCCTTAATCTCCTAGTTTCGAATGAATGCAAGTCTAACTCTTTAATCCTATCTTCACAAGACTTATTGCGCAATGACGGAATTAGTTTCGTGGCACGATGCTGAACCCTTTCTAACCTATCAATATCTTTACGCAAATACGGGCACCAAAACTGAACGGCATATTCTAAATGAGTCCTGACTAGGGACTTGCAAAGGGGCAACATAGTATTCTTCGATTTAAATTCGAAATTACGCGCTATGAAGCCTAACATCCTATTATCTTTAGCTCAAGACTCCAGGCAGTGGTTCCTAACTTTTAAATCCTTAGATACGCGTACGCCTAAATCTACTTCCTCGTCAACGCTCGCTAACTCTCTATCATCCATCGTGTTCTTGTAATTATTGTTACGAGAACCTATATGCAAAACTTTACATTTGTCTACGTTAAATTGCATCTGCCACTTATCCGTCCACTCCATAATCCTATTTACATCGTCTTGGAGCCTATTTCAATAGGGCGGGTCGTACTCAGGTGACAACATGAATCTGAAGGAAATCCTACCATCAGGGGTGTCTAAATTATGTGTTTTTACATGGGGAATTCAAATATGAGCTTATTTTTTGGATAGGATAACTCTAACCTACATCATTTTGTATTTCTAAATTGCCAATTTTACCCTTTTGAACCCCTTTATAATATATTAAAAGATATAAGGTAAATCATTTATATTGACAAGGCCAAATCAACTTTACATATATTTATTAATAGGTGAACTGCATGTATATCACTGCATATAATTACAAAGATCATTCTCCTGACATCTTGAACTTTGCCAGGTTGCACAAATCCTGCTTTGACTCAGACTTGGACATCAGCTTCCTGCTGGTCTCCTGAGCCCTGATCCCTCCATCCCTCTTTTCCTGTGAGAAGTACTTAGCAGAAGCCTCAGTCACCATTTTAACAACCCTCTCAATGCTTTGTGTGTGGCAAGGCCAGTTGCGCACCTCCATGGGGGTGTTGATGAAGTTTTTCACCTCTGAGGTGCTTAGAGAGCAGGTGAGAGGTGGCTCTGACACACCTTCTGACCAGCTGATCAAGTCACCGATGCTGGAAGCATCACAATTGATGTCAGGTGTCCTTCTGCTCCTAACAGAGGAGTCCCCAGCTGAGTGTCCGGGTCCCCCTCTCCCCTGATGGCCAGGATTCTCTCCACCCCTTCAATCCTCTTCTTCTGATCCTCAGAGCAGAGTAGTGTTTGGAGGATGACTTCACTGTGGGCATACCAAGCAGATCTTCTCACAGTTGGCATCACAATATCCAGCACCTCCTTTCTCTGGGACTTGAGGCAGTCCAGCTGAAAGAGGATGTGCCTAGGCCCTTCGATCCAGGAGTGCTTGACCTTCACGTTGAACCAACATGGGTAATACACTCCAATGATGAATTCCACAATGAATTGCAGAATCTTCAGGTTCTTTCCTTTAAGTCCGTGCTTTGACACCCAGAGCCTGAGAAGTCTGTTCGCTGTGGTGAGCCAGCGGCTGTGGTTTACTGGTCCTATCTCTAACAGAGCCAGCCCTGCAGGAAGTACTCCATCCCTGACTGCACAGACAATTTTATAGCCATAGTATTGATCAGTTGAGAGATCTTGAATGACCTTGTCAGGAAGCTTGATCAGTGGAAGGCCAACAGAGATTCGGGTGAAGTTTGGATTGATATCAAAGTCTGTAGCAGAATCAAGGAGCTTTCCTATTGGCCCGGATAATTTTTTGTCTGACAGAGTAGGGCCATCAAGGTCAAAAATGAGATGGCGCAGGGGAAGTTCAACAGTGTGCAGGTTGCACACCAACCAGACCAGCTTTCTCCCCAGGTGCATCTCCAGCTTCCGCATTACTCCAGCTTTCACACCAGTGTTGACATTTGTTGAGTCTCCTCCAATGGCCAACAAGGTCTTATCATAACCCCTCTCTTTCAGCCAGGCAAACAGGACCTTAGCAATCTTCTCCGCATGTGACTCCTCTTTAGTTGCTTTCTCTGGGGTAAAGTGGAACAGATAGTAGCTGCCAGGCTCACTAACAACACTATAGTGTTCTTCCTTGATCTTTGCGGGAAAAGATTGGTCACTGCCCTCAGCTTCCATCATCACATTGGTCAGGTCAATCCGCCCATCAAAGAGGATGCAAGAGATCCCCCCCTCCTCCCTGCACTTCTTCTCGAACTGTTCCCCCAGCTCTCTCATCAACTTCTCCTGTGCTCTCTTGACCTTGCTCTTATCAATCACTTTACTTGTATTGTCTTCTGTGATGATTCCTGCGTCAATCAGAGCTGCTGTTGCTATCGCTGCAGTTGGCCTCAGCCCTATGCCATACCTTACACTAGCAAGGGCAATGTTTTGAATCTCATCATAGTTTTTCTGTACCTTTGCCGAAGCTGCTGGCTCAGGGTCAGTTTGAGGGAAGAGTTCAACTTCAGGAACAAACTCATCTTCATCACCACTTCTCTCCAATTCCAGATCCTCATCACCATCTGCCAAAAATCTCTTAACATCCTTCCTGGCTGCCTTCTCTGCTACTGCAGCACTTTCCTCCTTGCTCCTTCTCCTTTTCTCTGCCTTCCTTCCCATCCACTGCCTTTTCAATGTCCTCACCTGTCTCTTGTGCTCTGGTAGATCAGGACCACCTATTTGGTGGGGTCCCTTACTTCCAACCTTCTCTTTCTGCCAGAAAACCGTCAAAATATTTCATATACCAAACTGTATGATAATTACAATTAAGTGGAATGGCACACCTTTTTATTTGAGTATTTAAATATTGTTATTATTATATGAATTACATTATATGTGTTTATATGAATTAGTTAGAACAATGCTCTATGAGAGATAACGTGAGCAGCCATGATAGAAAACGTGAGAAGACATATTCTGGGGTAACTACAATAGTAAAATAATCAACAATTTAATAATAATCAACTGCAAAATGATGTAGGTTAGGGTTATCAGAATTAAATATTTTCTTCAGAATTGTGTTCTATACACCAAAATATGTCATTTGAACACCCCTCTCCATTGATTTAAAAAAAATGCATAGTATGACCCGCCCTACTATTTCAATCGTCCTCGTTAACAACCTTACCGCCTATTTTAGTATCGTCCCCGAATTTTGACACGTTACTAGTCAAACCTACATCTATGTCGCTAATGTAAATTACGAATAGCAATGGGCCTAACACTGAACCCTGAGGGACAGCGCTACCTACATCCAACCACCCCGATTCACTACCATTAACAACGACCCTCTGTCTCCTAGCACGAAGCCATTCCCCTAACCAGTTAGCTACGTGACCTCGTATATCGTGCGCTTTAACCTTCGCAATTAATCTTCTATGCGGAACTGTATCGAACGCTTTTTTTTAAATCTAAATAAATAACGTCAGCCGCTTTATGCCTATCGTATTCGCGCACTATTTCGTTATATAATTCTAACAAATTAGTTAAACGAGATCTATGGCGTCGAAACCCATGCTGACTACTATTAATCAAATCGCGACTTTCTAAGTGATCGATGATACCATCCCTAACAACGGATTCCAAAAGTTTACCGACAATTGACGTTAAGCTAATGGGCCTATAATTGCTAGCTACTGTATAGTCGCCTTTTTTAAAAATGGCAACACTGAGCATCACTGAGCGTTTTGGTTGCCTCGCCTCATGAATACAAGGCGAAGCAAGTTTTTTTCGAATGCTAGCACTTTATGCATGAAATATAGGACTTTTTGTGTACAAAATGAATGGGAAAATTTTTTTTTAGGAATAATATTTTTATGTATTTATATAAATTTATCTTATTAATATATATATATATAATATATATATATTATATATATATATATGATGGAATATTTTGTTATTAGGTGAAGGGTCGCTTCACCTGCCTAATCTAAAGAACCACCACTGATATATACACGAAGGGCGGTCAGAAAATAAGTTTACATGGCGTATAATTTCGTAACTAAAGGACCTACATTGATTATGTTTGTATCAGGTGAATTCCTTAATCAGTGTTGGCAACACTGCACGTCGATTCGGCTGCCATCTACTGTACATTGGTTATATGAGTCAGTTGAACATGGCGGTTCGGCGAGAACAGTGCCGTCATTTCTGCAACGATATTCCGAGTCTGTCATTGAGCAAGAACTTCTTGAACGCATTTTCACAGGAGACGACACATGGGTTCATCACCGTATGTTGGAAACAAAACGTGCCAGCATGGAATGGAAACACCATAGGTCCCGCGACCAATGTAGCTCAAGATTGTGAGGTCCGCTGGCAAAGTGATGGCTACCATGTTTTGGGACCACAAAGGCGTTTTGCTCGCAGACTTCATGCAGAAAGGCACAACAATCAATGCAGCTGCATATTGTTCAACACTGGAACGTTTACGAGCGGCCATTAAACGTAAACGTCCTGGACTGCTCCATAGGGCAGGGCACCGTTCCAGTTGAGCCGCCATGTTCAACTGCCTCATATAACCAATGTACGGTAGCTGGCAGCCGAATCGACCTGCAGTGTTGCCAACAATGATTAACGAATTCACCTGATACAAACATAATCAATGTAGATCCTTTAGTTATGAAATTATACGCAGTGTAAACTTATTTTCTGACCGCCCGTTAGTTGTCCCTATTTCCAAATCACATATTGTAAATAGCATGGATCTTATTCACAAACTGAAGTGTCCCAATGATACCAATTTCAAACTGGTAAGTTTTAATGTATGCTCGTTATTCACAAAAGTCCCTTTTGATGATCTACTTGATTTTTTAAAAGATAAGATCTCTGAATACTGTTTCCCTATTCAACACAACACGCTTATGAGTTAACTAAGCTTTGCGTCAAAGATTGTAAATTTCAGTTTGAAAATAAATTTTATGCAATGTCGTTTGGATTGGCAATGGGAAATCCCCTCTCACCGGTATTAGCTAATTTATATATGGAATTTTTTTAAAGCAGAATTTGGCCTACTATTGTTAATTTTAGTCTTGTTTGGTACCAGGTATATAGATATTTTATGCCTTTGGTCTAACAATTTGGATGCTGACTTGTTTCTTGGTAGGCTCAACAATTTAGTCCCATCTATTAAATTCACGGTTGAAAAAGAAAATGATGGAAGCTTATCTTTTCTGGATCTAAAAATTCGGAGATGCTTGAATCAGTTCGCATTTAAAAATTTTCTTAAGCCTACTAATAATAACTTATGTGCATTTTTATTCTGACCATCATCACTCAATTAAATCTTCTATTTTCTCTGCTATGTTTCTTAGAGCATTGCTAGTTGTCAGTCCAGAATTTTCAGATTCCGAGTTATGCAATATCATGAATATTGGTAGGTACTAAATTATGTTATCCTATTTTATTTCTAGATGACTGCCTTAGGAAAACCAAGAATAGGTATTTTAATTGTGTAACTGTGAAGGAATTTGAATGTAAAAATATCCTTAGCCTACCTTACCATATTAATTTTGAATATCTTCTGACTTTACTTAAAGCAATTGGTATCAACGTACTGTAGTCTTTAAGTATAATAATGCTGTTAAATCACTCCTAATAAAGAATAGCCCTGATAATGCGGTTGGCTGTGTGTATTCGATCGGATGTACACAATATAACTCAATATATGATATATAGGTCAAACGGGTAAAACGTTAGATATTAGGGTAAAACAGCATAAATATGCGTGTAGAACAGCAAATAATTCTAATACATTGTTTAACAATATGTCTATATGTAATCATAGTATCAAGTGGGATAGTTCTAAGCGCTCGTTAAAAACACAGATGTAAATGAAAGGAATATTCTAGAATGTGCATTTATCTATTTTTAAAATAATTTCAATAACAGTGTGCGAATGTATAAAATTTAATTAACTTTAATTAACTCTTGTTAATCATGTGCTAATATTTTTGTTTTTCTTTCCCGTTGTACATATGTATATATTTTCGTCATCTCGCCTTCTCCCTTCATTCCCTGACGAGAGAGATGTACTTCTGAATACACGAAAGGACTTGGAATCATTTTTATTTTTCCTTGTGGGTTTGCATCACACACACACACACACAAACACTATATATATATATATATATATATAATGTAAAGAACGACGCTTGTGTAGAAGAGCGTTCCGCACAAGATGAGGAAGGAGAACGAACAAATGAAAAATGAGGTACCACCCGGGAATCGAACCCGGGATCATTCGATTGCCGGTCAGATATGCTATCCACTACACCATGGACCTCGATCAATCAGAAGTCGTAATTCTCCTACATACGAGCAGAAACCAATGCCCTGAAGGGGCACCTTCGCATGCCCCTCAGGGCATTGGTTTCTGCTCGTATGTAGGAGAATTACGACTTCTGATTGATCGAGGTCCATGGTGTAGTGGATAGCATATCTAACCGGCAATCGGATGATCCCGGGTTCGATTCCCGGTTGGTACCTCATTTTTCATTTGTTCGTTCTCTCTCCTCATCTTGTACGGAACGCTCTTCTACACAAGCGTCGTTATTTACATTAATTATACTGTGTGTTGTTTGCAGTTAGAATGTATATATGTACGGCATGCGAAAGTGCTCCCTCAGGGCATTGGTTTCTGCTCGTATGTAGGAGAATTACGACTTCTGATTGATCGAGGTCCATGGTGTAGTGGATAGCATATTTGACCGGCAATCGGATGATCTCGGGTTCGATTCCCGGTTGGTACCTCATTTTTCTTTTGTTCGTTCTCCCTCCTCATCTTGTGCGGAACGCTCTTCTACACAAGCGTCGTTCTTTACATTAATACCATGTATTGTTTGCAGTTAAAAAAAAAATATATATATATATATGGTGGTTCATTAAAATATTACCATTTTTCTGTCAACTTTAATGGGAAAGTGTCAATATATATATATAGCACCATATCTTTATTTAATTTCACTGAATATTTGTCATGGGCAATTTTGTTTATTGAAAAAGGAATTCCATGAC